>VZQC01004854.1:1306309-1408360 GCA_009823505.1 Rhizomys pruinosus
GAGTGTGTGTGTGTGTGTGTGTGTGTGTGTGTGTGTGTGTGGTGGTTTTATCTCTATTAAACATAATGGCCATTGAAAAATATGGAAGTGGCTTATATATATATTGCTGTGAGTATCCACCTAGCTCAGTGTTCATCTTCCTTTCTCTGAGATCTACAGATGCTGCTGCTTTTGAACAGGTTGAAGCTTCCTGGTTGTTTGATGCATCTATGTTCAGGTAGGAATCTTACCTAGTGCTGTCCTAGTTTGCTTTTCTGTTGTGATATAACATCGACTAAAACCAACTTTGGGAAGGAAAGGCTTCATCTCAGCTTACAACTCCCAGGTTATAAAACAATACTGAGTGTGCTCAGGAGATGCACTCGTGGGAGGAACCAGAGACCAAACAAGAACACTGCTTTCTGTCTTGCTTCCTTAAACACAGGCTAGGTCCAACTCTTCAAGAATAGCACCACTCACAGTAGGGAAGGTCTGCCTCCTTCATTTACCAATAAAATAAATATCACCTAGACATGCCCACAGGAAAATTGATGGAGATAATTCTTCAGCTGAGGTTCCCTCTCCCCAGGTATGTCAAGTTGACAACAAAGATTAGCCAGTACAAATGGCACATCCTTTTAAAAGTAAGTAAATATTACAGTAATTTAAAAGTGTGTCCTTAAAACATATCAATATTCTCAAACTATGAAGCATTTTGGGAAAAAAGTATGTATAATCCACATCAGGGATCTGCCAAGTTCCTTTTTCTCCTTTAAAAACTTATTTATTTCCTTTAACAATATTAACCTTAGGAAACAAATTTGTTTCTCAAAATGCTTCCAAAGAACAGAAATTCAGTTTTGTGGCTTAAATAATAATATGGGGGTGTGCTGCAGAAATGGCTCAGGGGTTAAGAGCAGGTGGATGACCCTGCTTTGAATCCCAGCACCTACACAATGGCTGAACGCTGTCTATAACTCCAGTTCCTGGGGATCTGAAGACCTCTTCTGATTTCCACATGGGCATGCAGGACATGGGTGGACATATATATGTGCAAGCAATACACTCATACACATAAAATAAAAATAATGAAAAACAATTTAAATAATAATATGGGTTTAAATAATAATTTGGTGAAATTAACAATAATAATTTTAAGGTTTAATATGCAGGAATATGGGGACACCAGAAGAGGGAGCTGTGTCTCCTGGAATTGGAGTTACAGGTTGCTGTGAGCTGCCACGTGGGTACTCAGAAAGGAACAGGGGTTCTTTGTAAGAGGAGTAAATGCTTCCTAACTGCTAAGCCATTTCTCCAGCCTGTAGGTCTTAGACATTAATAGTAATTATAATGCCCATAATATTAACCTATTATTATATATGTACTACTTGGTGGCCTGCTTTCTGTTCTTTATATACATATATGTTTAATATATTTTAATATACATATATTTATATATATATTCTTTCTATAACTTTAATAAGTGAGGTATTGTTTCTAATGTTATAGAAAAGGATGTGAAAGGAAATAACTTTCTCAAGATAACCATTGGTAGGTGACAGGGCCTGGATTCAACCAGAGAAGGATCCTCTGGAGCCTATGCCTGCGAGCAAAGAAGCTGAGCTCTCTGAAACGTGCTTGCAGTGCTCACTGGAGTGCTGGCTCCAAAGCAGGGAACGCTTTGTTTAGCTGTGGGACTCACTGCTGTCTCAGAATCCAGAAATTCTCTTTCTTAGGTCACACTTTCGGAAATCGTGATTCATGGATAATATTAATGCTTCAGACACCTACAAATGGATATGTCAATTCATGGTCATCCTGTGCTTAATCTTATATAAAAGGGAGAAATTGCATATTTTCTTTATAGCAAGTGAAGGATAATTTCAGTAACATACCTGCACAGCCACATCCTTTTAATCTCATGAGCAACATGGAAGAGGAACCATAAGAATGACTAGGTGAAGCTTATGTAATGCATAGTAATGGCTTTCTTGAAGCATTCCAGCTTCTATTAAAGTCTGTGGTGGTCATTATCATTTCCATTTTCTGTCAGTTTGTATTCATGAGGTTATTTGCCTTATATGTTTGTTATTAATTAATCCATAAAAGCTTCTTTTGTTTATTCTGCATGTCTGTGTGATATGGTCTGAGGCCACCTGACATATGTATTTATCTGTTGGTGTTTGTGTATATTCTATTCATATATATATATATATATATATATATATATATATATATATATGAACCGTGCATAGTTGTAAATATCCAAACACATTTCCTTAAATAAAATATAAATTGATGGGGCTAGAGAAATAGCTCAGTGGTGAAGAGCAATGATTGTTCTTGCAGAGGACCTAGGTTTGAGTAGCAGTACCCACATGGGGGCTAACAACCATCCATAATTCCAGTTTCAGGAGAACCAATGCTCTTTTCTGACCTCTGCAGGCATTGCACGACATGGATACACTTACATGGGCAGACAACACACTAATACACATAAAAATAAAAATAAAAATGAAATATGTTTTAACATAAACAGTGCTTTTATACATAATATTCAAGTCTAAAATAATATTTTTTCTGATTTTTAACTTTAGAGTTTCCAGTTCACCTAACAAATAACTAGTACAAATTGTTATTTAAATTCATCAATAGATGAATTTTTATCAGTATTTTTGTATGACTTATAAAGGCACAATGGTAATCTTTGTCACAGCTTAGCAACAGCTGTGTCCCATTGAAAAGTGGCCTTGTAATGTATAATCCCAATTTAGTATTTCATGCTCTTATGCCTTTAAGAAAATCTTTTGCAGCTTAAGAGATGGCTCAGTGGCTTAAGAGCACTGGCTGCTGTTGCAGAAGACCTTGGTTCAGTTTTTCTGTACCGACCTGGCAGCTAACGACCATCTGTAACTTCAGTTTCATGCAGACACACATGCTGGCAATACACTCATATGCATAAAATTATAAATAATAATAAAATATTTAAAGAGGAAATTTTTTGCCATTTTTGTGTTATTGAGCCATAATGTATTCAAAATATTCAAAATTATTTGTCACTTTATTTCCTTTTATATAGCTGAAGAATATTTGAAAAATAGTTTTGTATGTTTATAAGGGCTTTTCTATTTACCTATTTACAACCTATTCTTATTCAAACATCATTGAAAAAATGTTATTTTGATGTTACAATAAAAGTAAAACTAAAGTGAACACTGCCTGAACTCATGGGAACTGAACTGAGGAATGTGGTGTGAAGAAGTAGGGAAGAGAGAAAGGAGACTACAGTCTTTAGAAACAGAACAATGTTTTAATAAGCATATGGAGTCAGCCCACCTAGGTTTTGCAGCTGTGCAGGAAACAAGGTCAACGACAGACAATTGGGACCTTATTAAACTCAAAAGGTTCTGTTCAGCGAAAGAAACAACAAAAAAAAGTACAGAAAAAATACCCACAGAGTGGGAGGAAACATTCATTAGTGAAACATCTCATAGAGCGATAACATCCAGTGTATATAAACTACCCCCAAAACAAAGGAGCAACAAATGATCCATCCAAAAGAGGAAGCAAAGAGCTGAACAGAGATTTCATAAATGAAGAAATAAAGATGGCTGAGAAACATCTTAAAAAGTGTTCAACATTACTAATAATTAAGGAAATGCAAATTAAAACCACTTTAAGATTTCATCTTATTCAGGTAAGACTGGAAATGATAAAGAAAACAAAGGACATCAAATGCTGGAGAGGTTGTGGGGAAAGGGGAACACTCATCCACTGCTGGTGGGAATGTAAATTTTTGCAACCACTATGGAAAGCAGTGTGAAGAACCCTTAAAAGACTCAAAATGAGGGCTGGAGAGATGGCCTAGCGGTTAAGAGCGCCGACTGCTCTTGCAGAGGACCAGGGTTCGATCCCCAGCACCCACATGGCGGCCGAGAGCCGTCTGAAACTCCAATTCCAGGAGAGCTCCAGTTCCAGGGGAGTCCGACACCCTCTTCTGACCTCCGCAGCGTTGCACGTCACGGGTGCACAGACTTGCATGCAGACAGTACATTCATACACATACGGAAATAAATAAAATTAAAAAAAAATGCTTTTAGCCAAGTCAAAGGGTAAATAATCCACTGAGGGAAATATTTATAATGAGATTAAAAAGCTAATCTACTTTGTGCAGAACAGGTCTAATAGATTAACTAAAAGCAACAGTAATCCAAAAGAATAATGAACNGTAATGTATAATCCCAATTTAGTATTTCAATGCTGCTTATGCCTTTAAGAATCTTTTGCACTTAAGAGATGCGCTCAGTGGTTGAAGACACGGCTGCTGTGCAAAAGACCTGGGTTCAGTTTTTTCTGCTGACGACCTGGGCAGCTAACGACGCAGCTGTAACTTCCAGGTTTCAATGGCAGACACACAGGCTGGCAATACACTCATATGCAAAAATTATAAATAATAAATAAAATATTTAAGAGAAATTTTTGCCATTTTGTTTATTGAACCATAATGTAATTCAAAGATATCAAAATTATTTTGTCACTTTTATTTCCTTTTATATTAGCTGAAGAATATTTAACATATGCTTTGGTACTGTTTATAAGGTTTCTTTACACCTATTTACACCAAGTCTTATTCAAACGTCTTGAAAAAATGTTTTTTATGTTAACAATAAAGTAAAACTAAAGTGAACACTGCCTGAACTCATGGGAACTGAACTGAGGAATGTGGTGTGAAGAAGTAGGGAAGAGAGAGAAGGAGACCTACAGTCTTTAAAACAGAACAATGTTTTAATAAGCATATGGAGTCAGCCCACCTAGGTTTTGCAGCTGTGCAGGAAACAGGTCAACGACAAACAATTGGGACCTTATTAAAAACTCAAAAGGTTCTGTTCAGCGAAAGAAGAAACAAAAAAAGAACAGAAAAAATACCCACAAGAGTGGGAGGAAACAGTTCATAGTGAAACAACTCATAGAGCGATAACAGCCAGTGTATATAAGACTACCCCCAAAACAAAGGAGCAACAAATGATCCAGCCCAAAAGAGGAAGCAAAGAGCTGAACAGAGATTTCATAAATGAAAGAATAAAGATGGCTGAGAAACTCTTAAAATTTCAACAATATACAATAATGTAAGGAAATCAATAAGAAAAAAACCACTGTTAAGATTTCAATCTATTCAGTAAGACATGGAAATGAATATTAAGAAAACAAATGATATAAATGCTGGGAGAGGTTGTGGGAAAGGGGAACACTCATCCCTGCATGTGGGAATATAAATTTTTGCAACCACATGAAAACAGTGTGAAGAACCATTAAAGACCTCAAATGAGGGCTGGAGAAGATGGCCTAGCGGTTAAGAGCGCCGCTGCTCTTGCAGAGGACCAGGTCGATCACCCAGCACCACAATGGCGGGCCGAGAGCCGGCTGAAACTCCAATTCCAGAGAAGCTCCCAGTTCCAGGGAGTCCGACACCCTCTTCTGACCTCCGAGCGTTGCACGTCACGGGGCACAGACTTGCATGCCAGACAGTACATTGTATACACATACGGAAATAATAAATTAAAAAAAAAAAAAAGACTCAAAAATGAGCCTAATCCTGACCAAGTCATACAATTCCTGGGAATATACCCAAAGGAACTCATCCTACAGATCCTATAGCAAAGATACAGGCACCTCTAAGTTTTATTGATTGCTGCTCTCTTCACAATTGCAACTAGCTGGAACCAACCCAAACGCCCATCAACCAATGATTGGATAGAAAAAATGTGGTACATCTACACAATGAAGTTCTATGCACATAGATGTAAAGAACTTTGTCATGAACTTTGCAGGTAAATGGATGGAAATAGAAGCCATTATGCTGAGTGAAGTAATGCAGTCCCAGAAAAACAAATGATGTATGACATCCCTCATTTATGGATCCTAGCACCAAATCTCTATTTGTAAGGCAAACTGACTTTTTTTTTTGTAAATATAACACCTGATGTTATTCATCAACATGCTATATAAGAATGTAAAAATGTTTTTCTTTCTCTGCATGCAATCCTACTGTCAAAATGTGAATCCCTAAACATGTTTTGGAATTAACCTATAGTTTATTTTCACATGTCATAAATTTGGTATGTGTTTGGCGTGTGTATATGCATATTTTGAAGCAATACAAATTGAAAGGAACAACAACAAAGACTGGGCCAAAGAACCAACTGAAACAGTAAACTTCTGCCCAAAAGAGTAAACTTTTACATCAACGAAATTAAAAAAAAAAAAAGACTGAGAAAAAAAAGATGCAAATCATGTGTAACAGAATGCACGAATTCTGGCGGAGAGGGGGCAAGAAAGTGGTATAAATTTCACTAAGAAATGTAGCAAAGGCACAAAACGTCAATAAAAGAAACTAAAAGGAAGAAAAAAGAAAAAGAGAAATAAAATCCCAAATTTATAACAGTCTGGGGCTGACCTCGGTGGTACAAATTTTCCTTTAAAAAAAAAATAAGGGGAGCTGGAGAGATGGCCTAGCGGTTAAGAGCACCGACTGCTCTTGCAGAGGACCCGGGTTCGATCCTCAGAGCCCACATGGCGGCTGAGAACCGTCTTTGACTACAGTTCCAGGGAAATCCGAGACCCTCTTCTGACCTCCGTGGCATTGCGGGACACGGGTGCACAAACCTGCATGTAGACAGTATATTCATGCACATAAAAATAAAATAAATAAATAAAATTAAAAACAGAACAAAACAAAACAAAGGTTGTGGCTGGAGTGATGGCCTAGCGGTTAAGAGCGCTGTTAAGAGCGCCATTGCAGAGGACCTGGATTCAATCCCCAGCACCCACATGGCGGCTGAGAACCGTCTTTAACTCCAGTTCCAGGGGAATCCAATACCCTTTCTGACCTCTGCGGCTTGGCACGACATGGGTGCACAAACCTACATACAGACAGTACACTCATACATAAAATAAATAAAATTTAAAAAAAATAAGGGAAAGATTGATTGTTGTTTGGGCTTGACAAGGAGGAACCTTCAAACACTTCCTTCCTTAAGGAAAACATGACATCTTTTAGCAAAAAAAAAATAAATCTTCCAATCCAGGTGGTGTGTGTGTATATATATATCTATGTAGTTATAGATAGATATAGATATAGATATAGATGATATAGATAGATATAGATATAGATATTTAAGCAATACAAGTTAGAGAGAGAAGAACAACAAAAGAACTGGAAAAAAACTCTGGAAAGACTCAGAAAAAGATGCAAGACAAAAAAGATGTATGGCAGAGTGCAGGAACTCAGGTGGGATGAGGGGCATGGAAAGGGAAATGACTCTAAATTCGATTGAGAAATGATGTATGATGTATGATGTATGAAAAAAAGTTTAATAACAATAAAATTAAATTAAAAAATAAAAAAAACAAAGCTGGGTGTGGTGGCACAAGCCTTTAATCCCAGCACTCAGGAGGCAGAGGCAGGGAGATCTTTGTGAGTTCAAGGCCAGCCTGGTCTACATAGCAAGCTCCAGGCCAGCTGGGACTAAAGGGAGACCCTGTCTCAAAAATACCAATAAATAAATAAATAAATAAATAAATAAATAAATAAATAAATAAGAAAAATGATTTTTCTTCCTTTAGAGATTGTAATATTGTATATGAATATTCAAAGGAAAAATAACAAAAGCTCTGATGCTCTAGTAACTGTAATCAGATATACCAGTGGTATACCTGGTAGGACTTTCTCAGCTGGAATTCTACCCTGGAAATTGCTTCCTGTTCACAGACTCCTAAGATACTGAGGAAACCAACTTCATGCTGGAAATTCTTTATGAGAGAGGAAGGATAGTTAGGAAATGGCCAATGACTTTCCAACCTCCACGTGGGTTGCTTTCTAGGAACACAAGCAGACAGTGAATTGATACTTGGAATTTGCTCCAGTTTCAATCATTCTGAAAAGTCAGCCAGTGTGAGGCAGGTGTGGTTACCATATGAACCGTAGAGGAATACAGTATCCAAATAAGTTTCCTTTCCCTGCTTGGAAATTCCTCAACTATTATATAGTGTTGGGAGACCTTTTTCATTTATCTTTTTCATTCTTTCTTTGATTCCTTGATTTATTTCCTACTGCTTTTCCTTCTGTATGTTCCATACTTCCTAGAAGGTTTTAACTGTCTGTCACCAGCACTTTTCTTTCTGGAGATCCATGTCTTGGCTTCTAGCTGCAACTTTGGAGAAATAAGCAGTATTCATTCTGTTATCACAGATGAAATGATGGAGAAACAGTTAACCAACCTCTAGAACACATCAATGTTCCTTATATGTGTCCTCTTAAACCTATGTAGGACTTAGTTTTTAACATCCAGTGCATACCAATCTGATGGGGTTTCCAAACACATTAGTTTGGGGTTGAATAGGAAAAAAAGGTTGTCTTGCTGTATGGGAACCCTTGGTGTCCAATAGCCAGATGGAACCAGTCAATCCATGTGTTTTGCACCTTATTAAATATCAAGTTCATAGGCTTGGAGTAACAGATATCCAGTAACAAATGAAACCATAAATCATGAGTAAATTTGCAGGAAAAGCATAAATTGTTGAACTAGAAGAACACTGAGATGTGAGATGAGACTCCCTTTTAATTATAGTTTCTTGAGATCTTTCTGTTCCATACTAGTAAGTACAGATGCCAGACTGGCCCCACGGATGTAGCAGAGACAGAAAATAATCACCACTTTCTTTGCTTCCTGTCACTGGTAAAATACTCAAGAGGCAGAGCAGAAAGAATATCAATAGCACATGGGTCTTTGCAGAATGTTCCTAATCATTCAATTTTCCCATATGAAATACTTTTAGTAAGTTTCGTACAATATGTTTTTTAAAGTATTTTTTCAAATCTAGACCTGTGTCCCCCACCATATCCCCGCACCCCACCAGAGCTCCTGTATTCTGCCAAACATGCTTTTTATCTCTTTCTCAATCTTTCTCAAAATTCTCCATGTGGAAGTTGACTGTTTTGAGCAGAAGTTACCATTTCAGTCAGTTCTTTGATGCAGTCCTTTCTGTTGTTGTTGTTGTTGTTGTTGTTTCCAATATGCATCACTCCCAACTACTTGGACAAAAGCTCAAGGGGCCGTGCACAAGAAATACTTACATCTAGGTAATTGGCACTAGCGTCCACAGATGAGAGATACCATTCGACGTTTGTTTTTCTGGGACTGTGTTACTTCACTCAGCATGATATCTTTTAGCCCCAGCCATTTTCCTGCAAAGCTCATGATGTGATCTTTCTTTATTGCTGCATAGAACTCCATTGTATACATGTACCACATTTTCTCTATCCACTCGTCAGTTGAGGGGCATCTGGGTTGGTTCTAGCTCCTTGCTATTGTGAAGAGAACTGAAATAAACATGGCTGTGCATGTATCTCTGCGGTAAGATGAGTCTTCTGGGTACATGCCCAGGAGTGGTATGTCTGGGTCGGGTGGCAAGTTCATTCCGAGTCTTCCAAGGGTTATCCACACTGCTTTCCATAGTGGCTGTACAAGTTTACATTCCCACCAGCAGTGGATGAGTGTTCCTCTTTCTCCACAACCTCTCCAGCACTTGGTATCATTTGTTTTCTTGATCCTAGCCAGTCTTATTGGAGTAAGATGATATCTTAAAGTGGTTTTGATTTGCATTTCATTAATTATTAGTGATGTTGAACACTTCTTAAGGTGTTTCTCAGCCATCTCTAATTCCTCACTTGTGAAGTCTCTCTTCAGGTCTTTGCTCCATCTATTGAGTGGGTCATTTGTTTTCTTTCTTCTTTGTTTTTTGAATAGTTTATATATTCTGGAAATCAATGCTTTGTCAGATGTTTCTGCAGTGAAGGTTTCCTCCCACTCTGTGGGATTTCTCTTCACTTCCTTGATTGTTTCTTTTGATGTACAGAAGCTTTTGAGTTTAATGAGGTCCCATTTGTCAATTGTCGACCTTAATTCTTGTGCAGCTGCTGTCTGATTTAGGAAGTCTTTTCCTACGCCTATGTCTTGTAGTCTGCTGCCAACTTTTTCTTCTATCACCTTCAGAGTTTGGGGTTTCACGTTGAGGTCTTTAATCCATCTGGAGTTGACTTTTGTACAGGGCGAGAGGTAGGGGTTTAATTTCATTCTTCTACAAGTGGTGATCCAGTTTTGCCAACACCACTTGCTGAAGATGCTGTCTTTTCTCCATTGTGTCTTCTTGGCCCCCTTGTCAAATATGAGATGGCTGAAATTGTATGTGCTCAGGTTTGGATCTTCGGTTTTGTTCCATTGGTCAACAGGCCTGTTTTTGTGCCAGTACCAGGCTGTTTTTATGACTATAGCCCTGTAGTAAAGTTTGAAGCCTGGTATAGAGTTCCCCCCTGTGTTGCTCTTTTCACTCAGGGTTGTTTTGGTTATTTGGGGTCTTTTGTTTTTCCAAATGAATTTAAGGACTTTTTTTTCCAAGCCTGTGAAGAAATTCTGTGCTTCAGGTGGTCTTGGGAGATCTCTGATCCCAATATGTTTTGATATTTAGAGCCCCTCACTGATCTGCATCCTATTTAATACCCATCAACCAATTTCATGCACTTTATTTTTTATAAAAAGGCCTATAGTCCTATTTGTGTTTCCAATGCCCTTTGGCATGGGTCCATCCACTGGAGCTGATTAACCTACCAAGAATTATGCTCCTAAATGAGACTGACTCTCCATCTCCTAGCAGCCATAGATTGTCAATAGCTCCTCAGTGAGACCTGGCATTCATTATCTATTTCCCCATCTCTGTCCTACAATTTTGCCTGGCTTGAACTTATGTGGGGCTTGTGCATGCTGTCACCATTGCTGTGAGTTCATACGATTAAGAGCTCAGCGGTCTGGAAAACTGTTTCCTTGTGGTCATCCTGCACTTCTGGCTCTTTCGGCCCTCTCTTCTACATTGAGCCTAGGGAAGCAGAAGTTTGATATAGGTGTCCTATTCAGGGACAATTGGCTTGTAGCTTATTGTTCTCTGCATATTGACCAGTTGTGGCTCTTTGTGTTAATCACCATCTTCTGCACAGGAAACTTTTTGTTTCTAGAATTCCTGTTTTATGAGTCAGGTATATGTGAACCGCTACATAATACAGTTACAGTACTCAGAACTTGTTTCTGCTTTTTCTGTCTCAACATTATTTAAAATCATCCCTTGTAAATTGTATGTACATGCACATATACATATTGTATGTATACTCTACGTGATATATATATATATATATATATATATATATATATATGCTAACATATTTCCCAAATTACATTCTGGAGAAAGAATAAAGAGTGACATATATATGAAATTTTAAAAAATCAGGTTATGTGTGATATTTTCATTCTTCTTAGTCTCAAACAACAAAATCATTTTGAAGTACTCTCCTGTGAAAATCAGGTCAGACATATATGTAGCAGCAGGTATCACATGGTTCATGGCAGGTTACACTGTTACCTTAGGATTTTCCTTTCTACAGGTGACCCAAAAACATAAAAGAGAAGATATAGGAAGTATTTGTTTTGAACTTTATGGATATTAATGTGTACCTGTATGCATTATAAAATTTAATAGTGCCGTTCAGGAAAACCCCAGCCTATAAAGTGGGAACTGAAGCTCTCTGATTCAATAACATCCTGTGGTGATTTATTGCATCCGTATGTAACATTTTGTTGTTGACCCACTGGGTATGATGAAAAATATGCTGAACAGATTTCTCTGGTTCTTTGCCTGGTATTTACCTGATCGTGACTCAAGCACATATAACAGTATCAGTCATATGAAGAAATACAAACTTTCTAGTGAATTAATTTGGAGTGTAATGAAAAAATAAGCCTAAATTGTACTTAACAGCTTAGTCTTCTTCATTAGATGGCTTCCAACATTATTCATATCAGTTTAGGAAATGGGGAATGAGGTTAAATATCTCACTATTAGTCATTTCACTGGTACGTGTGGTAAACCAGCTTTCAAGTTATGACCTAATCATTGTTCAAATGCTGGCTTAATTATCACAATGAACACTTCAAATGGTAGCCAAATATATGTATATATTACACAATATATCTTCTGAAATATTAAATACTGTGGTAAAAATGAAATCTGAACTCCATTTCTGTGCTGTCTCCAAAGTACACTCATTTTCTGGCAGCCTCTGTGACTGAAGAGCAGAACCCAAGAAAGCTTCCTCACGGAGTTTATTTCCCAATATGTAGCATAAATACTTCAGTCATGCTTCATTAAAAAAAAAAACCTACCTAAGTGCTCACTATGTGTATAGATATATGCAGTAAAAAGATAATTACCACAGCTCATTCTGCACAATCTCACAGGAAACTTAAATAGAAAAGAATTCAGAAAACATTTCTTTTTTTTTTAAACATTTTTTTATTGATGCTTTGTGCATTTCATACATCATTTTCCAATTCAGTTCAGGCATATTTCCCTTTCCCTTCCCCCCACCCCCACCCCCATCCCAGTCATGTAACTCTGCCATACTGTTCTGCATCTTTCTCTCAGTTTTTTTTTTCCATTTTTTAGTGTAAGTGATAATCCATGAGTAACAAGCATCCGTCATTGTAAAACCAATTTGCAGGCTGTTGTGCCCAAACCCCACAGCCCCACCTTCCAGCGGGGGGTAGGGTGGTATGTTCAATCAAGTTGATCAAATGAGTGTCTAGACTACATTGCTGTAGTTTCCCATTCACCCCATTCGCAGCCCTTACATCTACCCACGCCCCCTCTTCCCAGAATGTTCCCTAGGCTTAGAAAAGGGGCACAAGGGGATGAGAGAGGCAAAACAGTCCACTCTCTCTGGAGCTGTTGTCTTGGACTCTGGTCAATTCTGGCTGTTTTCCTTTCATGGGCTGACAATTTGTCCAGGAATAAACTTTCGAGCCTACTAATGAAGCACAAGCAATTAGATGTATAGGTATTTAAACAGCACTAAAAGTTATGGTAGGTTACTTTGGTATAGAAACATATGTTTGGATGGTATGTTAATCCATGAATTACATTTTTTCCTGTTAAATATGACAGGGTCTTACTGTGGCTTATAAAACATCTCTTAACCTGTAGAGGAGTAAGCCTGTGGCATCAGCCATGGGTTATTCCTCGAGGAGAGAGCCAATAGCCAATTAGATTTGGGATATACAAGGCATTATGGCTGCCTCTGCTGCACATGATTTCCAGGCAGGTGAGGTGTAGATGGTGCTGATGGTGGAGTCTGTTTGACTCAAGGAGACCCTATTTGCTTTATTAGTTTAGTGGCCTCTGGTAACACTCTCTGGTGTTCCAGAGGCCCCTCTGTACACTTGCATGTGTGGTCTCAATACATCTTTCCCATGTTAAGTCATTGGTCTTCAGCAGCAGGGCCTTATCGCCTCTCTTCTTGCAGTGCTCCCAGTTTAGAGGCAAGGAGCCTTTACCTTTTGTGGGGCCTTGGTTCCCTGGCCAACATCTCCCTGGTAGAATAATCCATTCTGAAGTCAGAGCTCTTGTATTGATATATTTTGCCTTAAGTGCATGCTTGGGAAGCAAACTAATTTTTATGTTAAATCCTCTTAAAGAGAATGCTTCAAGGTGGTACTGTACAACAAGAATTATAGAGGACATTTGTATGTGCCAATCCAAAGTGTTATTGCTCTACAGATTTTATGTAAAACAAATGTGGACAACAGCGATTTATATCTCGTTTAACTCAGGTGCATTACCGTTTTTATCAGTCTGTAAAACCAATGTTGTTTTATTACACACATATTTACTTTTACTAAGTCCTAAAACCACATGTATCCTGTAGACAGTGTCTAGGCAAACTGGGTACTTGTTGAACTCACGTCAATTAAATATAGTTAATCGAATATACACCCATGTCCCTCTCCCACCTCTCCCCCTTCCCAATTCACCATTTCAGTCATTCTGATGCATCTTTCTCTTGTTGTTCTTTTACTATGCATCCCTCTTCATGAGAAAATATTTATATCTGGGTTATTGGTACTAGCATCACACTATGGGGACACCATTTGTCGTTTGTTTTTCTGGGACTTTGTTACTTCACTTAAATAATGTCTTCTAGCTCCATCCATTTACCTGCAAAGTTCATGGTGTTGTCCCTCTTTACTGCTGCATAGAACTCCATTTTTATACATTTACCACATTTTTCTCTATCCACTCATCAGTTGAGGGGCACCTGGGCTGGTTCCAGCTTTTTGCTATTGTGAACAGAGCTGCAATAAATATAGCTGTGCATGTATCTTTGCAGTAAGTGTGTCTTGTGGGTAATATACCCAGGAGTGGTATGGACTGGGTCAAATGGAAGATTTTGAGTCTTCCAAGGGTTCTCCACACTGCTTCCATAGTGGATGTACAATTTTAATTCCCACCAGCAATGGATGAGTGTTCCCTTTTCCCCAACCTCTCCAGCACTTGTATCATTTGTGTTCTGATCTAGCCAGTCTTATTGGAGTAGGATGATATTCAAAGTGGTTTTAATTTGCATTTCCTTACTTATAGAGATGCGAACACTTCTTAAGATGTTTCTCGGCCATCTCTAATTCCTCCTCTGTGAAGTCTCTATCAATCTTTGCTCCATCTTTTGAGTGTTTCATTGTTTTCTTTTTCTTGTTTTTTGGTAGCTTGTATACCTGGAAATATAATTTTGTCAGATGTGTCTGCAGTGAAGGTTTCCTCCCACTCTGTGGGTTTTCTCTTCACTTCCTTTGATTGTTTTTTGATGTACAGAAGGCTTTGAGTTTATGAGTCCCATTTGTCAATTTTGATCTTATTTCTTGTGCAGCTGCTGTCTGATTTAGGAAGTCTTTTCCTACACCTTTGTCTAAGTTGCTGCCAATTTCTCTTTATCACCTCCAGAGTTTGGGATTTCACGTTGAGGTCTTTGTCCATCTGAAGTTGACTTTTGTACAGGGGAGGTAGGGGTTTAATTTCATTCTTCTACCAGTGGTGATCCAGTTTTGCCAACACCACTTGCTGAAGATGCTGTCTTTCCTCCACTGTGTCTTCTTGGCCCCTTTGTCAAATATGAAGTGGCTGAAATTGTATGAGCTCGGGTTTGGATCTTCAGTTTTACCATTTGGTCAACTTGTCTGTTTTTGTGCCAATACCAGGCTGTTTTTTGACTATAGCCCTGAGGTATAGTTTGATGTCTGTATAGCGATCCCCCCTTTATTGCTCTTTTCCTCCTCAGGGTTGCTTTGGCTATTCGGGGTCATTTTGTTTTTCCAAATGAAATTGAGGATTTTTTTTCCAAGCCTGTGAAGAAACGCTTGGGGATTTTGATTGGGATCGCATTAAGTCTGTACACTAGTTTGGGTGGATGGACATTTTTACTATTTTATTTTCCGCCATCCATGAGCATGGGAGGTTTGTTTCTTCTGATGTCTTCCTCAATTTCCTTTTTCAGGGGTTTAAAAAAATTTTTGTTGTAGGAGATCCTTGGTGTCTTTGGTTAGGTTTGTTCCTAGGTATTTTATTGTTTTTGAGGCTATTGTGAGTGGGAAGGTCTCCTTGTAGTCCTTCTTCAGTTGCTTGTTGTTGGTGTAAAGAAAGGCTACTGATTTTTCTAGATTTATTTTGTATCCTGCCACTTTACCAAAGCTCTTATTCATTTCTAGGAGTTTTCTGGTGGAGTTCTTAGCATCCCTTAGGTAGACAATCATATCATCAGCAAAAAGGGATAGCTTGACCTCCTCTTTTCCAATTAGAACTCCTTTAATTTCCTTTTCTTGCCTTATTGCCCTAGAAAGGGTTTCCAGCACTATATTGAAAAGGAGTGGTGATGGGGCAGCCTTGCCGAGTTCCTACCTTTAAGGGGAATGCTTCTGTCATTTCCCCATTTAGGATTATATTGGCTGTGGGTTTCCTGTATATGGCTTTGATTACATTGAGGAATGGTCCCTCCAGACCAATTCCCTCTAGGACTTTAAACATGAAATGATGCTGGATTTTGTCAAAGGCTTTCTCTGCATCAATTGAGATGATGGTGTGGTTTTTGTCCTTCAGTCCATTGATATGTTTGATGATGTTTATTGATTTTTGTATGTTGAACCATCCCTGCATCTCTGTTATGAATCCCACTTGGTCATGGTGGATGATTTTCTTGATGTGAGTCTGTATGCGATTTGCCTATCCTGTTTAGAATTTTGGCATCTGTGTTCATTAGGGAGATGGGTCTATAGTTCTCCTTTTTGGTTGTATCTTTCCCTGGTTTTGGTAGTAGTGTAATGCTGGCTTCATAGAAGGAATCTGGGAGAAGTCCCTCCGTTTGTATCCTTCTAAACAATTTAAGTAGTAATGGTTGTAAGTCTTTTCGAAATATTTTATAGAATTCTGCTGTGAAACCATCCGGGCCTGGGCATTTTTTGTTTGGGAGGCTACTTATTACATCTTCAATTTCTTCCTGTACTATTGGTCTGCTTAGGCTGTCGATCTCTTCTTGGTTGAGCTTTGGTGATTCCCAGGATTTCAGATATTCATCCATTTCTTAAAACATTCCTAAGAGAGCAGCATGAATGAGATGCTGTAGGATTTAGGACCCTAAAAGGTTGAGTTTCCAGGAGTACACATACAAACCATTTGAAAGAGGAAAAATGTCTGCATTTGTTTCCAGCTTAATATCAGGTTAGATTTAGAGAGACAAAGGTGAATATTGTAGTAGTAGCATAGAAAAGTGTAGTAGATGGCAAGTGTGACTCTCTTGTGGTTATGTCAATGCTAAAATAGTCATTACACACTGACTAGCTGGGTGACAGTCTGCACTGTGCACTCTACAAACATTACTTTCAAATTCCACAATAGCCTTTGTGGAATTATATTACAAATATGGAAACTGGGATGCATAGGTCTTAAGAGACATCCCTGCAGCAATTGCTTCTTGATGTTAGTCTTGGATTCCAACTCAAATCTGATAAAATTTTCATTATACTGTTTCTACTAATTATGGAAAGAATGATTTTTTTCTATAAATAGACTATTTGAAAGTCCTGATAAAACAAGAAATCAGAAAAAGTTAAATTGAGTCTAGGAAACAATGCCAAATTTTAGTATTTAATACCTATGAAAACATTGAAAACTATTTGGTGATGATTCCATATCCAGATGAGGACAGTGAACCAAAGAGAAGTCATGTATAGGAGTTTGGCACACACAGTCTCTTAGTCCCTAGCTTTGCTATAATTGAGATGAAGATGAAAGAAAGAGAAGGTTCAAAAGATGAGTCAATAATTTGGATTTCATTCTGACACCACGGAGAAACAGGGAAGATAAGTGATCAGAAAGGTTACCAAGTCAGAGCTTATGCTCAGATCAAATACCTTGCTGATAGTAATACATGCTTTGTATCAGAGAAGGGAGAGATCAACTGAGTGGTAATTTTAATGTATAGATAAAATATGATCAAAGTGAGGCTCAAAGGGATGGCTTAGTGGTTAAGAGCAGTGGGTCCTCTAGGACCCAGGTTTTGTTCCTAGCACCCGCACAGTGGCTAACAATCATCTGTAACTCCAACTCAAAGGAATCTTCTGACCTCCTCATTGCATGACACGAGTGCCCTTACATGCAGGCAATATGATCATATTCATAAAATAAAACAAAATATTTTAAAATATGATCAAAGCATTAATCATTTTATTTTATGGAGAAGATCAAATTCTTGGATTAGAGAAATTTTGTAACAGAAAACAACAGTCTTCATAACCTATCAGAACACATGGGATCCAAGGAAGCCTACAAAACATTTCTAATTAAGATCGCTAGCAGAGCGGGGACAGGGCGATTAAATAACTTCCAGGGCTGAGTCCAATTATTAAAGTAGAGCAGCATTAGGGAACTTTAGAAGATAGCAAGCATTCTTTGCCAGAATACTCTGTCTCGGGATATTATAGTGGTCTGTCTTATTTTCATGAGAGAAAAGAGTTATGTTTGGCGTTACTGTGACTTTTCATCCACGATTCTCCATTATAAATAAATACAGATTCATTGTCAGTTGCTCTAGTTCCTTGAAAAAGATAATGAAGACAGATACCATGTGAATTAATGAGATGTGTTCTTTTTTATCTGATAATTTACATTAATAGTTTGGGTTCTTGTGGTAGTTTTGAACTTCTGCACATCCAATTGAAGACACTACAAAATTTGAGTTCCTTAATTTTCATTGATTTTTATCAGTCTGTCTATCTTGGATTCTTTCAAACAATGACATTCCTAGGACCTGTGGAAATGAAAGGGCAAGTGGACATCTTCAGATGAATGAGTGGCTCGTCATACGCTGCATGCATAAACATTACATACACAATCACAGAAAGTTTTTAAGAATTGTGTGTACCACTGAGACTTTTGAAGATATTTTATCAGCAAGAAATGTTAAAAACTGAGTTTGATTGGAAACCAGGAGTTTTATGTAATGTGCTAGCTAGTTCCTTGCATTTTTTTTTTTTTTTTACTTTGGCCAGCTTTTACTTCACATTTGACTTTAGCAATGCCATGATCAGTATTATGACAAATGATTTTAGATGGCTAATTATACATAATTATATATTTTGATAAGACCACTATTCAACACTATTCAACATCAATAATGCCACCATTCTGTATTGAATGAAAGACAAATCATTCTATTAATGTTTGTAATATAGAAGGTTTATTTTAGTATAAGGGCTGCTGAGGCAAGTACAGAGATACCAGTTTTAAACTTGGAGAATGTAATGCATTGTCAAGAACAATGCCTGGGGCTCTACTTGGACTGTGAGTATAGCCTCCTCCTCTTGCCAGCAGATTATTTGTCCATGTAAATTGTGTATACTTTCTAACCTCCTCTTGATCCTTCTCTCCTAAACCTATTATGTGTCCCTTTAGAATTCTCATTACCTCACCTCTTAGAGAATTTCCCTCCATTTTTACCTTTTTACTTTGCAATCTTGCCATGAATATTCACATGTTCCTAGACTACTATTTGAACTTGTTTGCAGTAGCGTCTCAAATTTGTCAGCTCTTCGAAAATGCATTCAACTTTATTTTTGAGAATCTCACACCTAAGGATTGCATTTACATTATTTTCATCACCCCCAGTCCCCTTCCAGCTCCTTCCATGACTCACGAGACTCCCTCTCAATTTTCTGTCCTCTCCTTTGATTATTGTTTATTTATATATTGTTCTGAGTCCTTTTGGTAGTGCTCATGTATACTTCTCTTTAGGGCTGCCCACTTGGGTTAGATATCTCAGGCAGCTAGACCCTGGAGAAAACTGATTCTCCCTCCCTCAGCATCCATTGATTGCCTGTAGCTCTCCAACTTGAGGTGGGAACCCATGAAATTTCCAGCATCCATCTTAGCATGTCAAGTGCTTTTGTTATTACTCAGATCTTGTCAGACTACCATATTGTGGAGATTTGATTGGTATCTCTTCCCTAGTATGTCTGGAATGCATTAACTAGCACCAGGCATGTTGTCCCTCTGGCTCTACCATTCTTTCTGCTCCCCGTTCCATGATGTTCCATGTGCATTAGGTATAGAGGCTGGGGGCTGGAGAGATGGCCTAGCAGTTAAGAGCACCCACTGCTCTTACAGAGGACCAGGGTTCGATTCCCAGCACCCACATGGCGGCAGAAAACCGTCTGAAACTCCAATTCCAGGAGAACTCCAGTTCCCGGGGAATCCGAGACCCTCTTCTGACCTCTGCGGCATTGCACGACATGGGTGCATAAACCTGCATGCAGACAGTACATTCATACACATACAGAAATAAATAAAATTAAATTTAAAAATTAAAAAAAATTAAAAGGTATAGAGGCTGCATTGTAGATATATCACTTGGACTGGGCACGTCACAGTCAATTTTTTCTTTGCATTCGACCAGTTATAAACTTTGTAATAGTCTCCATTTGCTGCAAAAGATTATTTGATGAGAGGTAAAGGTTTTTTTTTTTAATTTTTCTCCTTCATACTATATCTCCCTTTTCTTCATGGTACAATTAATATCTCATTTTGTTTTTCTTTCCCTTTCAAACCTGACAATCTTTGATATATAAACTACTAGAAGACATTCTTCATCACCAGTCTTCCATCAACCCCACTACTCATTCATTGAAAATGTTGGACTTCTGGTTCATTGTCCTTTTATTCCACTATAATTCTTCTAAATTATTTTATTTATTATTTTTGTTTTATGTAAATGTATGTATTGCCTGCACATATGGGAGTGCACCTGTATTGTGCAATGCCCACAGATGTCAGAAGAGGGCATCAAATCCCCTCCAACTGGAGTTTTGGATAGTTGTTAGCTGCCATGTGGGTGGTCGAAATTGGAACCAGGACCTCTCAAAGAGCACATAGTTCTCTTAATCATTGAAGCATCTCTCAAACCCCTCCATCATAATCCTTAATGAATTATAAAACATGAAGAATATTAAATGTATATAATGTATAGAATATAGAGTGCAAAATGTATTCTATTCATATACATATGTGTATGTGTATATGTGTACATACACATGTATCTTCCCATCACATATCATCTTTCTGGTCTAATACTCATCACTATCATACCAATATGCATATATGTGTGTGTGTGTGTGTGTGTGTGTGTATGTGTGTATCTACACTCATGTTTTAAAGAAATCTACCTAGAGAGAGCTATTGAATTTTCTCTCTTAGACTCTAGTGCCCACTTCAACACTTCTTCTGCATCATGACCACATGCATTGCTATCATAAGTCTCTGAGTCATCAGTGGACTTTTATCATCATTTCCAGTTACTTAGATTCCACCTGATTTTTAGGCTATTCATCCAATCATTCATCAGGTATGTTTGTAGCCCCTCATATGAGTCAGACACTGCACTGTGCTGAGTATTGGGTTTAAATCATGACCTCCTGAAACCCAAGTTTCATGATAGTCTATCACTAGAATCATTCATCCACCCTTGGTCATTTCTTTCCTTTCCATCACTCTCATCTGGCAAAATCCCAACCATGGTTTTAAGTTCTCTGATGACTATGTACCAGGAACAGAGCAACTGACTGCTGCTCAAGCGTTTCCACTTGTATCCAATTTAAATGATATATGAAATACATTAAATAATAAATAAATTTTAAAAAAGATTCATCTTTAAGATGAAATAATGTTTTACTGGGAAAATATGGCTTGGACTTTTAAAATATGGTCATCCATTCTATGATTTGTATATTGAGATGTCAATCCATTTATTTTTGAGACAGGGTCTCCCTGTAGCCCCAACTGGCCTGGAACTCACTCTGTAGACCAGGGTGGCCTTGAACTCACAGAGACCCCCCTGCTTCTGCCTCCCGAGTGCTAGGATTATAGGCATCTGCCACCATGCCCGGTTTGTCAATCCATTTTTATCCCTGGTAGTTATTTATAAATCTCTTAACTTGTAACATTTTCTTGAACTTTATTACTGTTTTGGTCCTTTCTAAATGTCTTGTCATTAAAGATGCAGGACAGTTATGGCAGAATGCATGATCTGGGATGGGGAGGGGTGGGGTGGGGTGAAGGAAAAGGGGAATATGCCTGAACCGAATTGAAAAATGATATATGAAATACACAAAACATCAATAAAAAAGAATATATTCTGTAAAAAAGAATAGTTTCCCATGAGAAGTAAAAAAAATAAATGTATTACCCAGATTAAAGGACCTCTAGCAAGGAAATCCTACTTTTTTCTGGTTATTTCTTTTTCTTCTTTTTTGATCACTTTCCGCAATAATTTCACTTTTTCTGAATAATCTTCATGCCTTCATTCTTGTTCTTCCTATAAACTCATCTAAAAAGAAAAAAAAAATCACATTTAGGGTTTATTTCACCCCAGTCCTCAGATCGAAGTAACATGACGCTTTCTTTGCCTGTCCCCTATTCCGAGGGGTAATGTTTTCTAAGCATTCTTCTACCCACCTTCTCACTTGGTCGTGGGCACCATCCCCTCTTCTTCTCTTAAAGACTTTGCTTTTGCCATTCAATTCCTAAGGTTATATTTTCTCCTTACAAAATAATCTCAATCAACAAATAATCTAATAGCTCTTCTAAGAGTGTGAAAAGGCATATATACATACATATGTATGTACATATGTATAATATATACACAAAAAGAAAGAAGAATGGAAATAGTGTATGTTTTATTATTACTACATTGATGCATAGATATTTTTCTGTCTAGTCAAAAGCAGATGCCACAAATAGGTCAGAATAATATTAAAACCTGGAGTTTAGAATGAGCTAAAATCATGTTCTTTATCAATATAATAATATGTGCTAGTTTGGCTTTATAGGATAATACTGAACATATTTATAATAAGACAAAATTTCCTATGATCCTGAGAGGAAGATAATAATGAATAAAAAACAGTGACTGAGGTTGGAGAGATAGCCTAGCAGTTAAGAGCACCGACTGCTTTTGCAGAGGACCTGGGTTTGATCCCCAGCACCCACATGGTGGCTGAAAACCGTCTTTAATTCCAGTTCTAGGGGAATCCAACACCCTCTTCTGACCTCCGCGGCATTGCACGACACGGGGTGCACAGACCTACATGCAGACAGTACATTCATACACATATGAAAATAAATAAAAAAATATTAAAAATAAAAACAGTGACAAAGCCATGGAGAAAGCACTTTGGGGTACAATGAGAAAAAGAATAAAAAAATTGCAGAAGCCCTGTTAAGATTCAATGGATGAGTCTTTAAACTAAAGTTACTACCATGTGTTTTTTGCTGCCTATTTAATGTTAAGATCAACACAATGATGTTAAAGATCTAAACTTAAAGCACTGTAATTTTCCATAAATTTTAAATTTGAAGATGTATAAAGGCATAAAAATAACACTGGATAAAATGTCTTAGTGAAAATACTGTGGAAAATGTATCAATCACTAATTTAAGTTCCACAAATAAAATCAACCAGAATGACACAATAGCTCATCAAGAACCCTTGCAAATTCTGGCACATTTATAATAAACTTTACCTTGGGCATTTGAATATGATACAGAATAAGAAACAAGAAGTGATCATAGCGAATGCTAGGTTTCATGCAAAAAGAATGTGAGTACTTTAGTCCCCAAATTATTCTCTTTTCATGTAATAATCACATTCCAATAGACCGTTCACCATAGAAAAGGAGTGATTTAAAAAGAACACTAGGAGTGCTGCATGCCCAATGTTCTAAGGACACAATTTTAAGAGTTTAGTTCAGTTACAGGTAAGATTAAAATAAACTAATTGAAAAGTAGTATGAAATAGAAAGTAGAGGTGAGAATGAATTATATGTACAGGAGTGAGATTCTATATAGAAACAGGCCAATATGTATATATTTCTGCTATTAACAATTTCTAAACTTAATTACAATCTTCGTAGAGTGAAAGTAAGTAGAGAAGTCCTTCCGATCTTGTAATGAATGATGAACAGCAGATAAAATTGCTCTATTGCTTCAGAGAAGTACAGCTTCCTGTGGAAAAAAACAAGGTACTTGTGCAAAACAGGGTGGTGACTTTAAAACTTTGATGTTCCACAGTTGAAGCAGTTGTCACTGTTCTATGCTTACTGCCACAGTGTCAGCTCATGATCTTGATCCTACTATGAAAATAAATCTTATAACACCTATAATCATCACAGATGAGAATCCATGTAACATTGTTCTCAGTGGTGAGACTTCATGTGTCAATTTAGAAACATAACAGTTCTTTGAATAGAAAGGACTAACTTTTTCAATAATAAGTAATAAGTTATGAATACAAGAATCCTTCATGTAAAACCAATTTGCAAGCAGCTATGCCCAAACTTATACAGCCCAAAGTCCCTGTTGTCCAGCTGGAGGGGCTTGTATGTACAAGCATCTTGATCAAATAAGAGTCCACTCTATATTGCTGGAGTTTCACAATTCACCCCAATCACAGCCCTTACATCCTACCATGCCCCCTCTTCTGCAGATTGTTCCCTAGGCTTTAGAAAAGGGGCACAAGTGGGCAAGAAGCAAAATAGTCTTCTTTCTCTGGAGATGTTGTTTTGGACTCTGATCAGTTCAGGCTGTTTCCTTTCATGGGTTGGCAGCTTATCCAGGAATAACCTTTTAATCCTACTAATGAAGCACAAGCAATTAGATATACAGGCATTTAAACAATACTAATTATTATGGTAGGTTACATTGGTATAGACACAGATGTTTGGAAGGTATGCTAATCCATGAACTATAGCTTTTCTGTAAAAGATGACAAGGTCTTACTGTGGCTTATAACATCTCCTAACCACTAGAGGACAAAAGCATGTGGCATCAGCTGTGAATTATTCCTCCAAGGAGAGAGCTAATATCCAATTAGATTTGGGATATATAGACATGTGGCTGCCACTGATACAAAGTATTTCCAGTCAGGTGAGGTGTAGCTGATGCTGATGGAGGAGTCTTGCTTGACTCACAGAGAGACCAATATTTGCTTTATTGATTTAGTGGCCTTTGGTAACACCTCTCTGGCATTCCAGAGACCAACGGTACACTTGCAAGTGTGGTCTCAATACATCTTTCCCATGCTTACACCAGGTCTTTGACAGCAGGGCCTTATCGCCTCTCTTCTTGCATGTATCCCAGTTTACAGGCAAAAAGCTGTTACCTTTTGGGGGGGCTTGGATCCCCTGGCCAACATCTCCTTGGCAGAATAATCCATTGCTGATATCAGAGCTCTCCTGTATTAATATATTTTGCTTAATTACACAGCTTATAAAGACTTTAGTATTATATTTGGCTCTGAATAGAGAATTATCCTTTCACAGTTCCTATGTCTACCAGTCAATTAAAGAAAGAATTTTACTGTTTTTTTTTTCATTTTACTGGTTTTATAAGAGATTACCTCTATAACAGATAGCTCTAATTTACAGTTAGGAATGACTTCATTACCATCATGTTTTTCTTTGTTTTGTGAAAAGGAGGTAAGAAAGTCTCACATATTAAAACTTTGTGGCACCTGGAAAGTAAAGTTCATTAGGACACATTATAAACAGTTGTTACAAGTAGGATCCACAGAGATGTTGATGCCTGTAGCAGTCTAAGGCTTCTCTTCCTTGTTTTAATGCTGTGTAGTGGAACAGGATGATTAGGCTACTAGTATTTTAAAAATAGATTACACCTAGCCTAAATTATTGTTGTTTAACAAATGTTCTCCTTTTTTGTCTCATTCTTCCTTCACAAATCATTCAATTAATATGTCAAGAAGGCTTGTATCAGGTAACTTCTTAGAAAGTCAGTAGACAGAATAGCATGCTATAAGTTAAACAAATCATATTTGTGATAAGATGAAAAATGTGAGATACTTTCACCATTTTGGGAGAAAACAAAAAAGGCATGAGAGGTGCATCTTCAAAGATAAATAATAACTGACTTCAAGAATAAATGGAAAAAGAAATAGGATGTGACACCTTAAAATTTTTAAAGTGAATATAATGTCCTGAGAACTGCAATTATTTAGTGCTTAGGAAGCAAGATGGATGAGTTTGAGTCCAAAAGATTAAGTATAATTTGCACAATTATTCTGGAGCCAATTAGATGGCTTAGCAGGTAAAGGTGATTGCCACCAAGCCTGAGAACCTGAATTCCATTCCCAGGACTGATATTGTAGTAGTTGAAGTATCACACATGTCCAGCCTTCCACAGGGTGTTCTTCTTCTCTGGACCAGGGCTTGCAGTTTCCGCAGGACTGCAAGCCCCTGGGTCATTCCGGCTCAGCTGGTAAAGAACAGGTCTAAACCATGGTAGGGAGAGGGAGGGAGATAGGAAGCTATGCCCTGTGAGAGAAAAGGGAAAGAGATAGAAAGAATAAAGAATAAGCTGGGGCTACAGGGAGACCTGTCCAAAAAAAAAAAAAAAAAAAAAAAAAAAAAGACTAAGAGCCGAACTCAGAGATGAGACTGGGAGAAATTCCATGAGGTAATAACTCGATTTATTGCTGTAATCCAGCGCTTTTATTCAGAATCTTGTGGGGGTTGGGGTTTACAGGACTTCACGCCACATACTCCAGATCACTACAAGAATGTGACAATGCTTTGCCGAAAGCATCAAAGACAGTTGGGACCAGGCAGGTTTTCAACGGCAAACAGGAGACCAGCAGGAGTCCAGGCTGGAGGTTGCTTGCTGACTCCCTAAGTGCTTCTGCCAAATGGAATCCGTACAAGATATGGTGGAGAGAGAGAACCAACTCCTAGAACTGATCCTCTGACCTCCACACACCTCCACATCAAAAGCATGTACCTCCAACCCCAACAGTCAAATTTGGATTGTTGATAATTGAGGGTGATTAAAGTTTTTAAATCAGGATATCAATATGATTATTGTGTGCTTCAGATAGTGGAAGGCTGGAGATGCAGTGAAAGTGCCAAGACTTTGTGAAGAAAATTCAAAGAAAGAAAAAGAATAGGATGGAGTGTGAGTATGCATTGGCTACTCTTTCTGAGGATTCAGTTCAGTTCCCAGTAACCAAACTGTAGTTGATCTAGTTCCTGGGGATCTGTTGCCCTCTTCTGGCTTTTGGAGGCATTGCATGCACAGGTGCACTTACACACATGCAACCAAAATACTCATGCACATAAATTTAAAATAAATCCAAAAACTTGAAAACTAATAACTAAAGCTTTTATGGCATCTCACAATTTGTAAACTATTTTATGTGGGGTTTCTTATTTAATTCAATTGTTTGTTTAATTATTCAAGTATATTCAAGATTCAGCTTCTCTGGAATGTCTTATAATCTCTCTGTTGCTTTCAATATAGTGCAAAATTCCTGTAGTAAAGTAAGGCAACATACATTAGTAGAATTTTAAATTCCCTAATAACTTAACCTGTAGAGCACTTACCCAGGCATCTTACACACGCAGAGATTGATGCATCTGTATTCTTTGGTTGCTCATGATCATGGCCAAACCCCAGATGTAAAAAGCCTGAGGGAGGAAGAATCTCTCATGGCTCAGTTTCAGTTCATTTTTGCCAGGAGGGCATGGCAGAGCAGAGTGTTAGAGCATCCTGGTACACAGGAAGCAGAGAAAGAGAGGAGTGCTCCTGGAACCAGATAAAACTTCCAAGGCATGTCCTTGGTGACTTCCTTCACCTGGGCTAGGCCTCAGCTCCCAGAGTTTCTACAATTTCCCAGAATGGTTAACCCAACTGAGGACTACCTTTTAAAAACAGAAACCTGTGGGGGACATTTCATATTCAAATAATAGCAGTGTTCATTTTAATTTAGAATAAAAAGTCTAAATATGTAAGAAGTAACAATGGAGAGTTTAGTGTTTTTTATTTTTATTTTTATTTTTTAGTTGTTATTGCTATTTTAATAAAATATTTTATTGGTGTTTTGTGTGTTTCATACATCATTTTTCAGTCCAATTTAGACACACTCCCTTTTCCATGACCCCCCCCAAGCCCACCCCAGTTCCTGCATTCTGCCATACTTGTCTTGCATCTTTTTCTCAGTCTTTCTAAAGTTTTTTCTCTGCAGAGGTTTATTGTTTGGGCAGAAGTTAACTGTTCAGGTCAGTTCTTTGATCCAGTCCTTTTGTCATTGTTGTTCCCTCCCATTTGTACTGCTGTAATGTATGCCTATATATGTCACATATATACCAAAATTATGACCTTAGAAAATAAACTAATTCCAAAATATGTTTAGGAGTTCACATTTTCCCTTTAATTTTATATTACTCTAAAATATGAATACATACCCTCAATATATATACCACAATTACAAATTCTGAAAATAAATGGTCAGTTAATTATAGATCCCGTTAAGGGCTTCACATTATAACAGTATAGTTGCCTTCAGATAAGAAGAAATATAACATCAGCTTTGCTCAGCTTGCCTTTCAACCAAGGATTTGGTGCTAGCATTCACAGATGAGGGATACCATTCATCGTTTGTTTTTCTGGGACTTCACTTGGCATAATGGCTTTAAGTTCCATCCATTTACCTGCAAAGTTCATGATGTCATCTTTCTTTACCCCTGCATATAATTCCATTGTGTCAATGTACTGCATTTTCTGTATCTACTGGTCGGTTGAGGGACACTTGGGTTGGTTCCAGCTCTTCTCTATTGTGAAGAGAGCTGCAATAAATATAGATGTGCATGTATCTCTACAATAGGATAAGTCTTGTGGCTATATATGCAGGAGTGGTATGACTGCATCAGGTGGTAGGCTCATTTTCAGTTTCTTGAGAGTTCTCCACACTGCTTTCCATAGGGGTTGCACGAGTTCGCATTCCCACCAGCAGTAGATGAGTGTTTTCCTTTCTCCACAACCTCTCCAGCATTTGCTATGTAATTTTATCATACCTAAATTCATAATTGCTTCTGGAAATAAGCACATCAAAACTCCAGTAACTTAGATATTTAGGTATATGAGTGGCATAAAAGATAATATATTAACAGTCTTTACACAGCAAAGAAACCTAGTTATGTATTTTTCTATTTAATTTTTCTATTGTCTGAAAATCATTTGCTAAATCTAGTTCCAAAATATTGATAGACAAGTATGAATTTTAGTTTTATTTTTGTATAAATTAAGATTTCATATAAATCAAAATCTCCATGTGGTTTGAATAGGAAGAGTTTTACAATAGGTAATGGTTGTGGGGTGTGAAAAGCACCTGAGTGACCCTATAACATTAGAACTGGTCCATATGTTTAGTAAGGAATGACTTCGGCAGAGCAGTAGCAAAGTGACTTCTAGTCCAAAATAAGGGAAATAAAACCTTACTACGCAACTTCTCCTGATTATGATTTAAGACTCTGAAAGAAAATTAAAGATGGAACAATTGTCTGGGAATTTGAAAAAAAAAAAGAAATAACAAGTAGGTGGGAGAGGGAAGGCAAAACTGGAACAACCAAGATGACAAGGAATCTCTTTGATTTGTACTTTCTGCCCCTCTTTTATCTCCCTGTTTTGACCAAAGTGTAGGTCAAACCGGGAAATTGTGTTATGAGAACATACGCAGCAAGCACCAAGAGTTTTCCTCTCCATCCAGAGGGTTGCTGTGAACCAGAGAATGTTAGGGCCAGAACAGTTTATCCTTTCTGTGTTTCCTTTCCAAACTCCACCTGTTCCTCATTTGTGAGACAATGCCACATTGCCTTGGTGATAGTGTGGGCATAAAGAGCCCCAGTGGGAAACCAATGACCTCTAGTGAAAGGAACTGGAAGAGTACCCCATGTGGAGAACAAGAACATTCAAATCAGTGTTTCTCTCTCTTTTCACTCATTGTTTCATGCTTAAATAGACTCACTTATAAACAGAGTGGGATGATGGGGCTGGAGAGATGGCCTAGCGGTTAAGAGCACCAACCGGTCTTGCAGAGGACCCGGGTTTGATCCCCAGCGCCCACATGGTGGCTGAGAACCGTCTGAAACACCAATTCCATTAGAACTCCAGTTCCAGGGGAATCCGACACCCTCTTCTGACCTCCGCGGCATTGCACGACACGAGTGCACAAACCTGCATGCAGACAGTACATTCATACACATACAGAAAATAAATTAAAAAAAAATTTTTAAATAAACAGAGTGGGATGGTAGAACTCCAATTACAAACCCTGCATTTAGATAATAAGTGACCATGGCGAATCCAGCACCAATTGATACAATGCAACTCCCATGTCTAACACTCAGGGAGCATCACAAAAGACTGCAGAAAGATTGTAAGAGCCGGAGGACCAGGATACCTGCTGCTCAATAATGTCTTCTAGACATAACAGGAAAGCTACATCCATGAAATCTCCAAAATATGATTGCCTAACAAGATTTACATGACACCATCAGTGGGCATGCCAATAGGTAGGGGAAAATTTCGCAAAGACCCACCTCTGTATGGAGAGATTTAGACAGTCAATGTCTGCTGAGCTAAGGAAAGTGAGTATTTTTCATGGACAAGCTCTCAATTACACACACACACACACACACACACACACACACACACATTGAGAATGGTATTACATCCTACAAATTATTTTGAAGACTGATTCCCTACAAAACCAAGTAAGTATAGAACATTCTAAAGAAGTTTTAAAGGGAAGCAAATTCCAGCAGGAAACACTGCAGGGCTGCTGACCCTGTGGTTGAACAGGCTGAAGAGAGTACACATACGGAGTTACTCCAGTAATAATCCTAGGATCATATCAGGGGATGCAAATCCATTTGTTCTATGGAACAGGCAGCTTATATAGGTTTGGGACTGGCAGTCCCCACATTGCATGACATCACCTCCTGGCCAGTCCCAGACATCAACATCATGTGATCATGTGTCATCCCAGCTCATGGGGCACGCCCAGAAAGGGACATGAACATGCCAAGCCTGAGCTAGCCAGCACATGTGCAATATACGCCTGAATCCAGGACTGCTGTTCCATAAAACACATTCAAAATGTGTAGGTCATAATACAATTATCAATGCATATATAACTTTGCAAATATTAATGACTAATTTCAAAGGAAATGATAAACAACATGAACATTGAGACATCTCACATATTCAAACTACTGGACATGTATTCAAGGAAGCTCTATGTTCATGCTCCACCAAATAACGTAAATAGTGTTTTTTGTTGTTGTTTGTTTGGTTTTTTTTTTTTGGCTTTTCGAGACAGGGTCTCCCTGTAGCACCAGCTGACCTGGAACTCACTCTGTCGACCAGGCTGGCCTTGAACTCACAGAGATCCGCCTGCCTCTGCCTCCCAAGTGCTAGGATTAAAGGTGTGCGCCACCATGCCTGACCTTTTTTTTTTTTTTTTTGGTAATGTTTTTAATTTAAAGTTTATTCACATGCATTAATTATATATAATAATGGGTTTATCATATTTTCATGCCTGCATATAATGTGTTTTTATTATACTTTCCCCATGGACCTCTGTTTTTTTCTCTCACTTGAGATAATTCTTTTCCTCTTCCTATGGAGCAGCCTGTCTTTTTTTTTATTTTCATGAGTCATTTCATTTTATTGGGGTTTCTTACAGGATCCTGGATAATGGATTATTTCCAAAAGCACAGGCTCAGTGCATGTGGTTACACCACTAAAACAATATCCCTCCTCTCTCTCCAAGAAAAGGGTGAGGCCTCCTGACTGTTTCCTCACTAGCTACCATTATCTACCTATAAGACCTCTTGGGTCCTCTCCTGTCTGCCTCCCAAGTGGCAGGACATTGGCAGGCTCTTGTCTTGTGTTGATGAACATGGCTTTTCAATAAATGGAAAGGTAGAAAGTCTCAATTAAGAAATAAAAGGCTTAAAAAGACCAAGGAGCTGGCAAGATGGCTCACTTGGTAAAAAGTATTTCTGTAACCTCTGTAGGTGATCTCTGAGATCCACATGACAGGATGAGCGAACTGACGCCCACAAGTTGTCCTTCAGACGTTCATGTACACACAATGGCAGGCATGAGCCCACGACCCATGTACTCACACACAGATAACTGAACAAATAAATAAGTAAATAAATAAATAAATAAATAAATAAATAAATGTAATATAATTCCAAAGGAAAGGATCAGATGGAAATATATGAATGTTTGATGCAATAAAATCAATCACAGATTAAGGAGAAACGAAGAAAAAGTCAGTGACCATGAAGAATAATCTGAGGACTTATCCCATTTGAAGGCCAAAATAAAGCTTAAATAAAGCTGCCAGAGCATGTGAAAAATAGCAAAATAATTAATATTTGTATTATTTGACTTGTTGAAGGATAGCATAGCCATGAAAAAAGAAAAAATATTCAAAAAAATACTTAATATCTTCAAAATGTGGTTAAAAAGACATACATTTCTGATTTCAGTAATCCTAGTCAACACAAAATAGGATAAGTTAAAACAATAAGTATCCAGATAAATGACAGTCAGATTTTTTTTTTGCTGTTATTTTTTATAATGCATTTATTGATGTTTTATGTATTTCAAACATCATTTGTCTGTTCAGTTTAGACATATTCCCCTTTCCCTTCCCCCGACCCCACCCCAGATCATGCATTCTGCCATAACTGTCCTGGATCTTTCTCTAAGTCTTTTTAAATATTTATTTATTTATTTATTTATTTATTTATTTATTTATTTATTTATTTTATGTGTATGAATGTACTGTCTGCATGTAGATTTATGCACCCATGTCCTGCAATGCCGCAGATGTCAGAAGAGGGCGTTGGATTCCCCTGGAACTGGAATTCTCCTGGAATTGGAGTTACAGACGGTTATCAGCTGCCATGTGAGTGCTGGGGGATTGAACCCTCTAAGTCTATTTTTATGTTTAGGAATTCACATTTTCCTCCTTTCATGTTATATTACTCTAAAATATGAATACATACTTTCCACTCATATACAGTAATTACACAGTGTGAAAGTGATGGATTGATTCTAGAGCCCATTAAGAGATTTACATTATAACAACATAGTTGCTTTCAGATAAACAGAAATATAACAATAATATTGTTCAGCTTGCCTTTCATCTGGGGATTTGATGTTAGCATCCACAATGAGGGAGACCATTCACTGCCTGTTTTTCTGGGATTGTGTTACTTCACTTAACATAGTGACTTCGAGTTCCATCCATTGACCTGCAAAGTTCATGATGTCATCTTTCTTTACCACTGAGATGTACTCCATTGTGTAGATGTACCACATTTTTCTCTTCCATTCATCAGTCGAGGGACATTTGGGTTGGTTCCAGCTCTTCGCTATTGTGAAGAGAGCTGCAATAAACATGGATGTGCATGTATCTTTGCGATAGGATGAGTCTCGTGAGTATGTAATATACCCAGGAGTGGTATGGCTGGGTCAGGTGGTAGACTCATTTTGAGTCTTTTAAGGGTTCTCCACACTGCTTTCCATAATGGTTGTACAAGTTTACATTACCACCAGCAGTGGATGAGTGTTCCCCTTTCCTCACAATCTCAGATTTTTAAAAAATCAAGTAAAGAGAAAAAAATCATTCTTCCAGTGATCCTCAGAAAGATGACATGGAACAGAAAACTAGACTTACTGCACACATGTCATCAGGAACCACAGAAAACAGTTGTACTGGAAAAACTAGAAATCTTAAAATGGAAAGACTAACAAAACTGCTAATATCTGAGAAATAAAATAAGAAAAATTTATCTTGTAAATTCTTTAAAGTATTTAAGATTAATGGATATAATAAGTCATAAGGAGTAAGTTTAATACTATAACTATTTAGTAGAAAACTAGTATTAGGCTTTAACTTGTGCTTTGTGACCTGTTCAGATTCCTAGGCCTGATATCAGTGCCAGATAAAGGCTCTGTCCCATGAAGCTGACCTCGAATATAATTAGAAAGTTATAGGCTAGTGGAGCTGGAGAATTGGCACAGCATTTAAGAGCATTGGCAGCTCCTGTAGAAAACCCAGATTCCATTCCTAGCACCCACAAGTCAGCTGACAACCATCTATAACTCCAGGTCCAGTAGATCCAGTACGCTCCTCTGATGGCATGGGTTGCACTTTAGTATATATATATATATATATACACATATATACATACACATATATACATGTATATATGTGTATATATATGCAAGGGTGAGAAAGAGAACATATGATGGAGGGATGGAGGGATCTGGATAACATCAAATTATATTGTACGAAAATAGCAAAACATCAACAAAAATACCTAAGACCATTGAAGGCAAAGTTTACATTTGGGGTTATTTAAAACCATATAGACATAAAACATATGAAAAATAGGGAAGGACAAAGAAACTGTGGTTGGAAGGCTCCTATACATGTACTCAAAGAGACTGTCAAAGTTTATAATTAAATTATCCTCTGGGCTCACTCAGGTGGGCCATGAAACCACAGGACCAAAGGCCAGCACCTCATGCCTCAGGAACCAGGCAAGATGCCACGCCCACCTCCCAGGTGATCTGCATGGGCAGTGTCACCCAGCCACACTAAGCAGATGTTCAAGAGCCCAGTGGACACTCAGGTGGGCTAGGAAACCTTGCAAACCAGCACCAGTGGCCAGTGCCTCAGGTACCAGGCAGAATGCCACACCAGGCCTCCCAGGTGACTGGCGTGGGCAGAGGCATCCAGCCACAGGAAGCAGCCAGCCAGGAGCCCAATGGATGCTCAGGTGGGCCAGAGTGCTGGCCAAGGGAGCAAACGTTTGCCCCCACCCCACACCACAGAATACTGGTGCAGAGGATCCAGTAAATTGATAGAGCTATGATGCAGATAATCCAGTGGGCCCAGTGTTAGTGATTCTAGATTTCACAGACGAAATGAATGGCAGGAAGCACAGTGCATGACCAACAAATCCTCCATAATAACATTTGAGAATAGCATCAGAATCCAAACAAAAAATAAACCTACGTGTTAAAGCCACAATGAAAAAAACAACATGAGAAAAGCCCATGATAAATCTGCACCGAATTCAACCAGTACTATAGAAGTTCCCTACGACGAGATTCCCTTGGAAGGAAACCAAGACATGGACCTTAGAAGAACAATCATAGATGTAGTCAAAGAATATGAAGAACAAATCAGAGAAGTAAGGGGAGAAAATGAGAAACTCAGGAAGGATCTAGAGGGGAAAAATGATAAACTCTGGAAAGAACTCAAACGGGTGAATGACAAAATCCAAAAAGAACTAGAGGAAGAGAAACATAAACTCTGAAAAGAAATAGAGGAAAAGAAATACAAACTCTGAAAAGAGCTAGAGGGACAGAATGATAAACTCCAGAAGGAGGTGGAAACACTGAAAAGATCCCAGGCTGAAATGAAAAAGAAAACTAACCAATGAATCAAGGAACTACAAGTAGAGAATGACAAGATCCAAAAGGAAATGAAAATACTAAAGAAATCACAGGAAGAAATGCAAAAGGAAATGGAACATTCATCCAATCAATAGGAAAAGATGGGAGAAAGCCTCAGAAGCAGAATGGATGAAGCAGAAAAATAGAATATCAGACCCACAGGATAACACTGAACAACTAAAATGCTCAAGTGAAGATTATGAAAAATGTAAAAATAACATGAATGGAATAACCAGGATATATGAGATAATATGAAAAGACCAAATCTCCACATCATAGGGATAAAGGAAGGAGAAAAATCCCAAGACAATGGTATTCATCAGATCTTCAACAGGATAATAGAAGAAAATTTCCCCAAACTGAAATAGACAAAGCCATACAAATACAAGGAACACATAGAACACCAAACAGATAAGACCAGAAAAGAAATTCTCCACACCATATCATAGTTAAAATGCTAGATGCTCAAAACAAAGACAAAATATTTAAAACCACAAGAGAAAAACAACAAATTACATATAAGGGGAAACTCATCAGCTGACTTCTCAGTGCAAACTATGAAAGCCAGAAGAACATGGAACAAAGTATTCCCAGAGCTAAATGACTTTAGATGCCAACCCAGATTACTGTACCCAGCAAAAATGTCAATTATAGTTGAAGGAGAAAGAAAAATATTTCATGACATAAGCAAAATGAAGGAATATATGTCAAAAAACCCAAGACTTCAGAAAATACTCAAAGCAATTCAAAGAACAGGAAGGAGCAACCATCCCCAAGCAACTAAAGAGAGAAACTAATAAAAGCATAACAGCATAAATATAAACCTAAGCCAGGAATGCAAACAAAGGATAAGCTAAAAGGAAGCAACACACATCTCTCAATAATAACCTTAAACATTAATGGTCTAAACTCCCCAATCAAAAGACATAGACTGGGAGAATGGATTAGGAAACAGAATCCATCTATATGTTGTCTACAAGAAACCCATCTCTCTCTCAAGGACAGACATGAACTCAAAGTGAAAGGATGGAAAAAAATATTCCAAACAAATGGTACCAAAATACAAGCAGGAGTTTCTATTTTAATATCAGACAAATTAGACTTCAAAGTAAAACCAATCAGAAGAGACAAAGAGGGTCACTAGATACTTATCAAAGGAACAATTAACTATGAATATTTCACAGTAAATATATACACACCAAACTCCAGCTCACTGAACTTTATAAACACAATTCTGCAGGACCTCAAGGCACAGATTGATCCCAGTGCACAAAAAGTGGGGGATTTCAATACCACACTGATCCCATTAGATAGGTCAACTGGACAAAGAATAAACACAGAGACAGCTGAACTGAAATACAATACAGCAAATGGATCTCACAGATATCTACCAAATATTCCACCAAAACACCAGAAAATATACTTTGTACTCAGCACCCCATAGAACATTGTCCAAAACTGACCACATACTGGGACACAGAAAACACTTCTACAAATACAAAAACATTGAAATAACTTCATGCATTCTATCAGACCACAGTGCAATAAAGCTCAACATTAACTACAGAATAAGCCCAACTAGCTACAAGAACACATGGAGACCAAACAACACAATCTTGAATAACGAATGAGTCAGGGAAGAAATAAAGAAGGAAATAAAATTATTCATGGAACTAAATGAAAAAGACAATACAACACAACAAAACCTGTGGGATATTTTAAAATCTGTCCTAAGAGGCACATTTACACCCCTAAGTGCCCACATTAAAAAAAGAAAAGAAAAAACAGAAAGGGAACAAATAAATGATCTAACGCTACAGTTAAAAACACTTGAGAGACAACAAAAGGACACTAAACCCAACCGACAGGAAGAAATAACAAAAATCAGAGCAGAAATCAATGAAATAGAAACAAATAAAACAATACAAAAAATCAATGAATCCAAAAGCTGGTTCTTTGAAAAGATAGATAGATAGACCTCTAGCCCAATTACCAAAAGAAAGAAAGAGCAACTCCAAATTAATAGTATTCACTATGAAAAGGGAAACATCACAACGGATAAAGAAAAGATTCAGACAGTCATAGGAGAATACTTCAAAAACCTATACTCTACTAAGTTTGAAAACAAGAGAAATGGATGAGTATCTGAAATCCAGGGAACCAACAAAGTTTAACCAAGAGGAGTTTGACAGTTTAAACAGACCCATAACATTTGAGTTAATTGAAGGTGTAATAAAAACTTCCCAACTAACAAAAGCCCAGATCCAGATGGTTTCACAGCAGAATTCTGTAAAACATTTAAAGAGGTCTGACAACCATTACTATTCCAACTATTCAGAAGGATACAGAGGGAAATCTCCCAAACTCCATCACTTTAATACCAAAACCAGGCAAAGACACAACCAAAAAAGAAACTATAGACCCATCTCATTAGTCAACAGAGATGCAAAAATTCTAAACAAAATACTTACAAATCGCATACGGACCCACATCCAAAAGATCATCCATCAGGGCTGGAGAGATGGCCTAGCGAGATGTCTAGATTTGATGAGTGATCTGATCTGTCTTATTATCAGAGAAATCTATAGGTGAAGTTTTTGAGTAGATCCTTAACCAGACGTTGAATAGTCTGGTGAGTCAATGGGTTTGCGCTGAGAACTTTGTCGTCTGAAACGCTTAAGCTCCGTGCATGCTATTGAGTGCTTCCTTGTCTGCCATCCAACTTTCGCTTAGGATACTTCCGTCGCAGCGATACCAGGGGAAAGTCCTGCGATGGACCTCAGGGTCCTGTGCTCGGTCAACGGGGCACAGAGCGGTGTCGAGGTTCTCATGTGCTTGGACTGACAACTGAGGGTAGTTGCTCATGCACTCTTGCGTAAGCAGGGTGTGCGATGTAGGATTTTCTTAGCAAGACGCTCTTCACGTAAGAGCATTTGATTAGAGTAAGTAACTTGAATGAAAAAGATAGAACTAACCAAGAAGTTTGGTGTGTAAGAAATACATTAACTAAGAAGACTTAATAGATGCTGCACAGTTCATGGAATCTAGCGTTTGTGCTTGTCATTCTCAAATACTGCTAGAAGAGAAGCATTGCATGGCGCAAATTGGTTCTTTACCATTCATGACCCATGTCGAGTAAGATACATTGATAATACACATTGGAGATGAACCTGAATTGATGGATCGGTCAGGGTCGCCAGAGCATACATAAATCATTCCGATGATTTGATGCCAGATTGGTCACATTGTTGTAATTAAATTTGATCAATGATAGTGTGCTTTTAGTGGTGCCAATATTCTATCAGGAAAACATGTTTTATGAGTGATTCGAACTGTCTTAAGGGTAGAGGAATTCATATCGAGGGAATCTAATAGCTAATGGTACATAGAATAGACCCAAGTTGAACACATGTTTCTAAGTGGTGTAAACAATTAGAGATGTTCATATGCCTTTCTCTGGCTAAATAGGCGGAACTTGGCAGGCTTTGCCTCTATTAAAAATGGTAGTTATGATGATTGGGAGAGTTCTCTCATTTTTCGATATATAAGTTGCTTTGAACGGTGCTTTTGTTCTCGTAGAATAGTCAAAGTGAAGAGAGAAATTAGTCTATAGAGCTAGTACTTGTAGTTAAGAAATAGTTGATGTTAAGTATCTAGACAAATTGCATTCTGAATTGGAATGATGTAACTAATTGCACAGACTTGGGCTTTTAGAGTGGGTGCTATTCAATGGCTTTAAAGAATGCTTTCACTTGGGGAGTTTATTTTCACGTTAATAAATCTCTCATATTACAATATGTTAACATATTTGAAATAATGTATCAGTAGTAAAGGTTATAGCTAGGAATCTAATATACATAGTCAAACTTCTAAGATACATATGGTATAAATGTACTGTCTTGGTCTGAGGTTGCGTGGGTAGTGTTTACCTGCCGTATTTAATATCTAGTGCGTACGTAATACTGAGAGAGGGGGCGGTTTCCTGGATTCTACGTTTCAAAGCCATTTTTGAAAGCATATATCTTGGCTTGCTAAGTAGTGAGACGATGGTGAGGTATGTAGTGGTGATACTGGAACTGTGGTGTAGCTTACTCCGTGGAGAACCTCTCGTGCATGTACATTACAATAAATGTATTCTTATGTCCGTTGTGATGAAATTATAAACAATAATTTACGATCATGTGAAATATAATAATTTTAAGTGGAGATAAAATAGACTCCTAAGATCTTTGTATTTATTAGCATAAGTATAGGGGGAGATAAAGAGGAAGTTGCTTTATCATGGGTGCCTATTTGTCTCTTAAGGGAAGAACGAGCCTATGGTTTAGGAAAGCGAGGATTTTAGATGCTTGGGTGACTTAGGACGTGCTTCTTTGTCCTTAGAGGGACTCTTACAGGGTTCGTTGAGCAATATTCCAGGCAATCAGCCATCAGAGGGATGGTCTGGAGTTATGATTGTCTAACAATTATTTCTTTAACTTTTTGTAATTCTCGAAGTTAGGAGAATGCTGGACGTCTCAGCGTAAATTTTTGGGAGCGTTATCATTTTTTTCGATGGATCCTCTCTTTATTCGTAGTCTAATTTTTTGCTATCTCTCTTTTCTTTTATTTTGTGGGCACATTAGCGAGGGGTGCATAAAACTAGTCTACTTATTAAAAGCAGAGAAGGAATTAACAAGTATTTTTAATAAAATCAATACCACAGGCGATTTCTAGTTATAAGTTTGTATTGAATATCTTTTTACTGTCAATTTTAGTTCAAACAAATTAGAATATAAAATAATAAGATTATTATTACCTATCTATAAGTATATTGCTCTCCTGACTCATAATAACCACTCAGTTAAATTCAGAGTCATAAGACTCGTGTGGAGAAAAGTAAGTATTGATTACCTCATGTGTTATTGGTAGAGACCTTAGACTTTGCTCATTCACATCATAGTCTCTCAAAGATAGTAAAAATAAATGAAAAGTAAGAGACTATATATAAGAACTGTGTACAGGTTACTGTAAAATAAGAAGGATGATCGAAAGATGACTCCTCAATTTTGCTACATTATCTACAGAAATATAATCTTGTTATAAACACGATGAGTGAAAAGTTAGATTATTTGGTGTCCGAAACGATCAAAGTGGAATGCATTGGATTTGGATATATACTTCAATGGATTTTATTTGATACTATGGGTGCGATAGATTATTCGTGATAGAGTCTATATCCTTCTCGAAGATGTTTGTCGTGGATTAGGAAGATTTTCAATTGGGCATATATTACTAGTTGAATGAAAGATTAACTTGTAGATGTTTCGAATTATTGTTTGATTTCAAGATATTCAGGCATTGTTGAGAATTATTAAATAATCTCTGTATATAATTCTTTCTCAGTTGACCGGTTAATCTATACTGGGAATCATGTGATGTGGATTGTGAAGGAATCCCACCATTTCATAGTTGCCTGGGAACAAATTCTGTTCCCGTGGAAAGGATCTAGACATATGTGGTGCTGAAGTTTAAATACATGTAATCAGGCTAAATGCTGATAGTGTTTGAGTGTTAATATGGCCTAAATACTTGGTGTGGGATGATGAGGAATTATTCTCATCTTACGATTTAGGATTCATGTTGTTACTATTTTTAGAAGTAGTCTTAATATCATATAAAGATGACAGCATGCGCTACTGTTGTACTCTCTGATTGGTTCATACTTTGAGGATCTTAATGTATGATATGGAGTATTAAGAATACAAATCATCCTGTCTTGGATATTTTGGTACCGATTTGTTGAATTTTTTTCCATCTTTTCACTTTGAGTTAGTTGTTGTCCTGAGAGAGAGAAGTGGTTTCTGTAGCAACTATTAAAAATGGATTCTGTTTCTAATCATTCTCACATGGCACCTATTATCGAAATATTACCGAATTATGACCAAATAGGAGAACACAATTAAATATTGTAAGGATTCAAAGAATTTTGATTGCTTCATTCTCGATTTTTTCAGCACCTTATTTTTTTTGTTAGTATGAGTATTAGCAAGAGAGAAGTGGTTTTTGTCCCATTTGGAGGAAGTAGATGCTAGTCCATTCTTTAGCTATCATGGTGAGGGCAAACCTGATGGTAATTGACCATTATACTGTGAGACATGAAAAAAGTTAAATACGCCTAACTCTCACTCACTGATAGCACTATAGTAATTCCAAAAGTGATAATGGACCTCAATTGTGAACATATGACTCTGAAGTAATGGAAGAAAATGCTGGCAGCAATTTACAAGACTAGGGGTGGAGATAAGACTTTCTTGAATAGATCAGCAGCTGCAAAGGAATATAGGTGAAACAACTGAAGTGAACAATCTTCATTAAGACTCCAAAGAGCTTCTGTACGTATGGAAAAGAATGAAAAGCAGGGACAGTGAAGGAGATAAAACCAGAGGTGAATCATGGAAGACACATTTACCAGTGATACATTTGACAGAGTGTTTAGACTGGTTTCGCGAGAATCTAAATAATACGAAACTTTAAATAAACACCAGGAAGAATACATACATTAGTCCTTTCTAAAGTAGTGGATAACCTGAGGAAGAACAGAACATGACTGACAGCTCTTCCGTGACGAAAAGTAATGTGAGCTGAAAAAAAAATCTCAAAAGTGTTCAACATAATTAACCATCAAGGAAATCCTGCAGATTATACTACTCCTATAAATTAGTCACATCAAGCCTAAACCATTAAACTGACTAAGATCGAAAGCAAACCATGAGAAGATCACAACAAATGCGTGTGAGAATGTTGTGGGGAGGGGATGCAGCCTTATCACGTGCTGGTAGTAAGTATAACTTGTATAATTTACATTAGATGGAAAGCAGTGTGGAGAACCCTTCACAGTAACTGCCAGATGTAACTATCTAGCTGTGACTCGAAATAACCCAATCTGGGTAACATAACCACAAGACTTCATCCTACTGCAAAGATAAACATGCAAATCTATTTTATTGCAGCCCTCTTCACAATCGCAAGAAGCTGGAAGCAACCAAAATTTCCCTCAACGTGATGTAGTGTGATAACAAAGAACTGTAACACTGTAGACACATTGGGAGTTTTCTATGCGCAGTAATGAAAGATGACATCAGTCGAGATATTGCTCAGGTCAATGGAGAATATAAAGCATTATTCTAAATGATTAGTACAAAGTCTCCAAAAATTACAAATGAGCGGAGGTTTTCCCTCATTTTTGGATGTTAGTACCAAATCCCTCAATTGGAAGACAAGCTGAGAAATGTTATTGCTATATATGTTTTCTGTCTAGGCAGCTGTGTTGTTATAATGTAATCTCTTAATAGCCTGGAATTACATTACCATATAGCTTATAGAGCATGGTATTACTGTATGTGGGTGTAAGGTATGTATTTATATTTTTAGAGTAATATAAATTAATGGGAAAATGTGAACTAATAAACATAATATGGAGTTATAAACATTTATTCTGGAGGAAATCATTCTGAACATATAGTATGTTTATTAGGTCAATATTATAGGCAATAACAATTGGAGGGAACAACAACAACTTAAGGATTAGGTCAAAGAATGGACTGATATGTTTAAATTACTGCAGAATAATAACCTTTTGCACAGAAAACTTTAAAAAAAGCTCGAGATGAACTGAAGGACAGGTGACGGTCGAAGCATGATCATGGGGTGGGGTGGGGGGAAGGAAAGGGGAATATGTCTAGAATGAACTGAGAAATGATGTCTCAATAACAAAACATCAGTAAAAGTATTAATGTTAAAAATTATCTAACGTTTGGGAGCAACTTAAATATAGCATCAAAATAGATGTTAGATCAATCTGACAGACAACAAATAAATTATCTTTGACAAATCATGATTAAAAAAATAATGAAGAGGACAAGAAAGGAAATGGAGAGGTAATAAATAAGTATAGCGACATGGTGGTTAGAGGCTTTAATACTAGCATCTAGGGGGCGAGGAGGAGTCTTTGTGAGTTTCAAGGCGCCTGCTCTACAGAGTGAGTTCCAGGAAGCTGTGAGCTACAGGAAGAACCTGTCTCAAAAAAAAACAAAAGGGACAAAATGTGTATAAAAGCAAAGTATAAAATGATAGTTAATTTCTAACAAGATTATATATGTTGAAAATGCACTTTGAATAATATTGCTGTGTATTAGGATCATTTAGGATTGGGATACGTAAGATCAGTAAATAGCATGCTGCTCTTAATACACAGACTGAGTTGAACATCACATAGGATACCTAAGAAGAACAAAAATATATGTTTTAGCTGTTTGTATTTTGTTGTTGGTTTTTGTGTTTTGTTTGTTCAAAGTTTTTTTTTTTTGAGACAGATCTCATGTATCCCAAGCTGGACAGATAAGATCTGCATATTGCCGCAAGATGCCTTGATAATTCTGATGGAACCTATTGTTTATTTCAGAGGTGCTAGTTTCACAGGTTTAGTTTTTCTCCTAGTTTATGAAGTGTTGAAGATTGAACTCGGGGGTTCATGTATGCTAGACAAGCACTCAACTGCAATACATCCCTTGCAATGTTAGAGTTGGGGGGGGTGGAGAGGTAGCTCAGCAGTAAGACAGCCTGGCTGCTCTTGCAGAGGGTTCTAATCCTAACACCCACATGATCAGCTAACACCACCTGTAATTCCAGTCACAGGATATCTGGCCTCCATGGGCACTAAATGCACATGGTACACATACAAACAAGCAGACACACACACACACAAAAAATATAAATAATATTTTAATACTTGGGTGGATAAAATTGTTATCAAAATGAGGTGAAATATAAAGTGTAAAAATTAAGCAAATAATTAATATCAGTCAGATAAGCAATCAAAAAAGAGTATATTCCATGTGTTAGAATTAAAGAATACAAAAAAATTTCGGATTAAGCGAAGACATGGACCTGCTGATCTCCACACAAAAGTCAGCTGGCTTTAGTAGACTGACTAGGTGTCTTATCTCAAGTCGACACATTAGATCTATACAAAAAGGACTGATTCTCTAATCGATATTGCTTGATTTTTTGCTAGTTTGTTTTTCCAGAGAAAGATTGAAGCTGCTTCTATTTGAGTGTTTTATCTGTTTTTAATCTTTTTTTTTTTTTTTTTTTTTTTTTTTTTCTTTTTATTTTTGTATGTCAGAAGAGGGCGTCGGTTATTCTGGAACTGGAGTTCTCCATGGAATTGGAGTTAACAGAGGTGGTTGTCAGCCATGTGGGTACTGGGGATAGATACGGGGCTCTACGCTAGTCTTTCTCAGCCCAAGGGCTTTCTAAAGCACCAGTGCAGCCCGGCCTGGAATAAGCTTCCTATCAGCTTTCACAAATTTTGATTCTCCTTTAAGATTCTGAATTCCTGGTTATTTGACTTTGCTGATTATCGACACTTATGCTCCAACTGATATCAGCATGATTAAAGGTGGAATAAAGTGTTCCGGAGATTTGATATGTGTTGACTTTCACCGTCTCTATCAATAAATCGTTCATCCTACAGTAATGTTTCTATCTCTAATGGGTATACAAAATGAACTATTAGCTGTTTCTGATACTCATGTTCTGATTTACATTAGAATTTGATTTTATCTCTTGTATTTCTCCTGTATTTTATGTTTTGAAGTTGTTCCAATTCGTTTTTTTTCAATGTTTATATTTATGTAAACTTAAAATTCGGGTGTTGTGTGTGATGTGATGTGTGTGGTGTGTGTATGTGTTAGTGTGTGGTGCATGTGCGTGTCCAATGAGGCTAGAAGTAGGCACATAGTTTACTTGTTGTTGAGGAAGTAGTGGCAAGCAGATCGGTTGGTTGAAAGGAACAGGCTCCAATTGCTAATAGTACTGTACTGCTTAAAGCCCTTTAACTGTTGTAAACATTCTACAGCTCCTTGCATACGCATTTTAAGGCTGTATATACTTGAAGAATATGCACTTAAGTGATTGGTTGGTTTATTGTTATATGTGCACTTACATAATGTTTACGTTATATGATTACATACATAATTTTCCCATAAAGCCAATACATCACAAGAAAAGAAGAGTAAGATACCACAATGAGTAATGTACATTTCAATTAGCTTGAGTTCTCTTCGTTTGGATATTGTTATTATAATCATAAATTCGAGTGCTTGCTGCTAGAGAGGTGCTTCAAGTGGGTAAAGACTTATATTGGCTCTTTAGCATGAGGAGCTGAGGATTTGTTGCAACTTCAGCATTGGATTACAATGCGTGTAGTTCGTTCAGGAGATCCAACATTCTGTCCTTTCTTACAGAACCTTACACCAGTTCACCCCACATAACATCTAGAATAAAAAAAATAAATGAAAAAGCATTTCAGATTAATCATTAATATATATTATCGTGGGTTACATATAAATTTATAATAGGAAGTTGAAAGATTTTTTTCATGGAAAAATGCTTGACTGCATTAAGTTTTGAAGTTGTAGGAACACTATTGCTACAGTTGAGGCCATGATTTATTTTTCTGAAAGTAAAATAGTTGTGTTCCTTTGTTGTGATTTGGAGTTGAAAGTAGTAAGTAATCAGAAAGGAGAAATGGAGTAGATGCAATGTAGAATGAACTAATCTTCTAAAAGTTACGGAAAAATGGAAATTGAAACAGAATAAATCACATTCATTCGCAAATATAATGGGATGAACGCATATAATAATGGATAATATGCAATAAGGTGTACTGTAACTTGAAATGTTAGCTTTACTTAAAAGTGATTTTGTAAACATTTTAAACAAAATATAACATTTTAGTTTTTACTGGATACTGTATAATAATTTCAACATGATATTGAGTTATACTTATTGATTGCTATAAAACAGATACAATTTTCAGTTAAGATCTCATGTACATATGTGGATATCTGATAGTAATGGTATTGAAGGATACAATAGAAGGATTGAGTATAATAGCCTGTATATATAAAAGATTCATTTACTGAATGGTTATCCAGCATTGGTAAGGTTGGGCCAACAACAAAATCTCTATTCAATTTTTGATGTATGATAGATAGTTAGAGTGGACTGAGTGGATGAATGACACTGGTGTTGTTAATAGACTGTGCATCTATATTTTTGGGGGATGTTGCGAAACAGATTAGGGTTAAAANAAAAAAAAATCCTTGAATTCATAGGGAAAAACAAAAGACCCTGAATACCTAAAGCAACCCTGAGTGAAAAATGCAAAGGGGAGTGGATCACCTTACCGGACTTCAAGCTATATTACAAGGCTATAGTCATAAAGACAGCCTGGTACTGGCACAATAACAGACCCATTGACCAATAGAACAAAATTGAAGATTCAAACTTGAGCTCATACAATTTCAGCCACCTTATATTTGATAAAGGGGCCAAAAAAGCCCATTGGAAGAAAGATAGCATCTTCAGCAAATGGTGCTGGCAAAACTGGATCACCATATGTAGAAGAACAAAATTAAACCCCTAACTCTCACCCTGCACAAAAATAAACTCCAAAAGGATCAAAGACCTCAATGTGAAACATGAAACTCTGAAGGTAATGGAAGAAAAAGCTGGCAGCAATTTACAAGACATAGGGGTAGGAAAAGACTTTCTAAATCAGACAGCAGCTGCACAGGAAATAAGGTGAACAACTGACAAGTGACACTTCATTAAACTCAAAAGCTTCTGTACAGTGAAAGAAACAATCAGGGAAGTGAAGAGAAAAACCAGAGTGATATGGGAAGAAACATTTACCAGTGATACATTTGACAGAGTGTTAACTTCCAGGATATATAAACTATTTAAAAAACAAAGAAGAAAACAAATTACTCACTCAAAAGATGGAGTAAAGAGCAGAACAGAGACTTCACCCGTGAAGAAGTAAAGATGGCTGAAAAAAAAATCTCAAAAAGTGTTCAACATCATTAATAATTAAGGAAATGCAGATTATAACCACTCTAAAATATCATCTCACTCCAATAAGACTGACTAAGATCAAGCAAACAAAAGACAACAAATGCTGGAGAGGTTGTGGGGAAAGGGGAACACTCATCCACTGCTGGTAGGAATGTAAACTTGTATAACCACTATGGAAAGCAGTGTGGAGAACCCTTAAAAAACTCAAAATGAACATACCACTTGACTCAGAAATACCACTCCTGGGTAAATACCCACAAGACTCATCCTACTGCAAAATACATGCACATCTATGTTTATTGCAGCCCTCTTCACAATAGCAAGAAGCTGGAAGCAACCCAAATGCCCTCAACTGATGAGTGGATAACAAAAACTTGGTACATCTACACAATGGAGTTCTATGCAGCAGTAAAGAAAGATGACATCATGAGATTTGCAGGTAAATGGATGGAACTCAAAGCCATTATGCTAAATGAAGTAACACAGTCTCCAAAAAACAAATGGGGAAGGGTTTTCCTCATTTGTGGATGCTAGTACCAAATCCCTCAATTGGAAGACAAGCTGAGAAATGTTATTGTTATATTTCTTTCTGTCTGAGAGCAACTGTGATGTTATAATGTGAATCTCTTAATCAGCCCTGGAATTAACTTACCATATACTTTCAGACATGGTAATTAATGTATATGGGTGGAAGGTATATATACATATTTTAGAGTAATATAAAATTAAAGGGAAAAATGTGAACTCCTAAACATATATTGGAGTTAATAAACAGTTTATTCCTGGAGGACATCATTCTGAAACATATAGTATGTTTATATAGGCATATTTTGGAACAATACAATTGGGAGGGAACAACAACAACATAAGGATTAGGTCAAAGAATGGACTGATATAGTTAAATTCTGCCCAAATCAATAAACCTTTGCACAGAAAAACTTTAAAAAAAGACTGAGAGGAAACTGAAGGACAGGTACGGCAGAATGCATGATCTGGGGTGGGGTGGGGGGAAGGGAAAGGGGAATATGTCTAAAATGAACTGAAAAATGATGTCTAAAATAACAAAACATCAGTAAAAGTATTATGTTAAAAATTATCCTCCGTTTGGAAGCAACTAAAATATGCATCCAAAATAATGTAACTCAACTGACAGACAACAAATGAAATTATAATTTGAAATCATGTAAAAAAAAATGAGAGGACAGAAAAGAATAATAGAGGAAATAAATTAAAAAGTGAGATAAGCCGGACATGGTGGTGCAGGACTTTAATCCTAGCACTAGGGAGGCAGAGGCAGGAGGATCTTTGTGAGTTCAAGGCCAGCCTGCTCTACAGAGTGAGTTCCAGGACAGCTGTGGCTACAGGAAGACCCTGTCTCAAAAAAAAAAAAAAAAAAAGACCAAAAATGTGAGATAAACAGCAAAGTAACTAAATGATAAATATAATTTCAACCAAGATTATAATGTTCAAAATGCACACTTTGAAATATATGCTGTGTATTAGGACTCCATTTCAGGATTAGGGATATAGATCAGTATAGCATGCCTGCCTCTTAAACACAGACCCTGAGCTTGACCTCAACATAGCAAATAACCTAAAAGAAAGCAAAACTATCATGGTTTTGTGTTTGTATGTTTGTTTTGGTTTTGTTTTGTTTTTACTTTTGAAGACAGACTCTCATGTATCCCAAGCTGACCAGAAGTCTGCAATATAGCCCAAGATAGCCTTGAACTTCTGATGGAACCTCCTGTTTCCATTTCAGAAGTGCTAGTTTACAGGTTTATTCTATCTCGCCTAGTTTATGAAGTGTTGAAGATTGAACTCGGGGGTTCATGTATGCTAGACAAGCACTCAACTGCAATACATCCCTTGCAATGTTAGAGTTGGGGGGGGTGGAGAGGTAGCTCAGCAGTAATGAGCACTGGCTGCTCTTGCAGAGGGTCTGGGTTTTACTCCCAGCACCCACATGGTGGCTAATAGTCATCCATAACTCATGTTCCAGGGAATTTGACACTCCGCAGCCATTGGATGACATGGATTCACTTACACACATCCAGGCAACACATTTATACACATTAAATAAAATATTTTAATACTTGGAGTGGATAAAATATGTTATGCAAATGCAGGTGAAAATAAATGTAAAATAAGCATATTAATATCAGTCAGAATAAGCATCAAAACAAGATAATATTCCAATGCCTTAGAATTAAAGAAAAAACAAAAACTTCTCAGGACTAACCACAACAGACATGGACCTGCTGATCTCCACACAAAAGTCAGCTGGCTTTAGTAGACTGACTAGGTGTCTTATCTCAAGTCGACACATTAGATCTATACAAAAAGGACTGATTCTCTAATCGATATTGCTTGATTTTTTGCTAGTTTGTTTTTCCAGAGCAAAGACTTGAAGCTCTTCTTTTGAAGTGTTTCTGTTTTAATCTTTTTTTAGCTTTTCATTATATCCGTGTTGTGCAATGCCTCGAGGTCAGAAGAGGGTGTCAGATTCCCCTGGAACTGGAGTTCTCCTGGAATTGGAGTTACAGACGGTGGTTCTCAGCCACCATGTGGGTACTGGGGATAGAACCCGGGCGCTCTTAACCGCTAGGCTATCTCTCCAGCCCCAAGGGCTTTCTTTTCTAAGGCACACATCAGCCCAGGCCTGGAAAAGCCTTCCTATCCAGCTTCACACATTTTAATCCCTTCCTTTAATTCTGAAATTCCTGGTTATTTGACTTGCTGATTATCACTTATGCTCCCAACTGATCAGCTGTTAAGGTGGAATAATCTCTCCCTGGAGATTGATCTGTGTTCTTTCACCTCTACTATCAATAAACTCTTCATCCCTACAGTACTGTTCTAATCACTCTACATGGGGTTACAAAATGAAACTATTACTTTCTGATACTCATTTCTGAACTTACATATAATTTGACTTTTATCTCTTTATTTCTCCTGCTTATTTTATCTTTTAAGTTGTTCCCAATTCGTTTTTTTCATGTTATTTTATTTAACTTAAAAAATTACGTGTGTGTGTGTGTGTGTGTGTGTGTGTGTGTGTGTGTGTGTGCCAATGAATGCAGGTGCCCAATGAGGCTAAAAGAGGCACATTAAGTTTCCTTGTTGGAGAAGTGAGCCAACCAATGTGGTTTAGGGAACCAGGCTCCAATGCACCACTAATAACTGTACTCTTAACAGCACTCTTAACTGCTGAACCATCTATCCAGCCCCTTGCTCAACATTTTTAAGGCTATATTGAAGAAATGCACTTATATGGTTGCTATTATGTTATAAAGTGCACTTCATAATGCTTCTAACCTCTTATGATTCATGACAAAATTTTCCACATTAAAGCCATACATCCACAAAGAAAGAAGGAAGAATACAAATGAGTAATTCACATCTACTCACCTTGCTTTGAGTTTCTTCATTGGATATGATTAATTAAAATCATATCAGAGTGATCTGCTAGAGAGGTAGCTCAGTGGGTAAGAACTTATATTGCTCTTGCAGAGGAGCTGAGATTTGTTGCCAACATTCACATTGGATTTACAACTGCCTGTAACTTCAGTTCAGGGAGATCCAAACCTTCTGTCCTTTCCAGACACCTTCACCCCCAGGTTCACCCCCCACATACATATAATTAAAAATAAAATAAATGAAAAAGCAATTCAGAATTAATCATATTAATATATAATATATGTGGGTTAACAATAAAATTATAATATAGAAAATTGAAAGATTTTTTTCATGGAAAAATGCTTGACTGCATTAAGTTTTGAAGTTGTAGGAACACTATTGCTACAGTTGAGGCCATGATTTATTTTTCTGAAAATAAAAATGTCTGTGTTCCTTTGATGTATTTGGAGTTGAAAGTACTGTAATACAAAGGAAAAATGGAGTAGATGCAAATGTAAATGAACAGTAATCTTTCTCTAAAATTACGGAAAACATGGAGAATGAACGTCATAACTTATTCAGCACTATATGGATGAAACGCCATAATAATAACTGGAAATATGCAATATCTGTACTTAACTTGATGTACTTTACTTAAAGTGATTGAAACTTTAAACCAAAATTTCATTTAGTTTTACTGTACTATAATATATTCACTAACATATATGAGTATATCTTATTGAATGCTATAAAACCAACCAATTTCAGTAAGATCCATGTAATATTCAAGGATATCATCAGTAATGGTATGAAGAATACCAAAGCAAGGATGAGTATAATTGTACTATAAAAATCATTACCTGACATGGTTATCAGCAGAATGTAAGGGTTGGGCCAAACCAACAAAATCTCATTCAATTTTATGTATTAAATGATAGTATAAGTGGACTGCAGTGGAATAAAGACAAACTGGTTGTTAATAGACTGTTGCATCTAATATTTTGGGGATGTCCTGCAAACAAGATAGGGTTAACAGCTTCAATTAGCATAAATTATTTGACCTATAATTAATATCTCCTGGGCATTTAAACCCTCTGTAAATAACTTTCCACAGTTTTCCCTCCTTATTTATATGGGTAAAAAATGGACCCTCAACCTCAGTTTGAGACAAAGAACAGCTTTTATCTGAGGCTTCGGGCTTCGCTTCTGAGTTTCTTGTGAGTTCTTGGGTTAGGAACTGCTGAAAACCATCTGGTTTTCTTCAGAAGTCCACAAGAGCAACCTTACTGCTCCAAGACTGACTTATCCCTAGTAGAAACTTTTAAAAACTATATTTATTTATTTATTTATTTATTTATTTATTTATTTATTTATTTTATGAGTATGAATGTATTGTCTACATGTAGGTTTGTGCACCCATGTTGTGCAATGCCACGGAGGTCAGAAAAGGGTGTCGCATTCCCCTGGAACTGGAGTTAAAGACGGTTCTCAGACGCCTTGTGGGTGCTGGGGATCGAATCTGGGTCCTCTGCAAGAGCAGTTGGTGCTCTTAACCGCTAGGCCATCTCCCCAGCCCCCCCCTAGTAGAAACTTTTTGTAATATGTATGGAGTTATTCAGTTTTAAAGATTGATCCACACGACTGCTACAGAAGCAGAAAAAGAACTTCATACGTTTACAGCTTGCTGCCACAAATCTTTACTGGTTTTGAGCTTTTATGCTAGAGTTATTTTTAATGGAAATCTAAAGGAGGAAGGTAGCACTTTACTCTCTTGTCAGTAATTTGTTTGTTTAAATAAAGTATTAATAAATTTATGATTAAAAGATGAAAATGTCAGTGTCTTGGAGCTTGGGAAGACATACTTTAGGAGCTGACATGTCATCTTTTTCAAGGAGGTCAGAGATCTCTGTGAATAAAGCTGCATTAAGCTACATAAGTACAGAGATAAAAGAGAAATGTTCAATTATTCCTGTAGTGGTTTTGTCAATGTATCCTAGGTTAAAAGTCTTTCCAGAAAAAAATGACTATTTTATTTATCTCCTAACTATTCTGCAGTGTAAAATCATACCCAGAACCATAATAATTTTATCATGGAGATCTAGAATGATTAAAGTTTTATTAATTTAAATATAAAAATTAAATTAAATGTATGCTGGTATTATGGTTGTAAGTAATGAATATATTGATTATATAAATCAAAGTTAGGTCTCACACTCTCATATACATACTAAATGACAACCTCGCAAAATTTACAAGCAAAGAAAAATTTTAAAAATCAGCATTTTAAAAGACTTGCAATTACTTTTATTTATTGCTGTTAAAATTAACATTTCTTTCTTCCTAAGATATTTTAATGAATTAATTTACTCTTTCATAATCAGCATCCTATCTCTAGCAACATTAAAAAAAAAAAAGAAAACAAATGTTGATATGCTCTGACTAAAAATAACCAAATATCACCAAAGATTAATGATGCAATCTTTGACAAGAAAGAAAACAAAGTTCTGGTTCTAATGAAGCACATTCTTGTAAAAGGAAAACAAACATTAATTGAAAGGTGGTAACTCACAAAGTGTAAAATGGGATAAAGATAGACCAAAATAATGTTTGTTCTGAGTGTCACTTTACAACAACCAAAAAATGAATGCACACAGAAATTTTATTATCATAGCAATCCTTTGTTTCAGTAAATGGAGAGAATAATCTAAAATAAGATTTTCCAGGTAATTTGTTTCCTTATAATACATGATATCCAACATGAGATGCACCATTAAAGGCGAAGCACCTTTCCTCAGTAGTCTGGGGAACAGTAGGTCCTGCATCAGTTCATAAGCAAACTGAAAGAGATGGTTTATCCTGACTCCTATGCTAAGTATTAATATTTGTTTGTTAGAGCTAACAAAAGAAAATGGCACAGATTAGATGCATCAACCCAGAACTTTATTTTCTGTAATTCTTGAAACTGGAAGCCAAATATTAGGTGCCTGCAGACCCAGATCATTTAGAGAACTGCTTAGCACAAATTTGTTCCAGAACTGTCTTTGGCCTCTAGGCTGGTGAGTCTTTTCTGTGTGGTTCAGTTTGTGTGTTCACATCACTTTTTTTCTACACATATATGTTTTTGTGTCTAAGACTCTAATTTTTATGTCTGCCAATCAAATGGGATTATGTCTAATGCTAGTAATTGTGCTTTAAACCTATTACTTCTATCAAGTCCCTATATCTAAGTATGATCACATTTTAAGATTTTATCGGGATTAAAAACTCTAAAATATTATTTTAATGAACTTAATTGAACTTTCAGCATGTTAGGCCTCCAAAGACTTAGGCCAGAGCTACTGTTATTGCTCTGGGTCTGCGAAGTCAGTTTTTCTTTAACATGCTTTCTAATAGCAACCTGATTTTTCTCTCCATTCATACTGGAGAAAGTTTAATATTCAACATACATGGGGAGGTTGCTTTAGATTTTATACTTAATCTAAGTTATTTTAAAGGATTTCTGCAAAGGGGATTTTTTTTACCTAAGTTTTCTAGATCTATTTTATATTACCTGCGATGAATTTCTTCCTGACCACCAAATTTATATGCCGAACCCTGACCCTGGTACTTTAGAATGTGGTTGTATTTGTATATAGGTCCTTTTAAAATATAATTATGGCTAATTGAAGTCATATGGGGAAGGTCCTAGTCCAATATAAGTGGCAACTTCATAAGGAAAGGAGGATACACTGAAGAGGTATGTGCATATTGGACAGCCCACATGAGTTCACAGTGAGAAGGCTGCCTTCTGAGAGGCAGGAAGAGACAAAGAGATGCCAACGCTACTACCATCTTGATCTTCAACTTCCAAGCACTAGAATTCAGGGAAAACAAATTTCCATGATTTATGCCATCTAGTCTGTCACATTTTAGGATAGTAACTTTAACAATGTAATGCAATGCTCAAAATCGATCTCTAAATAAAAAAATATTGTTCAGGGGCTGGTGATATAGTTCAGTTAGTAAAGTGTTTGATCCTAGTACAAAAAGAAAAAAATAGCTGTGTGGTGGTGGGTGCTTATAATCTCAGTATGGGGGAAGCAGAGACATGTAATCTTTGTGGCTCACAGGCCAGCCAGCCTAGTGGACATGGTGAGTTTCAGGCCCATGGGAAACTCTGTCTCAAGATATCAAGGTGGGCAGAACCTGAAGAATAACACCCGAGGGTGTCCTCTCATCTTCATATGTATGCGGACACATGTGCATGCATAAAGACAGGAACATGCACACACACAGAAAGCTTCATCTTTCTGAATAAAGTGTGTGTTTTTGTTAGCTTTCCTGTGTCATGGCAAAAATGTCTGCAATGAACAAGAAATGAAGCACGGCTGATTTGAGCTCATGGTTTCCATGGTTTCAGTTAACTGTCACTTGGCCTTATTAGTGTTGCTTCAGTGCAGAGGCAGAAACATTATTTTGAAACAGTGTGGCAGAAGAGGTCTGTTTACCTCAGGCGTCTGAGAAGGAAAGACAAAGAGGATGGGGTCAGAGTCCAGTATCCTTTCAAGACCATAACACTAGTTACCTAACTTCCTCCCACCTGGATCCAATTTCAAGGGTTCTATTGCCTCCATTAACACCACAGTATTTAGTGCACAAGTTTTGGAGAGAATATTTAGGATTAATATTAATGCTGATATTAATATCAATATTAATATTAATAACAAACCGAAACAGCATGAAATTTTCCCAATTGGAATTCACATATTTGGAAAGAAACCAATAGAACCCTGTTCTGGACTTGTTTTCTCTTTGCTCACCTTAGGATCGAGCATTACCTGCACATTTAAGAGAAATTCAGGGTGCAAGCAAAATTTCCTTTTGTAAAGCTTAATGATTATTAATTCAGCGCTTCAGATCCTGTCTTATTTTAAAAATTCTCCTGATAATATCTCATTTTGCTCAATTTCTGCAAATTTTCCCAATTTTCTATAGTGTCAAATAGACATCTAAATTACTGTAGCACAGGGTTTTTGTATTCTGATGGAGTCTTCACTGCTGTGAGCAGAATATAATCAGAAAAAGGATAGATTTTAAAAAGCCAGTGACATTTCTCTCTGGCATATGGCTTGGGAGCTCCCGTAATGGGCACCCCAGGAGTTTTCTGATAATGACAGTGCTGCTGGTTTGTAGCTCATACTATGAGTATTAAGAGGTTTAGCATTCACCAAAGCCACAGCCTGTCCTTCAGGTAGCCTCGACAGGGAGGGCCGATGACACAGCAGAATTAATGCAGCCTTTGTAAATGAGTAGCTTGTGGCTAGAAGGAAGCAGGTCTGTAAAATGATTTGGTGTCACTGTCTTAATTGCTGACAGGAATTTGGGGAGAATGGTGTGATTGATAAGGGCTTAGATCATCCCTGACACTGGAAGAAATGTGTCCTGAAAACATTTCTCTTCTTTTTTACCCAGAAGCTAAATCTTAGAGGCCAAGACATGGACCTAGACTGATGACCCAAACTGTGAAATTAAACCTGTAAAATGAAAGCTAATGTCATGTTTTGTTTTAAAACAAAGATTGCTTTTGGCTCCAAGTTATGTCTCTTTACATAATTTCTGATTTCTCTGGATCACTGTCATCATTTCTTCCTTGTCATTCCACATGGCATTTTTTACTATTTCTTAAAAAGATCGTTATGCTATATACTTCACAACCTTGGGACATTTCTTCCCTGGAATTATCTTCCACTGCTTGGTTTTTTTGTTTTTCGTGTCACTCTTTACAAACACACAATCCTTTTATTCCACACAGACCATAACCTTCTAGACTTATGTAATAAAATGCTGTGTCTATGACCACTTTATACAGTCTATATAAATGTTTTGTATTTCTGTACAGACACTCTATCTATATCCTGAAAGCTTATGGAAGAAACACTGATAATTGTGGTGACAGTCTCCAGTAGCTGTGCTGTGGGTCTGAAATAAAATTGAGATTTATAGATGTTTGTAAATGAATTAATGCTACATTGTTCCCAGAAATTCTTATTGCAAATCAAAATTATTATATATAATCTAGGAAATTTCTTTCCAAGGTAGGTAAAGATAACATAAGAAATGTATAATGTGTAATGATTAAAAGGACAGACTATATTTGGCTTTTATGGAAAAATGTAATAGAATTGCTATTTGCAGATGTGATTCTCATTTTAAACAACCTAGGCAGGTTATAATTTCATAATTCTTTAATTGGGAGATATATTGAGCCACCAGCTCACTTACTATGCTAGGTTTCAACTTGAGAAAGTTATCTTTAATGAATCCACCATTAATCCTTGTGATGGGAACTTTGGGGAACAGATGAGAATCTCTCCAAAGAGGGAGAAGCGGAAAAAAACAGGTCTTACGTCTTCAGTGTGATAATGATTTCTTTTTTACTTGAGTTCAGAATGATTGCAAAGTAATTGGATGTGTTTGCTAATTCAATTTAAGTAAACCACTTATCTGTTTCATTATTAGCATAATAGAATTCACCCACAGCTCTGAAGAAATTGAACTAAATGAGGGGGAAAAAGGTGTTTTTAGGTGATGGCATCAGAGGCAATGAATTGTAAAGGTGCAGAAAATTACACATGCTGATTAAATTATCTCTCAAAAAAGCATCAGTAGATAAAATGCTTAGTGGTGACACCTGCTTATTAGAAAGGACAGGTGAATGCAGAATCTCTTAAAGTTAAAAATATAAAAGGAGCTTGAATACCAAATATAGATACTAGAACTGATGAGATAGACAGGTGGGATGACATTGATTATCTGAAGAAAGTTTGGAAAGGACTGAGAGGATGTCTCATTAATTTAACTGTGGAATTGATAACCGCATCTTCCTATGGTCCTTGTTTATTTACATATTTGTTTTTTCATTGTTAAGCATCAATGCCTCCTCCCATTTTGCTTTATCTCTAGGCCCTCTATGAAGTTAAATGTCCAGTTTTGAAAGTATCATTTGAGATTTCAATAATGAAATCTTTGAGATCTAGTGAACACACATTTTGGGCTGCTCCCTCTTAAGTGACTTCCCTTTTCATGTGATGCTATAGCTAAATTCTCTTGAATGCTGAAGAGCATATGGTCACTAGAGTCTACCATCTGCTTGTTGTGACAAGGCCCGTTCGGGAAGAAGCTTCTGAAGTGTGGGAAATTCAGTAAGATACCAGAGAATGGATTAGCTGTGTTCATCAAATTATTCTTCTTGGGCTGGATGTTTGGTGGAGTTCTGATTTCTCTATCTGGCATCAAAGCAAAGCAAACCCACAAATACTCAAGAAAAATATCTTTGCTGCATTATTTTCTCAAAATTATGGAGGACAGGGGCAGAGATGTGAGGTGAAAAGCACCAAGATGAGATGATGGACAGAGAGGAGCAGGTGGGCTGAGATCATCAGAGCCACAGAGAAACTGGTAGATAAGGTTGGACTTTTATGAATGACTAACAACAGTATGCACATTGAGCACCATAGGACCAAAACATGCAGGAGACTAAATTAAAACTGATCTGCCTAGACACTGAGGAATGAGCATTGTGAATAGGAACTAAGACCAACACAAAAGTAACAGACACTCTTGTAATTTATCACATAGATATTTTATAATTTAGGCTTTTCTGTTACTCAAGAGGCTATAGATCCTCTTTATATACCTGTTTACATAGCTAAAATGCATTTTTAAAGGTTATCTAAATTTCTCCAAATAAAAGACAAGTAAGATTCAGAATCAGGTTTTCCACAAAAGTTTGCCTGACATCAAAGCCAAATGATTGCTAGTACAGTTTCAAGGATGAATTGTATTTCCAACTTCAAAAAATAATTTTTTTCCTTTCTTAAGCTTACAGGCATGAATAGGTCTGTCATGATCAATGAGAATAGAGGAATCAAGGGGAGGTAGGTTTTCCAGCTATTATCATCTAATAAATGATGCTTGGTGAGAGACTACCAAAAGAAAATGGTGAAGTGGAGATGAAGGAAAAGATTAAGCAAACTCAAAGGAGCTGCTTTGATAAATAAAAAAACCACTTTCCTTCAAAGTTATAAACATTAGGGTTAATTGGATTATGGCCCTGGAATATTCATATTGAAATATATATCTGGGGATCTGTCTATGACCATATTTAATAAAATAAATTGATAAGGCATACATGATAACATTTATTCCTGACTTTTGGGACCTTATAGAACAAAACAGGTATATTTGTATTGCACTACCTGATACAGAAGATAGTGTGATAGGGATGGATAGTATGAATGACAAATAATACAAATAGATTTTATTTGAAATAAACAAAAATGCTTACACAGCTTTCACTTGCAAACAAACTTGCTTGACTGGATTACTGAGCAGAAACAAAGCTGAAGCAAAACACCCTTCTGTTTTGACATGTATTTGGGGGCAGGTAGGAAGACACTACTTGGTTTTTTTAAAATAACTGACCTTCCCCTAACGCCTGGTCATAAAAGTGTAAACAATGTAAATGAGTCCACCGATACCAGTTGTCATGGATCATGTCTACATTACTTGCACTTTCTGAGGTCTTACACATACCTGCCGATATACCTGGGAAGGGTTGCTATATCACAGTTACAACAAGTTCTTGGCAGGCAGGACCAATAAAGAGCAATCTGGAATGAGTTGTATATCCTATTTAGAAGGAAACACTATACTCTCTTAAATAACAGGTTACGGTGAGTAGGTGCTGCCTTCAAGTTACTCTTTTCACTTTGGTTCATTTTCAGTTCTGTGACTTTACATACTTGTTTGATTCATCTGCTTACAGAACAATCCTGCCAGAAAGTATTAAATCATGAAGACCAGTATTCCTTCAGCATGTGCATTATTCAAGTTTTAGATTCTACTATATCCACAGTATGTCAGCAGTCCTTGAATATTAATCAGAAACAAATGGGGCAAAACTCTTCTAAAAATGCAGGAGTAACTACAATGGGACTAGATGGAGACAAGAAGGGAATAAGCAATGTTCATGCACAGGGAATATGGTTCAAGTCTTTGGATTAAAAACAAGTTCCCCCAGAGAAGCTGGCTGATGTGGAGTTTCCAGGAAACTTCCTTTAACTCCCCAAATGGATCTGAGGAGCCCCAATCCAAATGTTTGAAAACTACAGTTATGAGACTCTATAAGTGATCAAAGCAGTTGGAGGGAAAAGGAGGACTGCGTCTTCCACCTAGCTACAGTTTGTAGCATAGCCTCTTAGCAGTCGGTGGATCAGTAATAAAAACGACTGAAGCACCAGAAGTGCTTTAAAGCATAATGGTAAAAAAAAAAAAAGACCAAAGAAATTATCTGAATAAACCAGTAACAGGATTTCATTGCTAGGAAAATGAGAACTACTTTTTCAAGTCAGTATTACAGATCTTTGCAACTTCCCCCCACACTGAAGAGAGCAGGAAGGGTCTGAGTACAAAGGTCCTTATTTGCCATCTTTCTAGCTGAGATAGCATTAGTACTCTGTGGTTTTCCTCATGAAGTTGAAGCCAGTGTTTCACTCTAATCTAGCAGTGTGTGAAGTTTTCTCCATTAAATGTATCCTAGAAGCCTGTGTGTTGGGATGCAGTCTTCTTCAGCCTAGGGAATACTGAGTCAGTATTGTATTTGGATACATTATATATTTCTGGATAATAGATCAAATTATTTTTTCCTAGGCACTTTTTTAGTGACTAACTATAACTTATTACTTAATTTATTATGTCTCAGTTAAAATTGAAGTAACACATTGAAAAACAACACCAATTGGCATTCATTTGAATATCATTTTATATTCAAATTATTTATTTTTAATTTCTACTACGTATACAATTAAAACAAGTCATTGTACTTTTCTTCCCTTTTCTAATTGCTATAAACTCTTGATAACTAAGCTATTTACATTAAAGTATGTTTATAATGAACAACGAATGTGTTACAGTGTTCTGACAATTACCCTCAAATAACTTTATTCCTAAATTTCTATTTCTCTCCTGTGAAAGGTATTTTCATTGTTTTTTTTTTCAATTTTTCTTTCTTGTCCTACTCATACATATTAAACATTAAACTTCCAGACAGAATGTGATCAATAATCTATTTTATTCTTATTTTACACTCTTGCCATGATGATTCACAAAGGCCCAGCTTGAAAATAGGGGTGCCAGGCTGGAGAGATGGCTCAATGTTTAAGCCATCTTTACTCTTGCAGAAGACCCAGGTTTAGGGTCTGGAAAGATGGCTCAGCAGTTAAGAGAACCAACTGCTCTTGCGGAGGACCCGGGTTTGATTCCCAGCACCCACAGGGTGGCTAAGAACTATCTTTAACTCCAGTTCTAGGGGAATCCAATGCTGTCTTCTGACCTCTGCACCCCAGCACCCACTTGACACCTGACAAATTTCCAGTTCTAGGGGCTATAATGCTCTCTTCTGTCCTCCTTGGCACTGGACATCCATATACATAAAATATAAATAAATAAATAAATAAATAAATAAATAAATAAATAAATAAATAAATAAATAAAGCAGAGTGCTTTGCCTACCCATGACCATTGTGTTCTTGAATCCCAAACCTTATACTATTCCTTTCTTCCCTTCCTTTCTTCCTTCCTTCCTTCCTTCCTTCCTGCCTGCCTTCCTTCCTTCCCTCTTTCTTTCCTTTCTTCTTTCTTCTTCCTTTTTTTTCTTTTAAATCTTGTCCTCTCAGGCAGTTCTCTGCTAATCTGGATTCTTAGAGCTATGACGTGTTCTTGAATCCCAAATCCTTATACTCTTCTTTTCTTCCCTTCCTTCCTTCCTTCCTTCCTTCCTTCCTTCCTTCCTTCCTTCCCTCTTTCTTTCCTTTCTTCTTTCTTCTTTCTTCCTTCCTTTTTTTTCTTTTAAATCTTGTCCTCTCAGGCAGTTCTCTGCTAATCTGGATTCTTAGAGCTATGACGTGTTCTTGAATCCCAAATCCTTATACATACGTTCCTTTTGCTTCCTTCTCCTTCCTTCCTTCCTTCCTTCCTTCGCTTCCTTCCTTCCTTCTTCCTTCTTCCTGCCTTCCTTCCTTCTCTTCCTTTTTCTTTCCTTTCTTCTTTCTTCTTCCTTTTTTTTTGTTTCTTTTAAATTTTTTTAAATAAAAATTTTATTGTAAAGTCAGTTTTGATTTGTCAAAATCATGATAACAAAATTGCTTAGAGCTGGTGTTAAAGAGATACTCTTAAAAAGTACATGGGGGCTGGAGTGATGGCCTAGCAGTTAAGAGCAGCCGACCTGCCTTCTTACAGAGGACCTGGGTTCGATCCCAGCACCACATGGAGGCCAAAGAGCCGTCTGAAACTCCAATTCAGGAGAATCCAGTCCAGGGGCACCCTCTTCTGACCCTCAGCGGCTTTGGCATGACACGGGTGGCACAACTTTGGCAATGCAGAAAGTAACATTCATACACATACAGAATAAAATTAATAAAAAAATTAAAAAACAATGAATGGGGATTTGGAAAATTTACACAAAACATATGTTTTTCATGACTAAGACAAACGTATAATAATTTCTTCTTTGTATGAACAGAACTAAAATAATCTATTAAATATGTGATTACATTCTTTAACAATTGAACAACATGAAGACACTGATTAACTGCAGAAGAAAACACATGACTGCAGCAATAATCGGCTATCATTCTGCCTACAGGAGTGTATCAGTAATGAGGTGCAAAGGGGGAAATCCAAGAACATGGCAGCCTCGCTGTGTGGAGAACATTTAGGAAAATTGAGATGGAAGAAATGTACACAGATAGGATGAGCAAGGGGGGAGCCCAAAGAGAAAGAGACTCAGAAATATGCTGAGTCAGATGCTATGGTGGTTTGAATGAGTGTCCCCCATAGGCTTTAAGTTTCAGTACATTTGTCTCCAGTTGTAGCAATGTCTTGGGAGGTCTTAGAAGGTGTGGCCATGCTGGAGGAAGTACGTTATGGTGAGGCAGGGCTTAGTGAGTTACAAGCCTTGCGGTCTGCAGTTTCTAGCTTTTCGTGCTTCCTGTGCTCATTGCGAGATGTGACCCTCGGCTTGCTGCTCCAACCCCCGCCACCATACTCCCAGCCACAATGGATCCTTCTATTCCCTAGGAACCTGGACCCATTCCAATCATACAGCTCAAATAAACTCTTCCTTTTATAAGTTCGCCTTGCTCATGGTGGTTTTATCACAGTGCCAGAAAAGTGACTACTACAAAGAGGGAACAACAACAACATAAGGACTGGGTCAAAGAACTGACTGACACAGCTAAATTATGCTCAAAACAAGAAGCCTCTGAAGAAAAAAAAATCCTTGGAAGCACTGAGAGAAAGAAAAACATGGGAGAATGCATAAACTGGACCGGGGGGAGGGGCAGGGGGAGGGGAATGTATCCAAATGACTGACAATGATGTATGAACATATACAACAACTTGTCAATAAAAACAGAACATAATTTTTAAAAAGAAGAAAAGAACTGGAACAAATTATCCTATAATGATGGCCACCGCTACCCAATTCACCTTCAGAGGCAGAAGATAGCAGAAGCTTCACCCAACTGCACTGATGGAACTACGTCTATCCCATGCTGTTGTGCAGCTATGGACACATTTTTTTTTTTTTTTTGGTCTTTTAGAGACAGGGTCTCCCTGTAGCCCCAGCTGTCCTAGAACTCACTCTGTAGACCACGCTGGCCTTGAACTCACAAATATCCGCCTGCCCCTGTCTCCCCAGTGCTAGGATTAAAAGCGTGAGCCACCACGCCTGGCTGAACACTTTTTTTTAATTGATTTTTTGTGTATTTCAGACATCATTTTTCCCCTTTGTCAAATATGAGGTGGCTGAAATTGTATGAGCTCAAGTTTGGATCTTCAATTTTGTGCCATTGGTCAATGGGTATGTTTTTGTACCAGTACCAGGCTGTCTTTATTTTTACTGTATTAATTTCCCCAATCCTTGAGCATGGGAGATCTTTCCATCTTTTTATGTCATTTTCAATCTTCTTCTTCGGGGGTTTAAATTTTTTGTTGTAGAGGTCTTTGGTATCTTTGGTTAGGTTTGTTCCCAGGTATCTTATTATTTTTGAGGCTATTGTGAGGGGGAAGGTCTTCTTATATTCCTTCTCCACTTGTTTATTGCTGATGTAAAGAAAGGCTACTGATTTTTATGTTAAATTTTGTAGCCTGACACCACTATTTCATTTTCTTGTTTGTTTTTGGGGTTTTTGCATCTCTTGGGTAAACTATCATGTAATATGCAAAAAGTGATGATAGCTTAACTTCTTCTTTCCAATTAAGTACTGTTTAATTTCCTTCTCTAGGTCTTATGTGCTAGCAAGTGTTCAAGCACTATGTTGAAGAGGAGTGGTGATAAGGGGCAGCCTTGCCAGTTCCCCCTTTAAGGGAAATGGTTCCAATTTTTTTCTCATTTAGGATGAGTTGGCAGTTGGGTTTGCTATATATGGCTTTGATCATTTGAGGATGTTGCTTTTGTCCTATTCTCTCTAGGACTTTAAACATGAAGGGATGCTGGATTTCAAAGGCTTTTTCTGCATCAATTGAGAATCGTGTGGTTTTTGTCTTCAGTCCATTTATGTTTTGATATTTTTTGATTTATGTATGTTGAACCATCTCTGTATCACTGGTATGAATCCAACTTGATCATGATGGATGATCTTTTTGATGTGGATCTGTATGCGATCTGCAAGTATTTTGTTGAGAATTTTTGCATCTACGTTCGTTAGTGAGTTGGGTCTATAGCTTTCTTTTTTGCTTGCATCTTTGTCTGGTTTTGGTATTAGAGTGATGCTGGCTTCATAGAAGGAGTTTGGGAGAATTCCCTCTGTTTGTATCCTTCTAAACAGTTTTGGTAATATGGTTTTAGGACCTCTTTAAATATTTTATAGAATTTCTGCTGTGAAACATCTGGACCAGGTTTTTTTTTTTAATTGTGAGGTTCTTAATTACATCTTCAATTTTCTCAAATATTATGGGTCTGTTTAAACTGTCAATCTGAGGCTGGAGAGATGGCTCAGCGCTTAAGAGCACCGACTGCTCTTACAGAGGACCCGGGTTTGATTCCCACCACCCACATGACAGCTAAGAACCATCTTTAACTCCAGTTCCAGGGGAATCTGATGCCCTCTTCTGACCTCCATGGCATTGCATGAGATGCAGATGCACTACAACATAAAAAGTAAACACTCAACACATTAAAAATAATAAATAAAAAAAATAAAAATAACTCATCAATCTTTTCTCAGTTAAGCTTTCTTGGTTCCCAGGATTGCAGATATACATCCATTTCTCTTAGGTTTTCAAATTTAGTGGAGTATAGATTTTTATAGTATTTCAGTATGATTGTCTGGATCTTTTCTTTGTTGTGATGTTTCCCCTTTCATCACAAATACTGTAGATTTAGAGTCTCTCTCTCTCTCTCTCTTTCTCTCTCTCTCTCTCTCTCTCTCTCTCTTAACTGGGCTATAGGTCTGTCTATTTTGTTTATTTTCTTCTAAGAACTAGCTTTTGGATTCATTGATTTTATGTATTTCTTTCTTTGTTTCTATTTCATTGATTTCTGTTCTGATTTTTGTTATTTCTTCCCATCTGTTGGGTTTAGGGTTCATTTGTTGTTGTCTCTCTTGTGTTTTTAGCTGCAGTGTTAGATCATTTATTGTTTTTGTTCCCTTTCTTCTTTTTTGATCCCACAGGTTTTGTTGTGTTGTATTGTCTTCTTCATTCAGTTACATGAATACTTTTATGTCACTCTGTTTCTTCCCTAACCCATTCCTTATGATTGTGTTGTTTAGTCTACATGTGTTCTTATAGCTAGTCGGGCTTACTCTAGTGTTCATATTGAGCTTTATTGCACTGTGGTCTGATAGAATGCATGGAATAATTTCCATCCTTTTGTGTTTGTTGAGGTTCCTTTTGTGCCCCAGTATGTGGTCGATTTTGGAGAATGTTCTGTGAGGTGCTGAGTAGAAAGTATATTCTCTGGTATTTGAGTGGAATATCCTGTAGATGCTGTGAGGTCCATGTGGTGTATTGTGTTGTTCAGTTCTGATGTCTTTCTGTTTAATTTTTGTCTTGTTGATCTATCCAAGGGACTCAGTGGGGTGTTGAAGCCTCCCACTATTAGTGTGTTAGGATTAATCTGTGTCTTGAAGTCCTGCAGAGTTGTATTTATGAAGTTAGGTGCACCAGAGTTTGGTGCATAGACATTATAGACTGTGAAGTCTTCATGGTTCATTGTTGCTTTGACAAGGATGTACTGGACCTCTTTGTCTCTTCTGATTAATTTTACTTTGAGATCTATTTTGTCTGATATTAGAATAGGCACTCCAGCTTGTTTCTTGGTACCATTTGCTTGGAATAATTTTTCCATCCTTTCACTCTAAAGTGGTGTCTGTCCTTGAGGGTGATATGAGTTTCTTGTAGACAGCATATAGAGGGGTTCAGTTTCCTAATCCATTCTCCCAGTCTATGCCTTTTGATTGGGGAGTTTAGACCATTAGTATTTAAGGTTATTATTGAGAGATATGTGTTGCTTCCCTTTACCTTATTTTTGTTTGCATTCTTGGTCGATGTTTATATCTACTCTGTTATGCTTTTGCTGCTTTCTCTCTTTAATTGTTTAGGGATAGTTGCTTCTTTCCTCTGTTATTTGGATTGCTTCAAGGATTTTCTGAAGTGTTGGTTTCTTAGACCACATTCTTCTAGCTTTCATAGCTTGCACTGAGAAGTCAGCTATGATTCTGATGGGTTTCCCCTTATATGTGACTTGTTGTTTTTCCTTGTGGCATTCAGTATTTTGTCTTTGTTTTGAGCATCTAGCATTTTAACAATTTTAAGCATGGGAAATTTCTTTTCTGGTTCTGTTTGGTGTTCTATGTACTTCTTGTATTTGTATGGGTTTGTCTTTTTTCAATTTGGGGAAATTTTCTTCTATTATCCTGTTGAAGATCTGGTCAATAGTGTTGTCTTGGGATTCTCCTCCTTCTTCTATCCCTATGATTCAGAGGTTTGGTCTTTTCATAGTGTCCCACATTTCCTGGTTGTTCCACTCTTGTGTTTTTCAAAAATTTTTCATAATATTTACTTGAGCATTCTAGTTGGGTCATGTTATCCTGAAGGTCTGATATTCTTTTTTGCTTCTTCCATTCTGCTTCTGAGGCTTTTTCCCATTCTTTCCTGTTGATTGGATGAATGTTCAATTTCCTTTTTCATTTCATCCTGTGATTTATTTAGTGTTTTTACTTCCTTCTGGAGTTTGTCATTCTCATCTTGTAGCTCCTTGGTTTGTTGGTCATTTTCTTTTTTCATTTCGACCTGGGGATTCAGCATTTCCATTTCCTTCCAGAGTTTGTCATTTTCTCCCTTTAGATCCTTCTTGAGGTTTTCAATCTCTCCCCTTAGTTCTTTCCAATGTTCATCATTATCACCCTCTTGGTACTTCCTGGGTCTTTCATTGTCTTCCCTTAGTTCTCTAATTTCTTTGAATATGTCCACAATTGTTTTTCTAAGGTCGGTGTCTTGGTTTCCTTCCAGGGAGATCTCATTGTAGGGGTCTTCTGTAGGGTTGGTAGAGTTCTGTGTGGATTTATTATGAGCTTTTCCCATGTTGTTGTTGGATTTTTCTGTGCATGTGTGTGTGTGTGTGTGTGTGTGTGTGGTGTGTCTCCTCTCTTTGACATATGATTTTTTTTTTATTTGTTTCTTTGGGTTCTGGTGCCTCAATATTGGCTGCACAAACTATAATCACTAATACTGTGCCCTCTAGATCCTCTCTGCCCCACTATTCCCCCAGGCTGAGCAGGGGGTGGGGGGTGGGGGGTGTTACCCTATTGGCTAACTCATGCCACATGCTGGGCGCATGCTGGTGTTGTGCTGTGTGGTGTGCATCTAACTCTGCCTGCTCTCAAACTGGTACCTGAAGGTTGGAAGGTCCCAGGTGATATCATGCCACCACGGGGTACAGGGGTGTCCAAAGTACCCAGGCTGGCAGGCCTCACGTGGACTTTTGCAGGTTGTTGTTCTCCAGGACACAGGTGAAGTCTACTTGTCTCATGTGCTGGGCGCATGCTGGTATTGTGCTGTGTGGTGTCTGTCTAACTCTGCCCATGTCACAAACTGCGATCCTCCCAAATTAATCTTAATATAACAACTAGTATATTAAAGAAGTTTTAGGGCTAGAGTAATGATAGATGCTTAAAACCTTGCCAATCTAGAAGCCAAATGAGAATCACAAGTGAGTTCAAAGACAGTAGCCTGGTAAGAGCCTAGTAAGAGTCTATCTCACAAAAAATCGAAACAACCAGCTTTTGGATTCATCGATTTTTTGTATGGTTTTCTTTGTTTCTATTTCATTGATCTCTGCAGCCATATGTCTGTATATCCCAAATCTAATTGGCTATTAGCTCTCTCCTTGGAGGAATAACCCACGGCTGATGCCACAAGCTTACATCCTCTAATGGTTAGGAGATGTTATAAAGCACACGAAGACCCTGCCATACTTAACAGAAGAAAATGTAAATCATGAATTAACATACCATCCAAACATCTGTGTCTATACCAAAGAAACCTACCATAACAATTAGTACTGTTTAAATACCTATATATCTAATTGTGTGTGCTTCATTAGTAGATAGAAAGGCTATATTATACTGTTAATACCTAAATATCTAATTGCATGTGCTTCATTAGTAGGATCGAAAGGTTGCCTGGACAAGCTGGCAGCCCATGAAAGAAAAACAGCCAGAACTGACTAGAGACCAAGACATCAGCTCCAGAGAAAGTAGAGTGTTTGCTTCTCATCCACCTGGTGCCCCTTTTCTAAGCCTAGGGAACAATCTGCGGAAGAGGGGCGTGGAGAATGTAAGGGCTTTGATTTGGGTTAATGGTGAAATTACAACAATATAGACTGGACACTCATTTGATCAACTGATTGAACATACAAGCCCCCCTGCTGGATGGTGGGACCCATGAGCTGTGTGGGTTTGGGCACAACTGCTTGCAAATTGGTTTACATGAAGGATGCTTGTACTCACAAATTAATCACTTACTGTTTAAAAAAAATGAAAACAAAACAAAACAAAAAAGCAGAGAAAGATGCAGAAACTTATGGCAGAATGCATGGTCTGGGACGGTAGGGTGGGTGGGGAGGGGGGAAGGGAAGGGATATATGCCTGAACGAATTGAAAATGATTGTATGAAATTACACAAATCAATAAAAAAATAAAAAATAATCGAAACAACCAAGATACTACATAATAAAGTATAACATTTTAGATACCACAAGTAAATGAGAAAATGGATAAAGGTAAAAGATATATCCAAACAGCTTAGCAAACATGTGTTACTGTTTATGTTTATCTGCAGAATGCACGTTGCCAAAAAAAAAAAATAAAGAAATCGCAGGACATATAGACACTGCAATTTAAAAAGGAAGCATTCAAAGTAATGAGAAGATTAAAAGATAATAGTAATGCAATGATAGACAGCTTAACTACATATAACTAGAGTCCCAGAACACTAAGTGATGATGAAGTATTTGAAAAACAAGAGTTAAATTCTTCTAAGTTGATGAAAATCATAAACCTACAGGTAGAAGTGGGAACAAAATAAAAACAAAGTGGTTATAAGGGATGTTAGAACCATAGTGCTGGCACAAAGGTTAGCATTGCCAACAAACAAATTTTAAAAATATACTGAGGGGCTGGAGAGATAGCCTAGCGGTTAAGAGCACCGATGCTCTTGCAGAGGACCCGGGTTCAATCCCCAGCACCCACATGGCGGCTAAGAACCGTCTGTAACTCCAACTCCAGGAGAACTCCAGTTCCAGGGGAGTCCGAGACCCTCTTCTGACCTCCGCGGCATTGCACGACACGGGTGCACAGACCTGCATGCAGACAATACATTCATACACATATGAAAATAAAAAAAAATTTTAAAAATATACTGAAAATTTCTCATCAGAAATAATGAAATACAAATGACCATAGAATGGCTTGCAAATGTTTAAAAGCAATTTAGAATTTTGGTTGAGTGAGTGCATGCTTTTTAAATTACAGGAGAGAGTATATTTTGTGACTTAAAAAGCTGGAAGATTTATTGCTAGCAAGTCTGTAGTTGAAGTTCATCAGGCAGAAGAAAAATTAAATGACACAAGATGGAAAGTCATTGACTGATTTTTATAAAGGAAAACACATATATCAAGTATACTTACTCAAGAGAAATGGAAATATTTCTGCAGAAATGATTTCACTGGAAATGCCTCCTGCCTTACCTAACCTTGTAACTAAAGTTAATCTTATGTTTTGAGATCATTTAACACTATCTATTCAGTCTGCTTTCCTGCTCTCCAATCTATCTAGCCTTGGGAAAGCAATGTAAAATGTCTTTCTAGACCTTGGACTCTTCTTGCATTCAGCTTTTATACACAAATCTAAACAAATAGCCTTAATAAAACTATTTTATTTATGGGGCTGGAGAGATGGCCTAGAGGTTAAGAGCACGACCGCTCTTACAGAGGACCCGGGTTCGATCCCCAGCACCCACAGGGCGGCCGAAAACCGTCTGAAACTCCAATTCCAGGAGAACTCCCGTTCCAGGGGAATCCGACACCCTCTTCTGACCTCCGCGGCATTGCACGACACGGGTGCACAGACTTGCATGCAGACAGTACATTTATACACATACAAAAACAAATAAAATTAAATTAAAAAAAACTATTTTATTTATTATTTCTATTTTATTTCTATGAGTGTGTTGCCTGCAGTGCACCAGTGTTATGCAGTGCACATGGAGATCAGAAGAGAGCATCAGATTCCCTGGAACTGGAGCTATGATTGGTTGTTAGTTGCCGTATGGGTGCTGGGAACTTAACCCAGGTTCTCTGCAAGGGCAGCCAGTGCTCTTAACTGCTAAGGCATCTCCCCAGTCCTGAACAATCAAGCTTTATTCTTAGCTTGTTCCCTGTTTCTCCCTTATGACCCTTCCTTGCCCTTACCAAGAATAAGTGTGTGTGTGTGTATGTGTGTGTGTGTGTGTGTGTGTGTGTGTGTGTGTTGTGAATATACCAGCACCACAATTCTGTGGATTGATAAGCTCACCCTTAGCTTAATCTACTCTTAGAGTTAGGCTGTCTTTGTACAGGCACCACCACATTGTAGCATCCATCAAATATACACACATGCACACAGAAACTTGATTATGGATGATCTTACCATTTTAACTTATCATAACCAAAATATCTATACAATCTAAATGTACCTTGAAAATGATTGGATTAATAAATTGAGTTATAGCTTAACAATGGAATATTACCCCAAAATAAAAAGGATGGACAAGTGTTAAGACGTTATGGAGGAATATCAACAAGTCAGATGCTCTCAAATTTTCTTGGTTGTATATTCTGTAGTGTTTGTCATGTGTTATGGTCTTTAGGCCAAAAGAAATGCATTAAGGACTGATTAAGTAATCAAATATAAGCAATTATAATTACATGCATATTGACCATTAGGACAATTTGAAATATTTAAAGAACTACTGGTTACATTTTTCTACATTGATAAATATCGTAAATCCACTCATAAATAAAAATGAGAGGAAAATAAAAGCAAAGTGGTACAAAGGTATGTCAAAATCATACTGTTGAAACAAACAGTAGCAAGAAAACTCAGAGGCAAGAAAAAAAGAGTAGTGATTGAAAGAAAAGAACATTAGCTTATTTATATTTAACAATACTATTATTTCATTTTTAAAAGCCATGCTTATTTTCTGTCTGGTTATGTGCCTAATAACTTCTCACACATTGGAATAAGGTTGGACCCCATCCACCACTCTCATTACAAATTTGACAGTAATTTGCATGTATTAATTTCCTTTTTGTTGAAAATCCAACTTCAGAGAGGTTTCATGTCATCAAAATATAGCACAATTTGATGGGGAAATTTAAGGTACACATCTGCATAGCTTTTGCCAGATGCCATTATGTTGTCTTTGAAAATTATGGTACATACTGTGGATCTGTCACAGTATCCCTGTGCGGTTGTATGAATAATTCAGTAACTATGATAAAAATATTATATTAAATGAGAAGAAAAAATAGCTACAATGGATGCAACAATCCATGTATATGAATTTCTAGAAAAACAAATGATTCTTCAGAATAATAATGAGCAGAAAACCTTGCTTAGAATAGTGATTCCTCAGTTTCTGTTAAGTTATGCAATTAATATGAGAGTACATTTCCAACGAAAAGTGTTCCCAGTGATATCAAACCTCATAGGAGAAAGATTTTGGTAGAGTAGCTGAGAAAAAGGCCAGATATTGGGACTTGTCAGTCATTGCAGAAATTTTTTATCCTTTTTTAAAAATTAAAAGTGAAATTTTGAGGAATAAACTTGGAACCCCTACACAATGATCATCCTTTAGGATTGATATATAGTAAAAACAAAGCTAACTTTCTTTCCACACTTTTGCTTAGGACTCTGCTTTATTTTATACTCATTTTCTATTTTTATATATTTATTTTTTCTCTTTTTTATTATCAATACTTTTTTATTTTATATTATTCCAAAATATACATATATACACTCCATACACAAGTCAAAATTAAAAATTCTGAAAATAAATTGTAGGTTGATTCCTAAGAACATTTAGAGATTCACATTTTCACAGTAAATTTGCATGCAGGTATAAAGGTGTGTAACTTTACATTCTTTTCTTAGAATATGGCTACATCTCCTCCATCTATATATAGTAATTACACTGTGTGAGTATAAGTGGTAAGACAATTCTAGAGCCCATTTATAGATTCACATTGTAATAGCACAGTTGCTTTCAGATACAATGAAATATAATAATAAAGTTGCTCAGTTTGCCTACCAACTGGGGATTTGGTGTTAGCATCCACAAATGAGGGAAACCATTCTCCTTTTATTTTCTGGGACTATGTTACTTCTCTTAGTATAATTGCTTCAAGTTCCATCCATTTACCAGCAAAGCTCATGATGTCATCTTTCTTTACTGCTGCATAGAACACCATTGTGTAGATATACCACATTTTTTCATCCAGTCATCTGTTGAGGGGCATTTGGGTTGGTTCCAGGTCTTTGCTATTGTGAAGAGAGCTGCAGTAAACATAGCTGTGCACATATCCTTGCGGTACGATGAGTCTTGTGGGTATATACCCAGGAGTGGTATGGCTGGGTCAAGTGGTAGGCTCATTTTGAGTTTTTTTAGGGTTCTCCACACTGCTTTCCACAGTGGTTGTACCAGTTTACATTCTAACCAGCAGTGGATGAGCGTTCCCCTCTCCCCACAACCTCTCCAGAATTTGGTGTCTTGTTTTCTTGATCTTGGCTAGTCTTATTGGAGTGAGATGATACCTTAGTGTGGTTTTAATTTGCATTTCCTTAATTATTAATGATGTCGAACACATTTTAAGATGTTTCTTAGCTCTCTTTACTTCCTTATTGCTGAAGTCTCTATTCAGCTCTTTACTCCATCTTTTGAGTAGGTAATTTGTTTTCTTACATCTTTGCTTTTTAAGTAGCTTATATATTCTGGATGTTAATGCTTTGTCTGATGTACCCATGGTGAAGATTTCCTCCCACTCTGTGAGTTTTCTCTTCACTTCCTTGATTGTTCCTTTTGCTGTACAAAAGCTTTTGAGTTTGATGAGGTGCTACTTGTCAATTGTTTTCCTTATTTCCTGTGCAGCTACTGTTTGATTTAGAAAGTTTTTTCCTACACCTATGTCTTGTAGATTGCTGCCAACTTTTTCTTCTATCACCTTCAGGGTTTCAGGTTTTAGGTTGAGATCTTTGATCCACTTGGAGTTTATTTTTGTACAGGGTGAGAGGTAGGGGTTTAATTTTGTTCTTCTACAAATGGTGATCCAGTTTTGCCAACAGCATTTGCTGAAGATGCTATCTTTCCTCCATTGAGTTTTTTTGGCCCCTTTGTCAAATATGAGGTGGCTGAAGTTATATGAGCTCACGTTTGGGTCTTCAATTTTGTTCCATTGGTCAATGTTTCTGTTTTTATTTATTTATTTATTTATTTATTTATTTATTTATTTATTTATTTATATTTGCCAGTACCAGTCTGTCTTTATGACTACAGCCCTGTAACATAGCTTGAAGTCTGGTAATGTAATCCCCCCAGTATTGCACTTTTCACTCAGGGTTGCTTTAGTTATTCGGGGTCTTTTCTTTTTCCATATGAATTTAAGGATTTTTTTCTAAATCTGTGAAAAAGCTCATGGGGATTTTGATTAGGATTGCAATGAATCTGTATATTAATTTGGGTAGAATGGACATTTTTACTATATTAATTTTTCCAGTCCATGAGCATTGGAGGTCTTTCCATTTTTTTTATGTCATTTTCAATCTCCTTCTTTAGGGTTTTAAAATTTTTGTTGTAGAGGTCTTTGGTGTCTTGGGTTAGGTTTTTTCCTAGGTATTTTTTGAGGCTATTGTGATTGGGAAGGTGTCCTTATATTCCTTCTCCAGTTGCTTATTGTTGGTGTAAAGGAAGGCTACTGAATTTTCTAGGTTTATTTTGTATCCTGCCACTTTACTGAAACTTTTGATCATTTCTAAGAGTTTTCTGGTGGAGTTTTTAGCTTCCCTTAGGTAAACTATCATATCGATTGCAAAAAGGGATAGTTTTACTTCCTCTATTCCAATTATTACTCCTTTACTTTCACTTTCTTGCCTTATTGCCCTAGCAAGCATTTCAAGCACTATATTGAAGAGGAGAGGCGATAGTGGACAGCCTTGCTGTGCTCCTGCCTTTAAGTGGAATGCTTCCAACTTTTCTCCATTTAGGATGATGTGAGCTGTGGGTTTCTTGTGTATGGCTTTGATTATATTGAGGAATTATCCTTCCAGTCCAATTCCCTCTAAGACTTTAAGCATGAAGGGATGCTGGATTTTGTCAAAAGCTTTTTCTGCATCAATTGAGATGATGGTGTGATTTTTATCTTTAAGTCCATTTATGTGTCTTATGATATTTATTGATTTACGTGTGTTGAACCATCCCTGCATCTCTGGTATGAATCCAACCTGGTCATGATGGACGATCTTTTTGATGTGGGTCTGTATGAGATTTGCAAGTATTTTGTTGAGAATTTTTGCATCTGTGTTCATCAATGATATGAGTCTATAGTTTTTCTTTCTTGTTTGTGTCTTTGCCTGGGTTTGGTATTAGAGTGATGCTGGCTTCATAGAAGGAATTTGGGATAATTCCCTCTGTCTGTATCCTTCTGAAATTTTGAGTATTAATGGTTGTAAGACCTCTTTAAATGTTTTATAGAATTCTGCTGTGAAACCATCTGGGCCTGGGCTTTTTTTAGTTGAGAGGCTTTTTATTACATCTCCAATTTCCTCAAGTATTATGGGTCTGTTTAAGCTATCAATCTCTTCTTGGTTAAGCTTTGGCGAATTCCAGGATTTCAGATATTCATCCATTTCTCTTAGGTTTTCAAATTTAGTAGAGTTTTTGAAGTTTTTTGAAGGTTTTTGAAGTATTCACATATGATTATCTGTATCTTTTCTTTATGTGTTGTGTTTCCCCTTTCATCACAAATGCTATTGATTTGGAGTTGATCTTTCTTTCTTTTTGTTAACTGGTCTAGAGGTCTGTCTATTTTGTTTATCTTTTCAAAGAGCCAGCTTTTGATTTCATTGATTTTTTTTTGTACTGTTTTCTTTGTTTCTATTTCATTGATTTCTGCTCTGATTTTTGTTATTTCTTCCTGTCTGTTGGGTTTAGGATTCACTTGCTGTTGTCTTTCAAGTGTTTTTAGCTGCTGTGTTAGATAATTTACTTGTTCTCTTTCTGTTTTTTAACCCCTAAGAGGGCTATAAATTTCCCTCTTAGGACTGACTTTAATGTATCCCACAGGTTTTGTTGTGTTGTATTGTCATTTTTATTTAGTTCTAGGAATGCTTTTATTTCATTATTTATTTCTTCTCTGACCCACTCATTGTTCAGTAATGTGTTCTTTAGTCTCCATGTGTTCTTGTAGTTAGTAGGGCTTACCCTGGTGTTAATGTTGAGCTTTATTGCACTGTGGTCTGGTAGAATGCATGGAATAATTTCAATCCTTTTGTATTTGTTGAGCTTTCTTTTGTGTCCCAGTATGTGGTCAATTTTGGAGAATGTTCCATAGGGCACTGAGTAGAAAGTATATCCTCTGGCATTTGGATGGAATATAATGTAGATATCTGTCAGGTCCATTTGGTGTACTGTGCTGTTCAGTTCTGATGTCTCTCTGTTTATTTTTTGTCCAGTTGACATATCCAGGTAGCTCAGTGGGGTATTGAAGTCCCTCACTCTTAGCCTACTGAGACTAATATGTGTCTTGATGCCCTGAATGATTTTGTTTATAAATTTTGGTGCACCAGAGTTTGGTGTATAAATATTTAAGATTGTGAGATCTTCCTGGTTAAATCCATTGATAAGGATATAATGGCCCTCTTTGTCTTTTCTGAATAATTTTACTCTGAGGTCTATTTTGTCTGACATTAGAATAGCCACTCCTGCTTGCTTTTTGGTGCCATTTGCTTGGAATATTTTTTTCCATCCTTTCACTCTCAGGTGCTGTCTGTCCTTGAGGGTGAGATGGGTTTCTTGGAGGCAGCATATAGATGGATTCTGTTTCCTAATCCATTCTCCTAGTCTATGTCTTTTGACTGGGGAGTTTAGACCATTGATATTTAAGGTTATTATTGAGAGATGTGTGTTGTTTCCTTTCAAATTATTTTTCATTTGAATTCTTGGTCTAGGTATTTATTTACTCTGTTATGCTTTTGGTAATTTCTCTCTTAGGTTGCTTAAGGATAGTTGCTCCTTTCCTCTGTTCTTTGAATTGCTTCGAGTATTTTCTGAAGTGTTGGTTTTCTTGACATGTGTTCTTTCATTTTGTTTATGTCCTGAAAGATTTTTCTTTCTCCTTCAGCTATGATTGACATTTTTGCTGGGTATAGTAATCTGGGTTGGCATCTAAAGTCATTCAGGGAATACTTTAGTCCATGTTCTTCTGGCTTTCACAGTTTGCACTGAGAAGTCAGGTGTGTTTCTGATGGGTTTCCCCTTATATGTAACTTCTTGTTTTTCTCTTGTGGCTTTCAGTATTTTGTCCCTGTTTTGAGCCTCTAGTATTTTAACTATGATAAGATGTGGGGAATTTCTTTTCTGGTCTTGTCTATTTGTTGTTCTATGTGCTTCTTGTATTTCTATGGGTTTGTCTTTTTTTAGTTTATGGAAGTTTTCTTTATTATTCTGTTGAAGATCTGTTCAATACTGTTCTCTTGGGATTCTTATCCTTCCTCTATCTCTATGATGCAGAGGTTTGGTCTTTTCATAGAGTCCCACATTTCCTGGTTGTTCCACTCTTGTGGGTTTTTTAAAAATTTTTCTTAATCTTTACTTGAGGAAAGTTTCTAGTTGTGCTACACATCCTGAAGGTCTGATATTCTTTTTTCTGCTTCTTCCATTCTGTTTCTGAAGCTTTTTCCCATCCTTTCCTGCTGATTGGATGAATGTTCAATTTCCTTTTTTATTTCATCCAGTGATTTCTTCAGTATTTCCACTTCCTTTTGGAGCTTTTAATTCTTTCCTTGTAGCTCCTTGTTTTGCTGGTCAGTTTCTTTTTTCCTTTAAGCCTTTCTACTTCCTTCTGGAGTTTGTAGTTCTTTCCCTCTATTTCTTTTCAGAGTTTGTCATTCAATCCCTCTAGTTCTTTTCTGAGTTTATTCTTTTCTTCTAGTTCCTTCATGAGTTTTTCGTTCTCTCTCTTTAGTTCTCTGAATTGTTCTTTATAGTCTTTGAATATGTCTACAATTGTTCTTCTAAGGTCTGTATCTTGGTTCACTTCCAGGGAGATCTCATTGTTGGGATCTTCTACAGGAATGGTTGAGTTCAGTGGGGATTTATTTTGAGCTTTTCCCATATTGTTGTTTTTCCGTTGTGTTTTGGGCATGTGTATTTTTTTTTTGTTATTGTTGTTCCCCCCCCCTTCTTTATTTGCTTGCCTTCTGTTGCTAATCTCAAATGTTAATATGGAGGACTGGTTGGTCACTCAGTTTGCTTCCTGTTGGTTTCTTCCTCAGTTTTGGCTATGCAGCCTCCAATCACTGACACTGCTGGATCCTTCCAACAGAATTAAACCACAGCACCAGCAGTTTATCCTTTCCACCTCAGTATCAGTAGCTTGAGCAAGGGTCTGGGGGAGGTTGAATCCTTTGGCCCATGCATCAATCCCCACCTGAGCAGTTGGGCATGGAGAGTGTGTGCCCCTGGCTGGCATCCTGGCCATGAATGCAGAACCTCTCTATGGTCCTAGGGTTGGGCAGCACCTGTGGAGTTGGGCCACCCACCTGCTGATGGGCCTGCAGGGCTCAGACCTACCTGAGGAGTTGGGCGCAAAGAGTGTGTGCCCCTGGCTGGCCTCCTGGCCATGCATGCAGATCCTCTCTATGGTCCTAGGGTTGGGCGGCACCTGTGGAGTTGGGCCACCTACCCTCTGATGGGCCTGCAGGGTGCAGTCCAACCTGAGGAGTTAGGCAGGGAAAGTGTGTGCCCCTTATACTCATTTTCAGGGGCACATACTGACCTGAATATCAACAGTGTAGTATCTTCAAGATTTTTCTTTTTTCTAACTTTTAATTGAATTTTCCTGTATTTCATATGGAACATCTTAATGATCTTTATACCCCCGTTTCCCATTGCCCATTGGCACCTTCCCATAGCAACCCCCCCACTGCAATTTATCCATTCCTTCATTTGTGTTAATGCTTATTGAGTCAAGTTAGTGTCCTCAGACATCCTTCAGTGCAAGTTCATCCACTGAGGTCTAGTCAGTCTATCTAGAGATCCTCCTGTTAAGATCAATCTTCCCGACTTGAGTGATCAGCTGCCGATAGTCCTTTGGGTAAGATTGGGGCCTGTGGCCCATTTCCACAGTTTTGTGGTGGGATTATGTCTGATTGAGTTTGCATGGGCTTTTACTTGGTGACATGATTGCTCTAGTTTCCTAAGAACAAGAACCCAGGAGCCTGAAGGACTTTATTTCCATATGGTCATATACCTCCTTTCTGGGTCTTACACTTTTTCCACCCCCTCTTCCACCATGGTCCCTACATCCTGAGTAAGTGGAGTTTAGCCTACATCCTGAGTAAGTGGAGTTTAGTATAGGAGTCCTGTTCAAAAACCCACACTGTGAATAACCTTATTCTCTATGTTTGATCATTTGTGTCCTTTCAGGTTTACTGCCCTCTTTTGCATGAGGGAGCATCATTGATGAGTTGAGAGATGCGTTAGTGTTCTCTTTACCCCCTTCTCTACTATGTTCCCTGAGCATTAGGTGTAGAGGTTGCATGTAGATGTGCCACTTAGGCTTGAGCAATTCACAATCTTTGTGTGAGACTGGTTGTGGTACTCTACAATAATCTTCATCTGTGGGCAAAGAAGCTTCTTTGATGAGAGGTGACTGGGATACTTGTCTGTAAATATAAAGATATATATTTTGCATGTAGTAAGAAATTACATTTGTGTAGGGATGTGATACCCTTGGGCTTTTCACTAAGATCTATGAACTCTCCAGCCATATGTATTTGGTTATGTTTACAGTACCACACATGAGTTTTCTCTCATTAAGTGGGCTTTAAGTGCAGTTAGGGAGCTGTTGATTACCCTCAAGATAAAAGTGCCACTACTTTCACCTTCAGAGTTTCAGGTTTTACATTGAGGTCTTTGATCCACTAGGAGTTGACTTTTGTACAGGATGAGAGTTAGGGGTTTAATTTTTTTCTTCTACAAATGGTGACCCAGTTTTGACAGCACCATTTTCTGAAGATTCTATCTTTCCCTCAATGAGCTTTTTTTGGCCCCTTTATCGAACACGAGGTGCCTGAAATTGTATGAGGTCAAGTTTGGATTTTCAGTTTTGTTCCGTTGGCCAATGAGTCTGTTTTTGTGCCAGTGCCAGGCTGTATTTATGACTATAGTTCTTTAATATAGCTTGAAGTCTGGTAAAGTGATCCCCCCTATATTGTACTTTTCATTCAGGGTTGCTTTAGCTATTCGGGGTCTTTTGTTTTTCCCTATGAATTAAAGGATTTTTTTCCAAGTCTGTAAAGAAACTGAAGAGATAGCCTAGTGGTTAAGAGCACCGACTGCTCTTGCAGCGGACCCGGGTTCGATCCACAGCACCCACATGGTGGCTGAGAACTGTCTGTAACTCCAATTCCAGGAAAACTCCAGTTCCAGGGGAATCCAAGACCCTTTTACCTCCACAGCATTGCATGACATGAGTGCACAAACCTACATGCAGACAGTACATTCATACACATTAAAAAAAAAGAAACTCATGGGCATTATAATTGGGGTTGCATTGAATCTGTATATTAATTTGAGTATCCAATCCATGAGCATGGGAGGTTTTTCCATATTTTGATGTCATCTTCAATCTCCTACTTCAGGGTTTTAATATTTTTGTTGTAGAGATCTTTGGTGGTAGCAATCTACAAGACATAGGTATAGCAAAGATGTTCTAAATCAAACAACATCCACGCAGGAAATAAGGTCAACAGCTGACACATGGGACCTCATCAAACTCAAAAGCTTCAATACAGCGAAAGAAACAATCAAGGAAGTGAAGAGAAAACCCACAGAGTGGGAGGAAACCTTCACCAATGATACAGAAACAAATGATTCACTCAAAAGGTGGAGTAAAGTGCTGAACAGAGACTTCACCAGTGAGGAAGTAAAGATGGCTGAGAAATATCTTAAAATGTGTTTAATATCATTAATAATTAAGGAAATGCACATTAAATCCACTCTAAGATATCATCTCACTCAGATAAGACTGGCTAAGATCAAGAAAACAAAAGACACCAAATGCTGGAGAGATTGTAGGGAAAGGGGAAGACTCATCTACTGCTGGTGGGAATGTAAACTCGTACAACCACTCTGGAAAGCAGTGTGGAGAATTCTTAAAAGACTCAAAATGAGCCTACCCTCTGACTCAGCCATACCATTCCTGGCTATATACCCACAAGATTCATGCTACTGCAAAGATACATGCACATCTATATTTATTGCAGCTCTCTTCACAATAGCAAAGAGCTGGAAGCAACCCAAGTGTCTCACAACTGATAAGTGTATAACAAAAATATGTTACATCTACACAATGTTATTCTGTGCAAGGGTAAAGAAAGATGACATCATGAACTTGGCAGGTAAATGAACGGAACTCATAGCCATTATGCTAAGTGAAGTAACACAGTTCCCAAAAAGCAAACGGGGAATGGTTTCTCTCATTTGTGGATGCTAGTACCAAATCCCCCATCTGAAAGGCAAGCTGAGCAACGTTATTGTTACATTTCTTTCTATCTGAAAGCAACTGTCGTGTGAATCCTTAATGGGCCCTAGAATTAATATACCACTTATTTTCAGACATAGTAATTAACATACATGGATGCAAGGTTTATATTCATATTTTAGAGTAATAGAAAATTAAAGGAAAAATATGTGAATTTCTAAACATATTGTGATATTAACATACAATTTATTCCCGAAGGACATAATTCTGGTAAATATATGACATTTATATAGGCATATTTTGGAGCAATACAAATGAGAGGGAACAACAACAACATAAGACTGGGTCAAAGAACAGATTGATACAGTTAAATTCTGCCCAAAGCAATAAACCTCTGCAGAGAAAAAATTTTTAAAAGACTTAGAGAAAGATATAGGACATATGTGGCAGAATTCTTGAAGTTGGGTGGGGTAGGGGGAAGGGAAAGGGGAATATGTCTAAATTGAGCTGAAAAATGATGTATGAAATAAGCAAAATATCAATAAAAGTATTATATTTAAAAAACTGCCATTAGTGCCTCAATATAGTTTTCTGTGGCAGTCACTGATGTGGTTATTAGGCCTTAAAGCCAAGTTTGGATCATAAATTAATGTTGTCCTTTAGTAGCTTGTGTAGTGTTCTCTAAAACTATGTGAGCTTGCCTTCAGGGGTGTATGAGTGTGGGGGCGTGGGTGTGGCTTCTAGGTCAGTTCCAGCTCCATTGCTCCAAATCCTGTGTCTGAAATATGTCCTGCCTTCAAGTTATGGGAGGCAGTCAAGAGTTATGGAAATAGCCTGTCTAATTTGGGGAGTCTCTTTGACTACAGTGACCAACAACTCATAGGGAGGTTTCTCCTGTCTGGCACTGTTTCTTGTTATGTAGCCTTCAGCAACATAACAGGCATTGGAACAATGGAGCTGGAACTGAGCTGGAAGTTACCTCCCCTGATGGCTAGCTCTTACAGTTTTAGAGAACACTACACAAGCTGCTGAAGGAAATACACAGTGGCTCATGTAGAGATATTTTTTGTGTAATTTTTCAGTAGGTTTTTGGAACAATATGATTCCCTCTTTTTTTTTTTTTTTTTTTTTTTTTTTATCTCTCCTATTTCTTTTTTTTTAGCCTTCAGGTATGCACATGCACTCATGTAGAGATTTTGTAAGTGTAATTTGTCAGTAGGTTTTTAGACTAATATGATTCCCTGTTTTTTTTTTNTTTTTTCTAACTTTTAATTGAATTTCCTGTATTCATATGGAACACTTAAGTGATCTTATTAACCCCCGTTTCCCATTGCCCATTGGCACCTTCCCATAGCAACCCCCCCACTGCAATTTATCCATTCCTTCATTTGTGTTAATGCTTATTGAGTCAAGTTAGTGTCCTCAGACATCTTCAGTGCAAGTCATCCACTGAGGTCTAGTCAGTCTATCTAGAGATCCTCCTGTTAAGATCAATCTTCCCACTTGAGTTGATCAGTTGCCCATAGTTCTTTGGGTAAGATTGGGGCCTGTGGCCCATTTCCACAGTTTTTGGGTGGGATTATGTCTGATTGAGTTTGCATGGGCTTTTACTTGGTGACCATGATTGCTCTAGTTTCCTAGAACAAGAACCCAGGGAGCCTGAAGGATTTTGATTCCATATGTGCTATACCTCCTTCTGGGGTCTTACACTTGTTTTCCACCCCTCTTCCACCATGGTCCCTTACATCCTGAGTAGTGGAGTTTAGCCTACATCCTGAGTAATGGAGTTTAGTATAGGAGTCCTGTTCCAAAACCCACACTGGGAATAACCTTATTCTCTATGTTTGATCATTTGTGTCCTTTCAGGTTTACTGCCCTCTTTTGCATGAGGGAGTTCATTGATGAGTTGAGAGATACTGTTTAGTGTTCTCTTTACCCCCTTCTCTACTATGTTCCCTGAGCATTAGGTGTAAAGGGTTGCATGTTAGATGTGCGCACTTAGGGCTTGAGCAATTCACAATCTTTGTGTGAGACTGGTTGTGGTACTCTACAGTAATCTTCATCTGTGGGCAAAGAAGCTTCTTTTTGATGAGAGGTGACTGGGATACTTGCTGTAAATATAAAGATATATTATTTTGCATGTAGTAAGAAATTACACTTGTAGGGATGTGATACCCTTGGGCTTTTCACTAAGATCTATGAAACTCTCCAGCCCATGATGTATTTGGTTATTGTTACAGTACCACACATGAGTTTTCTCTCATTAAGTGGGCTTTAAAGTTCATTTAGGGAGCTGTTGATTACCCTCAAAGATAAAAGTGCCACTACTTCACCTTCAGAGTTTCAGGTTTTCATGCTTGAGGTCTTTGATCCACTAGGAGTTGACTTTTGTACAGGATGAAGTTAGGGTTTTAATTTTTTTTCTTCTACAAATGGTGACCCAGTTTTGACAGCACCACCATTTTTGAAGATTTCTATCTTTCCCTCAATTGAGCTTTTTTTGGCCCCTTTATTCGAAGCACGAGGTGCCTGAAATTGTATGAGGTCAAGTTTGGATTTTCAGTTTTGTTCCGTTGGCCAATGAGTCTGTTTTTGTGCCAGTGCTCGGCTGTATTTATGACTATAGTTTCTTAATATAGCTTGAATCTGGGTAATGTAATCCCCCCATATTGTACTTTTCATGTCAGGTTGCTTTAGCTATTCGGGGTCTTTTTGTTTTTTCCCTATGAATTTAAAAGGATTTTTTCCAAGTCTTAAAGAAACTGAAAGAGATAGCCTAGTGGTTAGAGCACCGACTGCTCTTGCAGCGGACCCGGGTTCGATTCACAGCACCCACATGGTGGCTGAGAACTGTCTGTTAACTCCAATTCCAGGAAAACTCCAGTTCCAGGGGAATCCACAGACCCTTTTTACCTCCACAGCATTGCATGACATGAGTGCACAAACCTACATGCAGACAGTAACATTCATACACATTAAAAAAAAGAAAACTCATGGGCAGTTATAATGGGGTTGCATTGAATCTGTATATTAATTTTATCCAATCCATGAGCATGGGAGGTTTTTTCCATATTTTGATGTCATCTTCAATCTCCTTAGCTTCAGGGTTTTTAATATTTTTGTTGTAGAGATCTTTGGTGGTAGCAATCTACAAGAAATAGATATAGCAAAATGCTTTCTAAATCAAACAACATCCACGCAGGAAATAAGGTCAACAGCTGACAAAGTGGACTACCTCCATAAACTCAAAAGCTTCAATACAGCGAAAGAAACAATCAAGGAAGGAAGAGAAAACCCACAGAGTGGGAGGAAAACCTTCACCAATGATACAGAAACAAATGATTCACTCAAAAGGTGGAGTAAAGGCTTAACCAAGACTTCACCAGTGAGGAAGTAAAGATGGCTGAGAAATATCTTAAAAATGTGTTAATATCATTAATTAATTAAGAAATGCACATTAAACCACTCTAAATATCATCTCACTCTATAAGACTGGGTAAGATCAAAAAACAAAAGACACCAAATGCTGGAGAGATTGTAGGAAAGGGGAAGACTCATCTTACTGCTGGTGGGAATGTAAACTCGTACAAACTACTTGGAAAGCAGTGTGGGAAGAATTCTTAAAAGACTCAAAAATGAGCCTACCCCCTGACTAGCCATACCATTCCTGGCTTTATATACCCCACAGATCAGCTACTGTAAAGGATACATGCTACATCTATTATTTATTGCAGCTCTCTTCACAATAGCAAAGAGCTGGAAGCAACCCAAGTGTCTTCAACTGAATAAAGTGGTATAACAAAATTATGTTACATCTACAACAATTGTTATTCGTGCAAGGTAAAGAAAGATGACATCATGAACTTGGCAGGTAAATGAAAACGGAACTCAAAGCCATTATGCTAAGTGAAGTAACACAGTTCCCAAAAAGCAAACGGGGAATGGTTTCTCTCATTTGTGGATGCTAAGTACCAAATCCCCCATCTGAAAGGCAAGCTGGAGCAACGTTATTGTTACATTTCTTTCTATCTGAAAGCAACTGTCCGTGTGAATCCTTAATGGGCCCTAGAATTAATATAGCCACTATTTTCAGACATAGTAATTAACATACATGGATGGCAAGGTTTATATTTATTCATTTTTAGAGTAATAGAAAATTAAAGGGAAATATGTGAATTTCTAAACATATTGTGATATTAACATACAATTTATTCCCGAAGGACATAATTCTGGTTAAATATAATGACATTTATATAGGCACTATTTTGGAGCAATACAAATGAGAGGGAACAACAACAACATAGACTGGGTCAAAGAACAGATTGATACAATTAAATTCTGCCCAAAGCATAAACCTCTGCAGAGAAAAAATGTTTTAAAAGACTAGAGAAAGATATAGGACATATGTGGCAGAATTCTTGAAGTTGGGTGGGGTAGGGGGAAGGGAAAGGGAATATGTCTAATTGAGCTGAAAAAATGTGTATGAAATAAGAAAATATCAATAAAAGTATTATATTTAAAAAAACTGCCATTAGTGCCTCAATATAGTTTTCTGTGGCAGTCACTGATGTGGTATTAGGACCTTAAAAGCCAATTTGATCATAAATTAATGTTGTCCTTTAGTAGCTTGTGTAGTGTTCTCTAAAACTATGTGAGCTTGCCTTCAGGGGTGTATGAGTGTGGGGGCGTGGGTGTGGCTTCTAGGGTCAGTTCCAGCTCCATTGCTCCAAATCCTGTGTCAAATATGTCCTGCCCTTCAAGTTATGGGAGGCAGTCCAAGAGTTATGGAAATAGCCTGTCTATTTGGGGAGTCTCTTTGACTACAGTGACCAACAACTCATAGTGGAGGTTTCTCCTGTCTGGCACTGTTTCTGTTTTGGTAGCCTTCAGCAACATAACAGGCATTGGAACAATGGAGCTGGAACTTGAGCTGGAAAGTACCACCCCTGAAGGCTAGCTCTTAAGTTTTAGAGGAACTACACAAGCTGCTGAAGGAAATACACAGTGGCTCATGTAGAGATATTTTTTTGTGTATTTTTTCAGTAGGTTTTTTGGAACTAATCATGATTTCCTCTTTTTTTTTTTTTTTTTTTTTTTTTTTTTTTACAACTAACTAGGCATGTATTTATCTCTCTGGTCTCGCGCTTCCTTTCTAAGTTTCCCTCCATTCCTTCCCCAGTTAAAATATTCTCATTCTCCCCATTTCTTTCTTAGAATACCTGTCTCCCATGGTCACCCATTTTTTGAGCTCCCTTTTCCCTTTTAGCCCCATAGTTCCTTGTATGTTTCTTGAAAGCAAAACATTTATTCCTCTCTAAAGCACTGGATGTACACTTCAAGTAGCTTATAGATTTAAAATTATTAATATTATTCACACATCATTTAGATAAACACAAATTTCGAGTGTAGTACTATATTGTAAGCAGACACATACACAAAACAACAAGGAGCAGCGATACAATACAGGTGCTTAGGCACTCAAGGACCAAATTCCATGATGCCAATGTATCAGACAGAATAAAGATTTTAGATTAGAAACATTACCAAATCCAAGAGTAGTAGGAAGAAAAAGAAGCAAAACTAGGAAAACCCCAGCAGGTAATAAAAATAAAAATAGACTGCAGGCATATAACTTTTGAGCCTGAATAAAAAAAGATTTCAGAAACTCAAGTCCAGTTTTTTAGAGACTCTTCATATAGATGCACATGATTAATTTCATAAACTGGAAAGAGAATGTTACATTTTTAAAAGAAGAGTTACAATGAGAATGAACTATTCTTTTGAAATGTGATAATTAGCATTTAAAAATGTCTTCATATATCTTATTGTCTGGCTAACCTTTACATAATTTTTAAGTAAAAAGTGAAAAAAATACAAACTTCAAAATTAAAAATATCTCATATTTAATTTCCTTCTTTAAAAGAAATATTTATTGTAAATTTACTTATTAGATTTGAAAAACAAAACATCTTGAAAATCTAACTTTTAATGCTCTTGAGCTCCTGCTACTGGATTAAATTATTCCATTTGTACAATATTAACAAGATAAATAGTACAGAACACTCTTCCAGAGCACATGAGTACATATTCTCATGTGCTAACATGAGAATATATAAAACCCAGTCGAGGGAGTAGTCTAGCCCTGCCCTTATTCAGAAAAAGCCCCTTGTGCTTTTTCATTTGGTGCTGTTGAGGCTGTGGGGCAGGCCACAAACGTTTATTTCAGGAATGTAGTCTGAAAGGTCTAGAGGAGTGAATGTAGAAAAGAAAAGCTTCATCTTTAAGAGAAGGAAGGAGGAGCAGCAGGCTTCTTTTCTAGGGCAAAGATGAGGGTTCTGTGGCTAAGGTAAATTTTTACAAAAGAAAAAGAAATGAATAAAATTAACTCAGGAGGAAATGACTAGGAAAGCTCCATGCAGAAGTGCAGAACACAGCTTACTGAGGATGAGAAACCTTGCTGTGCCATCCTTCAGTCCTTTACCCAACTTTGGAGAGTAGCAAAGACCAGTTATAGTCTATGTTAAGGTAAGAGTATGTAGAGACCAAGAATATGCGGCAAGAGTCAGATTCTGAGGGTGGAACAGAGCTGTGGGGACGGAGCTCTGCTAGCTACTTTCTGCATTAACAGTAACCACACCAGAGGGAACTGAAGAAGGTGATGGCCTCAGAGGAACAAAACCAAATCCAATTTAGCTGCTGCCAAAGGTGACTCCTCTCCCTTGTTCACACTGTCAGAATTAGAGAAAGGGCCATTTCCAGATATAATTTCCATAAGTGTTCAGCAGTATATAGACAAGGCCAAAATTAATTTTTGCAACAGAAAATATAAGTAAACAAAGAGAAAAATTCACTGGTAAAAGACTTGTTAGTAATAAGCATGGATAAGCTGGATGGTGAAAATGCCTTCATAATCGATGTGATTAATATACCTGATGCTGTAATGGAAAGTGGAAGACATAAATGTATAGGAGGGATGGAAATGACTGTGTTGGCAAGTAAGGCCATGCATTCATGCCTGAACTCAGAAGAAGTGTGGGAGAGATAAAAAGATTTAATAGAAAAATAAGACTCATCACCAGAATCCTCACAGCTGAGAAACAATGAATGAATGTAAAATACAGTCAAATACTCAAAAGAGAATGCCCAAAGCTACCAACTGTATCAAATATTGTGTGACCAGAATGCATTTGGAATTTCAAAGATTATCTGGCAGAAGTTTTGAAGAGTTACAAATGAAAATACTAAAGGCAATAAAAATTAAAAAAAAAAACATAAAATTAATCACAACTAAAGAAACTCAAAATACTCTTGGTGGGGGTAAGGATGTGTGTGATGGGCGGGTAACCTAGTCAAATGCTGAAAACAAAAGAAAGCTGAGTAGGTAATCTGCCTTGAAAATCAAGACACAGAAAAACATAACAGTAGACCTTTTTCATATGTGAAACAAATCATCAAATGTGCAAAAGGACAACTCAGAACTGTATGTCTAATAAATGTATTCTTTTTTAATGATTTTTGGTCTTTTTTTTTCTTTCTCTGTCTTTTTTATGCTTAGAAATTCACATTTTCCTCCATTAATTTTATATTACTTTAAAATATGGATACATACTCTCCACCCATATACAGTAATTACAGAATCTGAAAATAAGTAGTGGGTGGATTCTAGAGCCCCTTGAGAGATTTACATTATAACACCAGAGTTGCTTTCAGATAAACAGAAATATAACCATAATGTTTTTCAGCTTGCCTTTCATCTGGGGGGATTTGGTGGTAACATCCACAAATGAGGGAAACCATTCCCCGTCTGTTTTTCTGGAACTGTGTTACTTCACTTAGCATAATGGCTTCAAGGTCCATCCATTAACTTGCAAAGTTCATAATGTCATCTTTCTTTACTGCTGAATACTACTCCATTGTATAGCTATACCACATTTTTGTCATCCACTCATCTGTTGAGGGGGATTTGGTTTGGTTCCAGCTCTTTGCTATTGTGAAGAGAGCTGCAATAAAAATGGATGTGCATGTATCTTTGCAGTAGGATGAGTCTTTTGGGTATATACCCAGGAGTGATACGACTGGGTCAAGTGGTAGGTTCATTATGAGTCTTAAAAGTGTTCTCTACACTGCTTTCCATAGTGGTTATACAAGTTTACATTCCTACAAGCAGTGGATGAGTGTTCCCCTTTCCCCACAAACTCTCCAGTATCAGTCGTCTTTTGTTTTCTTGATCTTAGCTAGTTGTGTCAAAGTGAGATGATAACAGAGAGTGGTTTTCATTTGCATTTCCTTAATTATTAATAATGTTGAACACTTTTTAAGATTTTTCTCAGCCATCTTCTTCACTGGTGAAGTCTCTGTTCAGCTCTTTACTCCATCTTTTGAGTAGGTCATTTGTTTTCTTCTTTGCTTTTTGAGTAGTTTATATATTCTTGAAATTAATGAATGCTCTGTCAGATGTATCACTGGTAAAGATTTCCTCCCACTCTGTGAGTTTTCTCTGCACTTCCTTGATTGTTTCTTCCACTGTAAAGAAGCTTTTGAGTTTCAAAAACTTTTTCAAAAAACCTTTTCAAAAAAAAAATTCTCCACTAAATTTGAAAACCTAAGAGAAATGGATGAATATCTGGAATCCTGGGAGCCAACAAAGCTTAACCAAGAAGAGATTGACAGTTTAAACAGACCCATAATATTTGAGGAAATTGAAGATGTAATAAAAAAAAAAACTCCCAACTAAAAAGAGCCTGGGCCCAGATGGTTTCACAGCAGAATTCTATAAATCATTTAAAGAGGTCCCAAACCTTTGCTACTCAAACTATTCAGAAGGATACAAACAGAGGGAATTCTCCCAAACTCCTTCTATGAAGCCAGCTTCACTCTAATACCAAAACCAGGCAAAGATGCAAGCAAAAATGAAAGCTATAGACCCATCTCACTAATGAACATAGATGCAAAAATTCTCAACAAAATACTTGCAAATTGCATACAGACCCACATTCAAAAAGATCATCAATCATGATCAAGTTGGATCCATACTAGATATGCAGAGATGGTTCAACATACATACATCAAGAAATATCATAAAACACATAAATGGACTTAAAGAGAAACTACATGATCATCTCAATTGATGCAGAAAAAGCCTTTGACAAGATCCAGCATCTCTTCATGTTTAAAGTCCTACAGGGAAGAGGAATGAAAGCAACAATCCTCAACATGATCAAAGTCATATATAGCAAACCCACTATCAACATCATCCTAAAATGAGAAAAGTTGAAACCATTTCCCTTAAAGGTGGGAACCCATCAAGGCTGCCCCTTATTGCCACTCCTCTTCAACATAGTGCTTGAAACAGTTGCTAGGGCAATAAGACAAGAGAAGGAAATTATAGGAGTACTACTCAGAAAAGAAAAAGTTAATCCATAACTTTTTGCAGATGATATGATAATTTACATAAGGGATGCTAAAAACTCCACTAAAAAACTTTTAGAAATGATTAGAGTTTTAGTACGGTGGTGGACTACAAAATTTACTTGGAAAAATCAGTAGCCTTTCTTTACACCAACAATAAACAAGTGAAGAAGGAATATAAGATGACCTTCCCACCCACAATAGCCTCAAAAATAATAAAATATCTGGGAACAAACTTAACCAAAGATACCAGTGACCTCTATAAAAAAAAAAATCTTAAATCCCTGAAGGAGATTGAAAATGACATGAAAAGATGGAAAGACCTCCCATGCTCATGGATTGGGAAAATTAATATAGTAAGAATGTCCATTTTACCCAAATTGATATACAGATTCAAAGCAATCCCAATCAAAATCCCTATGAGCTTCTTCACAGACTTGGAAAGAAAAAGTCCTTAAATTCATATGGAAAAACAAAAGACCAAGAATAGCTAAAGCAACCCTGAGTGAAAAATGCAATACAGGGGGGTCTGCTCTACTAGACTGCAAACTATATTACAAGGCCATAGTTATAAAGACAGCCTGGTACTGGCACAAAAACAGACCCATTGACCAATGGAACAAAATTGAAGACCCAAACTTCAGCTTATACAATTTCAGCCACCTCATATTTGAAAAAGCGGCAAAAAAGCTCAATGGAGGAAGGATAGCATCTTCAGCAAATGGTGCTGTTAAAACTGGATCACCATTTGTAGAAGAACAAAATTAAACCCTTACCTCTCACCATGTACGAAAATGAACTCCAAGTGGATCAAAGATCTCAACATGAAGCCTGAAACCCTGAAGGTGATAGAGGAAAAAGTTAGCAACAACCTACAAGACATAGGCGTAGGAAAAGACTTTCTAAATCAGACAGCAGCCTCACAGGAAATAAGGTTAACAGTTGACAAATGGTACCTCATCAAACTCAAAAGCTTTTTTTGGTCATTTTGAGTCAGGGTCTCCCATTAGTCCCAGCTGGCCTGGAGCTTGCTATGTAGACCAGGCTGACCTTGAACTCACAAAGATCCACCTGCCTCTGCCTCTTGAATGCTGGGATTAAAGGGGTGAGTCACCACATCTGGCACAAATATATTCTTAAATTTGAAAGGAAAGGAAACAAGAGATTTCAGGTAGACAAGATGAATGCAGACTATAATTATTAAATTCTGAAAATTAAATATTTTAACAAGTAACTGTGCCCAAGTGGTATTTCATGATGGAGTTTAGTTGTATGTGAGTGAAAAATAAATAATGCCATAACATATGGGAGGAATTTGAGTGTAGCAGGCTAAAGGGAGTTCTACTGAACATGGGGTTCTTTCAAGAATAATAAGAGATCTTCATTTTAACCTAATGATGGACTACTAAAAGACTTCTAAAAGTTTATTACTTTTACAACAATGAAAACCAAGGATGAATATCTGATATATGCTTAAAAATTAAAATGCAAAGCATGTCATTCTGGATAATAAGGAGAGATAAGAAATATTAGATAAAGCCAACTTCATTACAGTGACATTTACTCAGGATAAGGAGAAATGGAATAACTCTATGTCCACCATTTTCTTCATGTAGATATACCAACCCTAAAGTTGGATTCATTTAAAAACTTCAAAATATAGAATAAAAACTGTAAGACATGAAACACAAGCAGGATATTTCAAAATTATGTTCAGAAAATTAAAAATCTCATTTTGTTACATACAGAATAAACAAAAAATAGTAAGGAAAGAACATCTAGAAGGCATAAAATATTTTCATTAAACAATATCTGAATGTACATGCATATTTATATACATCTGGACTAGCCTGACAAGTATATCACTCACAATTCCTCAAAGAAGCTCCTTTTAACAACAGATGAATACTATTACAGGGTTTTACAACTGGTCACACAGAATAAGTGGAATCTCTACACCTAAGGCTCCCCTGAGAACATGGTGGGACAAAGAGGACAGGGAATTCTAATGCATTTCTCAGCTCTCACAGGGAAGCTTCCTCATACAACAGATTATGATTAAAACAAAACAAAACAAAAAAACTGCAACTGGACAAAATGTAGAGAATGAGAGACTGCATATGTGTGTTTCTGGATAAGATTCCTATATTAAACCTCTGCCACTGAGGGCCCAGGGACCATTGCAGAATAGGAGAAGGAAAGACTAAGACCCAGGGGTGGTGGATGACTACAAGTAAACAGAATTTTCCAGGTAGCTAGGACCTTGGTCGTATGAACTCACAGCAGTGGTGACAACACGCACAAGACCCATGAAATTCAAACCAGACCAAAAAAAACAATCATAGAAGTGAGGAAAACGGTAAGATGCCCCAACCTTAGCTGTGGAGCCATTGACAAGTAATCACTGCTGGGTAAGGGAGGGTTGGGCTTCTTTAAGGGAATGAAGCCAAAGAGAATGGAATATATCAAGTTACAGAAAAATGAAAATAGATACAAAATTCATCCAGCATACCTAGAGGAACGGTTATGAAGACTTGCAACATGCAAATCTTGCAGTTGAGACTATGCATAAATCAGTAAATTAAGCTTCCAATTTAATGAAGAAATAGCAAACTAAATGCATGAGAAGGAGAAATATGTCAGTTGTGTCCGTATCAGTGATGTATCTTTATGTCTAATTGCCCAGGTGATGGTATTAGAAGGTGAGACGTTTGGAGGCACTTTGGGCATAAAACCTGCCCTCCTGAATGGGTTTTAACATCCTTATGAAAAGGGTCCCACAGAACTGCCTTCCCCTTCTGCTCTCACCTTCAGGACAATTGGAAGAAGCAACTCATTAGAAATAGAACGCCACTGGACTCTTTCATTGTCTATATTATACTGTTTATTTTTTATTATAGTAATCTGAATAGGCCAAGACAATGTTACATCAAAAACAAATAAAAGCAATACAGAAAAATCATTAGGTACAAGATGACTCAGCAGGTAAAAGTCCTTTCCGCAAAGTCTGACAATCTGAATTAGATCCTTAGCACCAACATGATGCAAGGGAAGCACCAATGCCCAAAAGTTGGACTCTGAGCCCTCCCATCCCCACAGTGGAACCCATGCTCCCCTCCAAATAGAAAAATAAAAACTATGCAAGAAATCTGAAGACCAATGTGTGTCACGAACTTGCAGGCAAAAGATATTAATATTATAATATTGAATATGAGAGTATTAATGTAGTTTATGTATGTAGAGATAGCAAATATGAAAAGACAAAGCACTTTTCACATAGTCTTATGTGTTTATGACTAATTTATTTTTGTAAAACTTACAAAACTAATTATATGTGATAAAGAATCTGTTTTTCTAACAAAGTATAATTGAAACATACCATTAATGTAAAAAAATTAACCCTATTTGTCTAGTTGGTATCAAATAAAAATTAGTTCTAAATGGATTAGATATACATAATACAAACCCCCAAATTATAAAAATTCTCAAAGAAAACAGTTATACCTATGTGACTTTTGTCAGCCAAGTGTTTTTGTGTTTAGCCAGAAAAATCACAGTTCATTAAAGCTTTTGTCAATGAGACTATACAAAAATTGAAGAGCTTAACTCTTTAAAATTCATTGTGGAGAGAATAAGAGAAAAACCACACACAACAGGAATATATTAGCAAAATCTCATTTAGTAAAGTGTATTAGTAACTTTTCTGTTGCTGTGATAAACCACCATGACCAAGGGAACTTATAAAAGGAAGAGTTTATCTGAGCTTACAATTGAAGGTTCCAGGGAATCATAGTCCATTGTGGTGGGAGGCATGGTGGCTGGGGCTGGAGCAGAAAGCTGAGGGAACAACTCGCAGTAAGAACCATCAAGAGAGAGACTGGAGACCACAAGGCTTGTTAAACTCACTAAGCCCGCCCCCAATGACATACTTCCTCCAGCACGGCCACGCCTTCAAAGACCTCCAAGAACAGTGCCGCCAACTGGAGACAAAATATCTGAATCCTTACAGCCTATGGGGTCACTCTCATGCAAACTACCACATTCTACTCCCTGGCCCCCATAGGCTCCTGACCATATAAAATGCAAAATGCATTTAGTCCAACCTTAAAAGTCCCCATAGTCTTTACCAGTCTCAATTCTATTCAAAAGTATATAGTCCAAAATCTCTTCTGAGACACAGGCCAATCTCTTAACTGAAAGCTCCTGTAAAATCAAAAGACAAATTACATACTCCCAACAGGGTAAACACTAAGTCCAGTAGCTCCATGTGCAACTTCTGGGAATTTATTTCCAAAGGGCTTAGATGGCTCCGCTCTTTCAGCTTTTCTTGCAACATACATCTCTTCCTTAGGCTGGTACCACACCCTGTATGCAGCTCTCCTTGGCAAATATCTCTCAGCTCTGGCATCTCAAATGTCTTCTTGGGGTCTCCAATGCCAACCAGGCTTCACATTCACAGCTTCTCGCAATGGCCTATCAGGGCTTTCTTTATTCAGGGATGCCTATGCTGCACTTTGCCTGACCTTGGAGGATCTCTGAAACCATGGAGGAAGAACTGATGAACCCTTCACTCTTGTAAACTTGATGCCTCTAAAGCCAGCACCATGTGAATGAAACTGCTGAGTTTGGCTGCAAGTCTTGGATGGACACCTCTATATCGTGCCCATTTCAACCACATTTCCCTACTTTTCGCTGCCCTGGACTTTGAGCAGAAAACCGTTCAGGTAACTTTCCTTTTCAACACAGTTGAGAGCGGAAGTTTTAACCTGGGATTTCGTGTCTTGACCTGAAGGTACTGTTGTTCTGCTTTTACTTCGTACACATCTCCTTGAGGCCCTCCTCTAAATCACCACTTTTTCCTTTTATTTATTGTAGTAAGAGATACTGTTATAATACAATTCCACCATTAATAGCACACTGTCACCATTTCTATCATGTAGGCCAGGCTTGAAATATCGTCCTCCACCATATGGACATTAGTCCCATTGCTTTTCAACTTCAGCATCAGGCAAGCATTTCGCGCGGGCTGCGTGTGCGCAAACATGTGACCAGACTCTTTGCATCAAAATACCCAGTCGCCTGCCTCTGATAGGTTAATCCTGGCGCTGCCTCAAGAACGGGTCAATCACTTCGTTCACCTACTGCGACTACAGCTAAGGTGGCAAATAAGAGAAAAAGATCTTTGGATTGGACTACCTCAACCTCCGGATGGCCACCACCCTAAATGTGGTGCGTTACCTTCGTGCTGCGCAGGCAGATTAAATGGCCATGGCAGAGGGACGCTTGTGGTCCCCTTTTTTTCCCTGTCAGCTTGCCCTCTCTCTCACTGTGAGTTGTCTTGCGCTGGATCAACCCTAGGATCCCAGTGTCGTGTACAGAGACAGTCACATCGTCCGGAACCATCGTGCCTTTCAGCACACCGCAGTATCTAGGCTACTACTAACGACTCCAGCCCTTGGCACCTGGAGCAGCCCCGTGGATCCATCCTCATCCAGTCAAGCCATGGACTGTCAGGAACTCTTACACCTCAGCTGCAGGACTGAGCAAATCACATAAATCTTGTATATAGCTATAATATTCTTCCTGTTGCTTCTATTTCTTTAAGAGAACGCCGTCGACCTATTAACTGCTTAAGTACAGTCTTCTATTTCCTCCTGGTAACCTCTTAATATATATATTATTGAATAGTATATAGATGTTAACTATATAGTAATATATAATGTAGTTTATATATATGTTTATATATATAATTTATATAACTATAATATATATACATTATGATATATAATAACTACTATATATCATATTATTAATTTATTTTATAATATAACATATTACTTTGATATTATTTTTTTTTTTTTTTTTTTTTTTTTTAGGTCTTCTTTTTTTGAAGACAGGTGTCTCCCTACTAGTCCTCGTTTCTCGGAACTCACCTATGTAGTCCAGGCTGGCCCTGACCTCAATACATAGATTTTAGCCTGTAGTCACTCTCTCTCGTCCAAGCCGCTCGGAGCATTCAAACGAGGATATGCCACCATGAGAGTTTCTAGAAAATATGGTTTATTGAGTTTTTTGTATTGCATACATGCTGTCTCACGTCTAATTTAGGGCACTCTGCCCTTCATAGCCCCCACCCCACCCCAGTCTCATTAGCATTACTTTCCATCTTGTCTTGATCTCTTTTTAGGGTTTTTTTTTTTTTAAGTTTTTTTCTCAAGTTCCTTTTTTTTTTTGTTTTTGGCAGAAGTTAACTGTTTTGTTAAGTCCTTGGCCGAGACCCTTCAGGATGAGGTGTGGGTCACTCCTTCCAGGGAAAGAGCCAAGACCCTGCAGAGGTGCTTGCTGATGGTGGAGGAAAATACAAGAATAGGTATAGAAGAAGGTAGTCATAAACATATCAGCTTACCGAGGCCATGGGCCCAGTCAGAAGTGGATCAATAATAGATATTAACTTTTCCCTATTGTGGTTAACGAATGTGCTTGTTCTCAGTATAATGTATGATTAAGCAGATCCTTGTGTTGTTCCCTTTTTTAGAAATGTGCACACTGAGATAAGTGTTAAGTGTTGTCATATTAGCGATTATCTGAGATACATGATAGGACCTCACAGTGTTCCTCACAAAGCGAAACATTACCACCTACTCGTCAGAGTAATAATGCTTTGCTATTGCACATGAGACACTCTATAAACATGTGAGGTGGAATATGACCTTGCCAATTGTTCTGCAATTGACATCTTAAAGCATAACATCAAGGAGAGACTCTTTGTGATTGTCGCGCTCGTCGCAAGTTGGACCAAGGGGCGACTTGGCTGATGGTTTAATCCTGGGTGTCAAATTGACGGACATCTAAAAGGGAACAATAAGGAGAAAAAGGATATTCGGCTCTGACCTAACCATTCAGACCCGGATGGCCCACCCCCAAACATGGGCGTTAACCTTCTGCTGGCACGGCATATAAAATTAAAAGCCCATCGCAGACAGAGGGCCTCGGAGTTGCCGCCGGAACCTGGAAGTTAAAGACGGTCTCAGCCAGCCATGTGGGAATGAATCGAACCTGGCCTCACCTGTACAAAGACATGTCTGGCGTGTATCTAACTACGTTTAGCGCCAATCTCTCTCCCGAAGCCCTCACAGAAAGAACACTTAACCAGTGTAAATATTATTAAGCATTATTAATCTAGTTAATTAAAGCCTTTTTAACAAAAGAAAGCAAACTCAAATTTTAAACATGACTTAGCATGGCACATTACAGAACAAATTGTTACTAAAGAAATTGGCCAGCGTGACTTCTGAGAAGGATCACAGTAGATTCCCTGTAACTACACTCGTATACATAATTATATAGCACGTAGTTAATTTATATATATACATTGAGCTTACTATATATTATCCATATTCGCCGATATTAATCTCCATTTCGGATAATGCGGCTCGGATATAAGTGGTATGTCTTCATTCGTGCCTGAAATCGCGAATGTCCTCGCCAGGTCCAGCCCTCTTAGGACTGTAAACATGAAGAAATAGGATGCCAATTTTCGGCAAAGCTTTTTCTGACATTGATTGACGATGATCCTGTGTTTTTGCTCTTTCATGCCAGCCAGTTATGTGCTCTCTATGGTCGTTTACTTGATTTATGTATGTAAACATCCCTGCTTCTCTGGAAGTGAATCCTGCTTGCGTGTCATCGGTGTCGATGTACCTTTTCCTATAATATTCATTTTATTGTTATTTATAGACTTTTTCCCATAGGTCATACATCATTTCTCAATTGAAGTCCTAAAATCGCGTTCCTCTTTCCATGCCCCACAGCCCATTCGCAGTGTCCCCTCACTCTGCCTAAGATACTGTGATCCTGTATCTTTTTCTCCAGTCTTATCCGAGATTTTTTTTCTTTTCAAGTTCTTTTTGTTGTTTTCTCTCCCAACTTGTATTGCTACAGTATATATAGACATATATGTGAACCATAGTTATATATATGTATATACGTAAATATATATATATATATAGATATATACATACATACAAAACATATCACTTGAGATGGAGGATTATGTTTTGCTAAAAGCTGTCATGTTTTCCTCAAGGATTGCTTGAGAATTCCTCCTTGGAAACCCCAACCATCAATCCTGCACTTTTGCTCCACATTGGGGTCTTTCCCTCCCATGGTTCCCCAATGAAGTCCAGTAGGCACGCGACCTGTCTCGCCCCCCCTGCACTGGCCACCATGATACAGCCCAGGTAGTCCAACAATAGCAACCTATATTCTGATGAGGCTGAATTCCCCTAGCTGTTTAGTCCACAAGCTGGTACTCTTCAGTAGTACCCCAATCTGGCAATGATGGTTTGGAGGATTCTTGGAGAGACTGAGTCTTGGTCCATATTGGAAGGTTACAAAGCTGTGTCTCATGTCTTTGAGGAGTGCCCAAAGTGGTGGCAGCCACAGAATTGATGCACTTTCCAATAAGAATTGAAGATAGGCCAAACAACAGTATTCTCTTTTTTCTTTTTCTCTCTTTACTAAGTTCTCAAGTTCTATGTCTGCAGTACAGTTTCTCTAGTCTTACTGATTATTTATATCTGGTTGTACTTTCCTTTTGAATGCTTAAGGCCACACAGTTAGCCTAGATTAACCAAGGTTTTTGTTTTCTCAAGGCCAGTTGAGGATCTTGTCCTCAAGGGTCCCTTGGGGATTTTTTTTGGGGGGGGGGTTGGGGAGGAGGGTGGGATCGCCCTGCTCCTTTCAGCTTTTCATTTACCAGTTCCATCCATTTGAAGACAAAATGAGGAATTGCAAGACCAGGCTTCCTTTTCTGAAGCATGTGCAGATTTTCTTCTTTATAGACTGAACACTGGCTGAAGTCCCATTATTGGCTCTCCAAGATGTCCCTGAACAGGAAGACTGGTGACCCACAATTGCAGGACATTTCACGAGATGCCCCCATGCATAATCCCCTAAAACTTAGTTGAAATCTGAGGGCAAGGAACAAAGTTATCCCTTAGATCCCTCAGCCAAATTGGTATGGGCATTAAGTATGGTTATTAAACACCCAGAAAGGCTAAATTGCACCAGTCTATTACATTGCACCTATATTAAAATTGCATCCTTTGGAAACAAACTGTATGTTATTTTCATATCATATTTCTTTATTTGCATCTTTCCATTTTAATCCCACATTACTCTAAAAAGTGCAAACATACCCTCCATCATGTACTGAAAACCCAAGATCTGAAAATAAATGTTAGGTCAGCTCTAGAACCTGTTTAGGGATTCACAATGCAAGAGCATAGTTGTCTTAAGATCATGAGGAATATAACATTAATGCTGCTCAGTTTCTCTTACAACTAGGTACTTGGTACTTGCATCCACAGATAAGGGATACTATTCATCTTTCATTTTTCTGGGACTGAGTTACTTCATTCAACATAAAATCTTCTAGTTCATCCATTTACCTGCAAATTTCATGATGTCATCTTTATTTACTGCTGCATAGAACTCCATTGTGCAATGTACCACATTTTCTCTATCCACTCATCGGTTGAGGGTCACTTGGGTTGGTTCCAGCGCTTGTGAAGAGAGCTGCAATAAACATGGCTGTACATGTATCTTTGTGGTAGGAAGAGGCTGATGGATATATTCCCAGAAGTGGTAAGTCTGGGTCAGGTGGTAGGCTCATTTTGAGTCTTTTAAGGGTTCACCATACTGCTTTCCATAGGGGTTGTACAAGTTTGCATTCTCAACAGCAGTGGGAGAGTGTTTCCCTTTCCCCACACCCTCTCCAGAACTTAGTATCATTTGTTTTCTTGATCCTTGCCAGTCTAATTGGGGTGAAATGATATCTTAAATTGGTTTTAATTTGCATTTCCTTAATTATTAGTGATGTTGAACACCTTAAGGTGTTTCTCAGCCATCTCTATTTCCTGGCTTGTGAATTCTCTGTTCAGCTCTTTACTCCATCTTTTGAGTGACTCATTTGCTCTCTTAGTTCTTTGCTTTTTAGTAGTTTATATATTCTGGAAGTAAATGCTCTGTCAGATGTATCAGCAGTGAAGGTTTCCTCCCACTCTGTGGATTTTCTCTTCACTTCCCTGATTGTTTCTTTTGCTGTACAGAAACTTTTNCTTGTTGGGTTCCTACCTTTATGGGGAATCCTTCTAACTTTTCTCCATTTAGGATGATGCTGGCTGTGGGTTTCTTATATATGGCTTTGATTATGTTGAGGAATAATGTTTCCAGACCAATTTCCTCTAGTACTTTAATCATGAAGGAATGCTAGATTTTGTCAAAGGCTTTTTCTGCATCTGTTGAGTTGATTGTGTGTTTTCGTCCTTCAGTCCATTTATGTGTTTTATGATATTTACTGATTTTCATATGTTGAACCATCCCTGCATCTCTGGTATGAATCCAACTTGCTCATGGTGAATGATCTTTTTGATTTGGGTCTGTATTCAGTTTGCAAGTATTTTGTTGAGAATTTTTGCATCTGAGTTCATTAATGATATGGGTCTGTAGTTCTCTTTCTTGGTTGCATCTTTGCCTGGTTTTAATATTAGAGTGATGCTGGGTTCATAGAAAGAATTTGGGAGATTTCCCTCTGCTTGTACCCTTCTGAACAGTTTGAATAATAATGGTTGTAAGACCTCTTTTATATTATAGAATTCTGCTGTGAAACCATCTGGACCTGGGCTTTTTCTTAGTTGGGAGATCTCTTATTACATTTTCAATTTCTTCATATATTATGGGTCTGTTTAAGCTGTCAATCTCTTCTTGGTTTAGCTTTGGCCATTCCCCAGATTGTAGATATTCATCCATTTCACTTAGGTTTTCAAATTTAGCAGAGTATAGGTTTTTGAAGTATTCCCATATGATTGTCTGGATCTTTTCATTGTCTGATCTGATATTTCCCCTTTCATCATGAATTCTATTGATTTGGAGATGCTCTTTATTTCTTTTGGTTTACTGGGCTAGGTGTCTCTATCTTGTTTATTCTCTCAAAGAACAAACTTTTGGATTCATTGATTTTTTTGTATTGTTTTCTTTGTTTCTATTTCATTGATTTCTCACCATCAAGGATGTGAGAATAGGTACCAACTTAAAGTGAAAGGACAGAAAAAAATTTCAAGCAAATGATACCAAAAGGAAAGCAGGAGTTGCTATTTTAATATCACACAAAATAGGCTTCAAAGTAGAAGCAATAAGAAGAGACAGAGGGCCATTGCATTCTTATCAAAGGGAAAATTAACCATGAAGACCTCACAATCATGAATATATATGCACCAAACCCGGGTGCACCGACCTTTATAAATACAACTCTAGAGGACATCAAGGCACAGATTAACCCCAACACACTCATAGTAGGGGACTTCAATAACCAATTGAGTCCTTTGGGCAGATCAACCAGACAAAGAATAAACAGAGAGACATCTGAACTAAACAATACACTACAGGAAATGGACTTCACAGACATCTTCCAAATATTCCACCCAAGCAGCACAGAATATACTTTTTACTCAGCACCCCACGGAACATTCTCCAAAATTGACCACATACTTGGACACAGAAAAACCCTCAACAAATAAAAAAAAATTGAAATAATTTCATGCATTTTATCAGACCATAGTGCAATAAAGCTCAATATCAACACCAGGATAAGCCCTGCTACCTACACGAACACATGGAGACTAAACAACACACTCCTGAATAATGAATGGGTCAAGGAGGAAATAAAGAAAAAAGTAAAAGCATTCCTGGAACTAAACATCAATGACAGTACAACACAACAAAATCTATGGGACACTTTAAAAGCAGTCCTAAGAGGGAAGAGAAAATCCACAGAGTGGGAGAAAACCTTTACCAATGATACATCTGACCTAGCATTAACATCCACTCCAGAATAATTATCTATATATCTATTCTTATATATATCTATATATATGTATTTACTCTAACATCAATGATTCACTCAAGGTATTGACCTTTTCCAACACTGATGGTAAAGATCTAGACCTTCTTATTTATGCCAAATTTCAACTAATACCTATTACCTGTGAAATTGGGATCAAGAGAAACCCAGAAATAAATAAATTCGTTTTGCTATTTGTGTATAATAATTGTTAGAAATTAGTATTTTGACCTCTATTAACATAGATGATCAAGCAGCAACTATAATAATTTTTGTTTGCACTCTTTCTTTATTTTTCCCCAGA
>VZQC01004854.1:1408592-1482546 GCA_009823505.1 Rhizomys pruinosus
CACCCATACTAAAATTATGTCATCTGAAAACAAACTGTATAACTGTATATTATTTCCAAATCATGTTTCAGGATTCACATTTTTCCCTTTAAATTTTATGTTACTCTAAAATATGCATACATACTGTACACCCATACACCAGATTTCCAAATTCTGAAAATAAGTGGGAGGTTAATTCTGGAACCTGTTAAGGGATTGGCATTATAAGAGCACAGTTGCTTTCAGGTAAAGAGGAATATAATATTAACATTGCTCAGTTTGCCTTATAACTAGGTACTTGGTACTAGCATCCACAGATGAAGGATATGATTCTTCATTTGTTTTTCTGGGTCTATGTTATTTCACTTAACATAATGTCTTCTAATTCCATCTATTTACCTGCAAAGTTCATTATGTCATCTTTCTTTACTGCTGCATAGAACTCCACTGTGTAGATGTACCACATTTTCTCTATCCACTCATTGGTTCAGGGACACTTTGGATTGGTTCCAGCTCTTTGCTACAGTGAAGAGACCTGCAATAAACATGGATGTGCATATATTTCTGTGGTAGGATGAGTCTTGTGGGTATATACCCACTCATGGTAAAGAGCTGAACAGAGACTTCAGCAGTGAGGAAGGAAAGATGGCTGAGAAACATCTTAAAATGTGTTCAACACCATTAATAATTAAGGAAATGCAAATTAAAACCACTCTAAGATATCATCTCACTCTGATAAGACTGGCTAAGATCAAGAAAACAAAAGACACCAAATGCTGGAGAGATAGTGTGGAAAGGGAAACACTTATCCACTGCTGGTGGGAATGTAAACTCATACAACAACTATGGAAAGAAGTGTGGAGAACCCTTAAAAGACTGAAAATGAGCCTACCATTTGTCCCGTGGTTGTATACCCAGGAACTGTATGACTGGGTCAGGTGGTAGGCTCATTTTCAGTCTTTTAAGAGTTCTCCACACTGCTTTCCATAGGGGTTGCTTGAGTTTGCATTCCCACCAGCAGTGGATTAGTGTTCCCCTTTCTCCACAACCTCTCCAGCATTTGGTGTCATTTGATTTCCTAATCTTGGCCATTTTTACCAGGGTAAGGTGAACTCTTAAGCCGGTTTTAATTTGCATCTCTTTAATTATTAGTGATGTTGAACACTTTCTAAGATGTTTCTTATCCATCTTCACTTCTTCATTTGTGAGTTCTCTATTCAGCTCTTTATTCCATCTTTTGGTAGTGTCATTTTATTTTACTTGATCCTTTGTTTTTTGAGTAATTTATATATTCTGGATATTAATGCTCTGATGTATCACTGGTGAAGATTTCCTCCTATCCTGTGGGTTTTCTTTTCACTTCGTTGATTGTTTCTTTTGCTGTACAGAAGCTTTCAGTTTAATGAGGTCCCATTTGTCTATTGTTGACCTTGTTTCCAATGCAGTGTCTGTCTGATTTAGAAAGTCTTTTCCTACACCTATGTCTTGTAGCTTACTGACAACCTTTTTTTCTATCATTTTCAAAGTTTCTGGTTTCACACTGAGGTCTTTGATCCATTTGGAGTTGATTTTTGTGCATGGTGAAAAGTCTTAGTTCACCTTCATCTTTCTAACAAGTGGCAATCCAGTTTTGCCAGCACCATTTGCTAAAGATGCTGTCTTTCCTCCATTGGGTCTTCTTGGCCCCCTTATCAAATATGGGGTGGCTGAAATTGCATATGCTCAGGTTTGGATTGTAGGTATTCTTTTAGCAGAAGCACTTAAAAGCAGTTACCTGACCAGACTTTCACAGACTCTGTGAGAAACTTGCTGTTTCTCTCAGAGCTGTGAAAGTCTGGACTGTCCTTTGATCTCTCAGGAAAGAACAGGAAACCTGTGCTATGCCAACAGCACAAGCTAATATAGTAAATAATGTTTACTTGACTGCCTATGCTATTACCATTCATATTTCATCAGTAAACTACAAAAGGGTATCCCTGAGAGCCAAGACTCCAGCTAAGTGGGAGACCATCTGCAGCTTCACAATCCATACCTCCAAAAAGACTGGAGCCAGAGCTGAGTCCCCAGCCTCCTCTGGGGAAAAGGCTGAGACAACCTGGGTGATATCTTCAACAAAATTTGTTTACTTCTTTGTCTCTGATCTGCTCTTCTCTGATAGCCTGGAAATTGCTGGCTAAAGATAAAAACCTACAGAAAACAATTGTGACTGAACATTGTAGTGGCATGTACAGATCTCTCCAGCCAAGTCTGGAACTTTGTGGGTACAAGTAAAAAAAAACCACCATCTATGTTAAAAGGGTTATCAAGTAATATCTGTATGTTTTCATGTATAAGATAAGGAATGTTACTCTTAGAAGAAATGTCATTTACATGCCTGTATATCTTTGTATGCTTTTATGTGTAGGACAAGCAATGCTATTTTTAGAGACAATGTCATTTGCATACCTGTATGTCTTTGTGTGCCTTTATGTATAAGACAAGCAATGTTACTTTTAGAGACAATGTCATTTGCATACCTGTATGTCTGTGTATGTCTTTAAGGACAAGCAATGTTATTTGAGAGACTAGGTCAGTCATATACCTATATGTTTATGGGAGGAAAGGGATTACTTTTTCTTTGTCATCTTTTAGAGCTCCACCACTTAAGGGCAAAGTTGCATGCTCAATGGATCTCTTTGTATCCTTTGTGGATGCAAAGAGGAATATAATATTAGTATTATATTCCCAACTGGTATTGGGACCAATTTCTGTGTTTAAATCATAGGTGTGAATGCACTTAAGAGTCACAGCAACTGGCCTATGGCCTTTTGCTGCCTCTGTGTTCAGAGGAAGATCAAAGGATGACTACATGCATTTATGTTTAAGAGAAAATGTTATCTTTCAACAAAAGCCCTGTAACCTGCAACCTAAGTTCCCCTAGGCCACCAGGAAAATCCTTTTTGTTAAAACCAATTCCCAACTCAGGAGGTCAGCTTTCCAGTTTGTCAAAAGCCAGTTTGGGGTCACAACTCAATTTTCGTTAGCCCAATATCAAGCCTTCCCTAAAGATACCCTGGTACTCAGAAATAACATTGCTCCATTTTAATTAATAAACAAAGGAGGAACTGTAGGGATGAGAGTTTGCTTGGCTTGAAGTAGGAAGCTCCAAAACTCTGCCCCAGAGCCTCTTCATGAGGTCAGGGTAGGCAGTTCCTGCCTTGCCTATTTTTGCAAATTCCAGACACTGTAGGGCCTCTTCCTTTGATGTATTTTAGTAAAGATGTCACACCTCCAGGTTACTGTTTACACAAACAGCAGCTCAATTGTCCATGGTAGAAGCCATGATGCCCACTGTATGCACACCCCTAGGTTCTGTTGTCCCTAGGGGGAGCCTAGTTAGGCTGCACTATTCTGGAGTCTTCCCCAACAGATAAACGTTAGCAGTTTGTGACAACTGGGCCTTTTTAAATAAGTAAAAATGGGGAGATGTAGGTATTCTTTTGGCAGAAGCACTTAAAAGCAGTTACCTGATAACCTTCACACCTGCAGTCTCTCACAGTGCTGTGAAAGTCTGGACTTTCCTTTGATCTCTCAGGAAAGAACTTTGATCTGGATTTTAGCCTAAGGTTCCCTTGTCCCAATTACTTACCCCAGCCCCCAATTGTGTTTACTTGTCCCAGCCCATGCCTGGGTTAGTATAAAAGCCTTCAGTTCCAACATTAAAGTTGAGTTTATTCTCTCAGGCTTTCTCTGAGTCCATGTCTGTATGTCTGTCCTTATCTTTTTATTCCATTCCATAAAATCCCCTGCAGTCCCCTCCTCTCTCCTTGCTGTAGCTATGCCAGGAAGAAAAGAACAGCAAACAGCATGTGGATGCCAGCCATGTGTGTATAAAGACTGTTCAGATGACTATAAACTCTGACATTGGATCTTCAATTTTGTTCCATTGATCTTCTTGTCTGTTTTTTGTGCCATTACCAGGCTGTTTTTATTACAATAGCCCTGCAATATAGTTTGAAGTCAGGTATGGTTATTTCCCCCTGTGTTGCTCTTTTTGCTCAGGGTTGCTTTGGCTATACAGGGTCCTCTGCTCTTCCATATGCATTTAAGGATTTTTTTTCTAAGTCTGAGAAGAAACTCGTGGGGATTTTGATTGGGACTGCATTGAATCTGTATATTAGCTTGGATAGGATGGACATTTTTACTATATTATTTTTCCAATCCATTAGTATGGGAGGTCTTTCCCTCTTCTGGTATCTTCTTCAATCTCCTTTTTCAGGGATTTAAATTTTTCATTGTAGAGATCTTTGGTGTCTTTGGTTCAGTTTGTTCCAGGGTATTTTACTTTCTTTGAGGCTATTTTGAATGGGATGGTTTCCTCGTATTCCTCCTTCATTTGTTTGTGTTGGTGTAAAAAAAGGCTTCTGATTTTTATAGGTTAATTTTGTTTCCAGCTACATTACTGAAACTCTTGATCATTTCTAGGAGTTTCGTAGTGAAGATTTTTGCGTTCCTTAGGTACACTATCTGCAAAAAGGGATAGTTTGACTTCCTCTTTACCGATTAGTACTCCTTTAATTTCTTTTTTTTCCTTTAACTTCTTTTTCTTGTCTTAATTGCTGTAGCAACCATTTCAAGCACTACATTGAAGTGGAGTGGAGATAGGGGCCTGGGTTCCTGATTTTAAGGGGAATGTTTCTAATTTTCCCGGGATGATTGTGGTTGTGGGTTTCTTGTATATGGCTTTGATTATGTTGAGGAATGTTACCTCCAGTCCAATTCCCTCTAGGACTTTAAACATGAAGTCATGCTGGGTTTTGTCAAAGGCTTTTACTGTGTTAATTGAGATGGTATTTGTCAATCAGCCCATTTATGTGTTGTATGATACTTATTGTTTTGCGTATATTGAACCATTCCTACATCTCTGGAAAAAATCCTACTTGAACATGGTGAATGATCTTTTTGCTATGTGCCTCTATGTGGTTTGCAAGTATTTTTGCATCTATGTTCATTAATGAAACGGGCCTATAGTTCTCTTTTTGGCTGTATCTTTACCTGGTTTGGGTATTAGAATGATACTGGTTTCTTAGAAACAATTTGGGAGATTTCCTTCTGTTTCTATTATTTTGAACAATTTGAATAATAGTGGTTGTATATCCTTTTTAAAGCCTTTATAGAACTNCTGGAGACAAATGTCTGAATACTTAAAGCCTATGGGGGACACACTCATTCAAACCACCACATATGGGTTTGCCATTTTTCATTTGGGGGAAATTTTCTTCTATTATCCTGTTGAAAATCTGATCAATACCATTTTCCTGGATTCTCCTCCTTCCTCTATCCCTATGAAGCATAGGTGTGCTCTTCTTATAGTGTCGCACATATCCTGATTGTTCCACTTTTGTAGTTTTTTTTTTTTTAATTTTCATAATCATTACTTGAGCATTCTAGTTCTTCTATCTTATCTCCCTGACTTCTTATTCTATTTTCTGCTTTATCTAATCTGTTACTGAGGCTTTCTCCCATCCTTTCCTGCTGATTCCATGTGTGTTTGATTTCCTTTTTCATTTTATCCTGTGATTTCTTTAGTGTTTGCATTTCCTTCTGGAGCTTGTCTTTCTCTCCTTCTAGATCCTTGATTTTCTGCTCAGTTTCCTATTTCATTTTAGCCTGGGATCTTTTCAGTTTTTTCTTTCTGGCTTTCATCCTTCTCTCCCTCTTGTTCCTTCCAGAGTTTGTCATTCTCTCCCTTTAGTTCTTTGGTTTGCTCTTTACATTCCTTGATTTCTTTGAGTATGTCTCTTATTGTTCTTTTAAAATCTGAGTCCTGGGTTACCTCCAGAGATAACTCATTGTTGGAATCTTCCATATGACTGACAGAATTTGGTGGGGATTTATTGTTTGCTTTTCCCATGGTGTTGATTTTTCATTGTGCCTTTGGCATGTGGATTTGATTTGTTGATTGTAACTTGATGCATAATTGGATTGTTTCTCCTTTGGGTTGAAGGGCTGTTTCTCTAAGTTAAGTGAGGAGTGGCAGGTTTGTTTTCTCTTCTTTTACCTTGTGACCCCAGTCTCTATAGCTTTTCACCAATGGTGGCCACTCTGGGGGTGGGAGGGCAGGGAGTAGAGAGTGGTTTGGCCTGCTGTGCCCAGTCCCTTCCTCAGCTGCAGTCACCAAGGAGCCCTGTAGAGCTGCTTGGTGTTACCTGCACCCTTACAGGTCTGAGCAGGAAGTTGTGCTTCTGCAGGCCCCCAGGGCACAGACCTTACCTCTGGCTGTAGTCCTGCAGAGAGGCGCTAAGGTGCAAGGAGGTGCCCACACCCTTAAAGATCCAGAGCAGGAAGTTTGCAAATATTTTTATAAGAAGTAATGCAATTCCACATAGAAGTTAAAGGAACCTTGTCCAAAAATCAAGCAAAATATTTATTTTTCTGTGGTCTATAAAAGAAAGTTTAAATTATTTGGAGATGGGCAAGGATGAATAATATCAAGTTCCTTTCCAGTAATCTGGATGAATTTGGATTAGTCCTGTTGAATAAGAGTAATTAAATATTTTTTGATTGGAAATGAAAATGTATTTATTTTGGGTATATTCAGTAGAAAGAATCATTCACATGTTCTTTAAAAGGGATCTAATTGTCCACTTATTGCTATAAGGGAAAAGGAGTTTTAAAAACAAATAAGTGAATCTAATTATATATGAGGAGGTTATTTTTGTTTTAAATTCTGCTTCTTTCTGTAACTGGTATAATAATTAAAAAAAAAAAAGAGTTAGAGAGATGTCCCAGTGTGGTTAGGTGAATTTAAATTGATGTCCCCTTTAAGAAAAGTAAAAATGTAAGAAAAAATCAAACTAGAAATTGGGAGGAAATGTTGTTCCACTTAAATCCTAAAAGTCGCTGAGAAGAATTTAATATTATCTTTTGGAAATAGACAATTGATGAGACTTAATAAAAACATTAGTGACAATATATCCAAAATAATTAAAAGACATTTAGCCAAATTTTAACTGATGCTAGTCATAAATATAGTATTTTTATGATGCTTTTCTAAATTACTTAAAACAATTATATTTATATATTTAGTAAAGATCAATAAGATGTCATCTGTTTAACAAAATAAATAAGTACTAGAACAAATTCTATAATAAATTATATTGCATTATTTACCCAATATTGACAGAAGGAAGATGCTATTGATCATGCATTAAGTGAGAAATTTCCATTTAAAAATTAAAAAGTAAATGACTAGTTAATGAAAGTTGTCACAGAAAAAAATGGCAAATCTTCAAAAAAGCAATCTTTTAAATCAGTAACAATAATATGGCATTTTTGCAAGACTACAACATGAGAATGAACTCCAGGTTATGGATGCTAAACACCAAGATGATCAATTATAAAAATCTGCCATGTTTAAGAATTGTATAATATTTAGACAAAGCTAAATGTATCTAAATAAACCCTGTTTTGAAATGCTTACTTTATCTAAAGTGGCAAGGAAAGTCTGTACTCTCTTAAGGCTAAGCAGGACACTGTATTGCTTCTTATCAGTTAGGGAGTGGGAAACTCTCTCCAATAAGATGTAGACATTGTTAGTAGTGAAATAGAAATCCATTCAGTTGATTTCAGTATAAAATCTTTATTTTATTCTTTTTAGGTGTATGAGAGTATTACCTGCATGTATGTAAGTTCACTAGAGTTGTGCTATATCCCCAGAGGTCAGAGAAGGCATTGGTTCCCTGGAACTAGAATTATGGATAGTTAATAACCACCACACCATAAAATTTATATGTAATGAAGTATTAATAACTTCTGTTCATAATATTATGTTTCTTAGTTCTTCTCAACGAAATAATGGTTTTATTCTTAGTGATTCTCAATGAAATAATGGTTTTATTTAATATTATGTTTCTTAGTTGTTCTCAATGAAATAATGGTTTTATTATAGAGCTTTTGTTTTCCCTTCTTGGCTCTGAATCAGGATGGCGTACTGTCTCATGAACACAGAAGATATTTTGAGATACACAAGTTTGGGTCTGAAGATGGAGACCCAAATCCTACTTCAGAGCCAGGTTCTCCATTGAGTTCAAAATACCTCAGAGAAATTAACTAACATTTGAAAAAGGCATCTACTTTTCTTTAAAAATTGAATCTGGGGATGGAGAGATGGCTCAGTGGTTAAGAGCACCAACTGCTTTTGCAGAGGACGCAGGTTCGATTCCCAGCACCCACAAGGCAGCTAAAAACTGTCTTTTTTTTAATAGCACATTTTCTTTAATATAATTTATTTATTGGTTTCCTTTAAACCCAACCAAATACATGCACAACACTTCATTTCTAGGGCTCTGCTAAAGGAGTCACTGTCCCTCTTTTGGCTGAATGTGATTTTAATATTGGCATGAGCGATCCTTGTTGATAACAATAAAACAATTGTAGTAACTGAACCTTTACTGAATGTGTGTACCAGCTAGCCTGCCGGGTGCTTTGCTGGCGGTGTTAGTCCAGTTGCACTAGCGTGCTCTTAGGATGAATGTGTTTTGTAGGCAAGAAACCCAGGGCAGTGTTGTGGGAAGTCACTTACCCCAAGCCACCTCAGCGAATCTACTAGTTCTAGCACTGGGAACAGGAATTGACAAAAGTCAGAACACTTGGTTCTGAATGGTCACTCTTTGAGATCTCTAAATTTTTTTTTTAAGTTCATTAGTATATGGCATTTAACACTCATAATCAAGGATAATCTAACCAACCAAACTATCTGCCTTACTATAGCCTAATTTGAATTTCTCCCTGGCTATATTTAGGGAAACAATATGTTTGAGGACTCAAACCCACAAAAGTTATCTTGTGTCCATATATGAAGGCAAACTAAAGTTTCCTCTTTCCTGTGGTGATATTTCTCATTAAAGACCACTTTTATTATCGGGTTAAACTTCAGTCTAGGCTTGAAAGCAGAATGTCAGAGGTCTATTTCAAATGGACATATGCTAGGAACTCTTATTCCTGTGCCTAAATTTCCTTGTTTTGTTTTCTTGAGCTTTTTGAACAATCATGAAGATAAAGGCCTTGAAAGACAGAGCCAGTTATCTCACCAAGACTGAAATTTTTTTGCAACTCTTCCTAAAGAAGGGAGAGTTGTGTCTCCTAATACACTATGGCCTTAATGAGTATTTTTTTTAACTTATTTTTGCCTGATTAAACTGATCCTGTCAGGGACAGACCCACCATTTACAAATCTTCTGGAGTAAATATTGGCCTTACATGTATTATGGAAGTCATCCAACTTCTAATAATTGTAAACTAAGAGCAGTCTTGGTATCCTTGATGGCTATATTACTTAAATTCCTTTAAACATTCCTTATCACCCTTTTTGTAAAAAAAAATTGTAATTTGTAGCTAAACAAGATAGCAATAATGCACAGAATGAACTCTTATTTTAAAGAGGCAGCATTATGATACAAAACAGATAGTGAAAGAGTTTCAAATTTCAAAGAGGGATTGGCTTGGAGATGCAGGGCAGAAGGAGCAGGCATTTTCAACCAGCAAACACCAAGCAAGGTTCGTTACTAAGTTTCTTTCATCACCTTTGGCCCCAGGGAATGGAGCTCCAGGGAAGACAGGATAATTAGAAGGCAGTCTACGAGGTGCTCGAAGAGGTGATTCTTTTGGAAGCACAACTTTTTTCCTAGATAGGGAAAACTTTCTTAAAACCTGGCAGATTTTTATAATTGATCTTCTCAATGTTTAACATCCATAACCTGGAGTTCACTCCCTGGCTGTACATATTTTACCTTAATTTTGTTCCAAAGACTTAAATGGTTCAATTGAACTGTTTCTAAATAAGTCACAGATTTTTCACTCAATATTCTGAATTAAATATCCCATGGTTGAAAAACTAGGGAAATATTTCTGAATAACATTTAAAAATTCATAATTTGTTTGGTGATGCTTTATTTTCAATTCTTTTATCAAATCCAGTAATGTCCAAGTTTTAGTACACAGAGAAATCCCCATAGTCACAATGGGAAGATGAATATGAAAGTTACATTTTGAGCTCAGTTCCTTGCATTTTGGTCCTGGTAAAGGGAAAAAAAAGAGTAAAAAGTAAAAAGTGAATAAGGAATTAGAAAGTGATCTGGTGTAGCTACAAGAACCCCTTGTGCTGTCATATCACATACCCTTGTGTATGACTGAGAACATTCAAACATTTTTTTTTTCTTGAGCAATAAGCAGCAAGGGGAAAATTCCTGGGTTGCTTTCCAGCTACTGTTCAGCCAGCATGCTCAGAACAAGCCCCATGCTTGAGGGGGAAGTCCAAGTATTCAATTCCAGGAAAAGAAAGGGTAGAGAGGGAGGGAGACACAGAGAGAGAGAGAGAGAGAGAGAGAGAGAGAGAGAGAGAGAGAGAAGGAGAGGTGAGGGAATATGGATTGGCAGTCAAGGGTCTGGCCCTACTGAGGTCTCTCTGGCTTTGGCAGCATCTGTAAGGAAATAGGAAGCAGGAAGGAAAGGAAGGGAAACTGACATACAGAGCAAGCAGATTTATTAGAGAATAACCCTGAGAAGGCATCCCTAGATTCAGAGGAGAATGTACCCTCCCATTTAGAATTAGGAGTTTTATATTTTTCTTTATTTGGGAGACAAAAGGGATTTGGGGTTGAGGTTGTGTCATATCAGCCAAATGCAGGCTATATTGCTCCATTGTGATGAGGGTCTGGGAAGGCAGTTAAGTCATGCAGTACTCTGATCCAGTGAGTACCTTATGACTGGGATTGAGACAAATCAGAGGTGTGTGGTTGAGGCTTGTAAGGGGTGGAGTTTCCAGGGGGTGGGCTTTGAGACAACCTTACAGCCTTCCCAGGAATTCTGCCAGGAGAGTTGACCATGAATGAAGCATTCAGGACCTAAGATTCTCCTGCAGTTTCTAAACCATTCCTCAAAATATGTTCTAAATAGTCATCACAACATATTTGTTTTGCTAGGCCTTAGTATCATGTGACAATAACAAGAAATTAATAAAGAAGCAAATGACAGTCACTAGTTCCCAAAAAATAAGTAGTCATTTATAATTAATGATGTAAGTGAACTGTAAGGAACTTATGACAGAAAATTCACATAGGAAAAGTATCACTGGTATAAAGTTATTTTAAGCATTTTGCAATAGACAGACTTTAGCAGCTCTCGGCTATCTAATTAGGTCATGATATACATATGATAAATTTTCTCCTCCATAGACAGGTCTAACAAAGTGAAGAAAATTAAATATGAACAAAAATCTTCATTTGAGAAAGCATATATTTCACTAGGATCTAAAGACTATTTTCACATCTAAAATTTAATTGTAGTGCTGAGGCAGTTAATGGTGTGACTCATGACCTTTCCATTTCTTTAAAGTATTTTTCATATGTCCATGTTGAGCATAAAAATTGGCCTTATTTCCAAGTTATTTTGGTATTCAAAATGAACTATTAGAATTGTCACCTAATCAATTTTTGATTTTTTTTTTTTTTTTGGTATTTTTGAGATAGGGTCTCCCTTTAGTCCCAGCTGTCCTGGAGCTCACTCTGTAGACCAGGCTGGCCTTGAACTCAGAGATCTGCCTGTCTCTGCCTCCCAAGTGCTGGGATTAAAGGCATGCGCCACCATGCCCAGCCTTTTTCTATCTTTTTTTTTTTTTCAAATAAGAGATAGAAAATTAAGGTTTTTACCTATTCCATTGGAAGAATCAGTGATCATTCATCAACATTGAAACATTTTTTGAAATGGTAAAGTTTATTTTGTAGCTGTTAGAAAGTTTGTTTTAATAGGCAATGCATATATACTCTGGAGAAAAGCCTTCTCCAAGAAGTATAACCTCACTGTGCATCAAAGAACTCATACAGGGAAGAATACCTATGAATCTCTACACTGTGGAAAAGCCTTCTCCAAGAAGTGGAACCAACAGTGACTTTACATGGGAGAATTCTTCTGAATGTAAACTGCAAAACAAACAAACAAACAAACAAACAAACAAACAAACAAAAAAACCTTCCAGAGGGAGTCTCAGCTAACTGTGCATGAAAGAACTCACACAGAGGACAAGCCCTATTACTATAATCAGTTTTCAAAGCTTTTGAGATGTCTAAGCTCACTGTGCATCAAAGAACAAGTACAGGAGAGAAGGCCTATGAATGTATACATTGTGGATGAACCTTGCCAGTGAAGTCTCACCTCATTGACCATTAAAGACCTCATATTCAGTACAAGCACTTTGAATGTATACATTGCATAAAAGCCTTCTCCAGGAAAAGTAAGCTCATTGTACATGAAGGAACTCCTACAGCGAAGGCCTATCAGTATAAACAACATGGAAATCCTTCTGCATGTAGTTTCTCCTCACCGTCCTTCAAAGAACTCATATAGGAGAGAAGCCCTATGAATGTAAAAAGTGTGAAAAAGCCTTATCTTAGGAGGATAAACTTGTAGTTGTACATCAAAAAAGTCATAGAAGAAAAGACATACGAATGTGAACACTGTGGAATATGCTTCAACCCAATGTTGTCTCTTAGCATACATCAAAGAATTCATATAGGCATGATACCTATAAACATAAACTGAGGGGATATCCACTAAGGGGTCTACTTGTGCATGAAATGTCTCATGCACATGTCAAATCCTATAAATATCAATAATGTGCTAAACTGTACTACTGCAAATGCATCTCACTCAACATCATACAATTCAGACAGATTTAAATCAATTAAGTATACTGAATACTTCCCTCAAGTCACATCTTGTTGAACGTCAAAAACACATACCATTAAGAATTCCTATTCTTGGGCTGGAGAGATGGCCTAGCGGTTAAGAGCGCCGACCACTCTTGCAGAGGACCCTGGTTCGATCCCCAGCACCCACATGGCGACTGAGAACCATCTGAAACTCCAATTCCAGGAGAACTCCAGCTCCAGGGGAATCTGACACTCTCTTCTGACCTCCACGGCATTGCACGACACGGGTGCACAGACTTGCATGCAGACAGTACATTCATTCACATACAGAAATAAATAAAATTAATAATAAAAAAAATTAAAAAAAAATTCCTATTCTTGTATAGTATGAAAAGAGCTTTCTTCTACAAGCCACATTTCACTGGACACAAAGAAGTAAAAAAGAGGTAGATTGCTATGAATTTACCAATGGTAAGAAATCTTTATTCCTGTCAGGGTTGTGAGCTCCAGAAGCCCATTGGAATGCAGAGACACCTAAGATCCGTGTTGCCCAAGGACCTGCTCTACCAGGCTAGCCTTTGGCTATGTTAAAGCAGGCCACCACCAATTACTCAGGAATCTTCCACCTTGCCTTTCGAAACCCAGATCCCAGATTCCTGCAAAGTGTGTTACCCACCCCACTCTCACTGAATCCCACTCCCACCTCCCTTAAATTCCCAAGCCAGACGCCATTCTGTGCTTGGCTCTATCTTTCCCCTGAGCCTAGACCAGGCTACCCTGAATTAAACTTTGCTCCAAAGAGCTTAGACCTTGTGGTCTTTCATTTCGGGGGTAGCGCGCCATAACCTTACAATTCCAAGACGTACCCCACTTAAAATCGTATTTCTTGTGTATGAAAAAGAGTTCATGAAAGTTTACTATAACCATTCCTACCTTGTCAGCCTAGAATGTCTGCACATGAGACTGAGAAATGTGAAGAATTTAAGAAAACTGTGTCCCTTAAAGCTCACTCAACATTGGTTAACATATGTAAATGTGAAACTGCAGGGATTAAGATAGTCCAAAATCTTTGCAACACGGTGCTTTCTGTACATAGAGAAATGCATGCATGTGAAAAAGTATGAATTAAAAAATTAAAAGTATGAACTAAAGAAATTTGGCAAAGCTTTATCACACCTTTGTTTGACATTGGCATGCATGTAGATGAGTAGCTCTGCAAATGTAAAGAATTCAATAAAATTTCCTAACAGAAAGTATTACCACCACACTTTTGAACTGTAGTACTGATAAAAGTGGCTATGCCATTTCTTAAGATTGGCAGGTTGAAACAGGACTCATTCCTTATGCTAGGTTGGTTTCTGTTGCTGCAATTAAACAGTGAGTAAGTCAACATGGGGTGGAAATGGTTTGTAGCCTGTAGTGATCATTGAGGGTTGATATGGGAGGAACCAAGGCAAGCTCTTCAAGAACCCCTATTCAGTTTCATGGAATAAATAAAATGAGCTTAACAAGATCTCAGAATAGGGGTCAGGTGGTAGCAATAAATTGCCAAAAACAAGGTGAGCTTAGTTATAATGTGCATTGTCCAAGAAAAACAATGTGTGTTCTGAATTGACATTTTGGTGCCTCCTTGTGAATCATGTTGTTTCCAGGGACCAAATACATAGGAAACCTACTACGTTTTTATTTGATCTGTATGAGGTAAGAATCGCTAGAACAAATGACAGAATTTCTACCTTAGAGGATACAATCAGGAATCCCATTCATTCAAACAATTCAGAGATGTGAGCCAGCTTACAGAACCATACTCCTTGAGTAAAGAAAAGGTCGGATTCTCTTGAGGACAGACTGCCAAAATACCAAAGATTTATGCTGTTAGCTTTTCCACCAGCCTTCCCCAAAGGGACCTATGACATTTAACTATGTCTGGGAAAAGAAGTTTGAGAGTAGGCTCGTGGTCTTGGAATTCAGTGCTCTTTCCATGTTCCCCACCATCCTGCAGCACCTGTCATAATAGAGTGGTGGAGTGCCCTTTGAAAGAAATGTTTACATTGCCATTTAGGTGGCAATCATCCTTAGTGCTGGGCAAGGTGCTCCAGAATACAGTATGTGCTTTAATCAGTGTGGAACAGTATGGTACTGTTTCTCCTATAGCCAGGATTTATGGGACCAGGCATCCAGGGGTACAAGTTGGAATGGTTCCTGCTTATTAACTCTAACACCCTAGAAACACATGGGAACAATTTGCTTCCTGCATCTTCAACTTAGTGCTCTCCTGGCTTAAAAATTTTGATTTCAGGTAAGGAGGGATGTTTCTGCCTGGAGATACCACACATATTCCTGTGAACTGGAAGCTAAGACTCCCCCAACCCCTACATTAACTTTTAAGGCTTTTGATGCTCTAAGTCAACAGGTGAGAAAGGAATAAGAGCATTAATCATTAGTGACGCATCAAAACTACTAAGGAGAATTGGTCTGTTTCTGCACAATGGTGTAAGGATGTGTGTGTCTGGAAAGTAGAGGATTCCATAGGGCACCATTTGGTATTAACAAGTCTTGTGATTAAGGTAAATGGGAAACTGCAACAAACCAATCCAGGTAGGATAACCAGTGGCCCAGACCCTTCTGGAATAAAGATTTGGTTGTCTCTACTAGGCAAGAGCCAAGTCCTGCAGCTTGATCTGCAGGGTGGAGGAAAGACAGAAATATGAAATGGATATTAGATGAAGGTTGATAGTAGCTGAGGTTACATGAGCAGGTGTATAAAGGAGAATTTTAATTGACATGAATGTTTCTGTCATATATTGTTATGTATCTGCCTGTGTATATATCCACATATGTTAAGCAAAAATTTGTGTTTTGTCTCCTTAAAAATTGTGTAATTGAGGGGCTGGAGAGATGGCCTAGCAGTTAAGAGTGCTGGCTGCTCTTGCAGAGGACCTGGGTTCGATCCCCAGCACACACATGGCAGCTGAGAACCATCTTTAACTCCAGTTCCAGGGGAATCCGATGCCCTCTTCTGACTTCTGTGGCATTGCACGACATGGGTACACAAACCGACATGCAAACAGTACATTCATATACATAAAAGATGAATAAAATTAATTTAAAAAATTGTGTAATTGAGATAAATGTTAAGTGGTTAAACATTGTAAATCTGTATTTTCACATTTAGGTTATCAGTTAGTAAAGGATTAAGCAGTCCTTAAGGACTGCTTAAGGTCCTTACACTGAATGTAAGATATGAAATGTTTTCCAGTTTTCTGTGGTAAACTTATATTATGTTTGGTGGAACTATGACCTTGCCTTTGTTCATTTGAAAGTCAAACATAATATAAAGGGAAGCAATTTGGCATCAAGTTGTCAAGGGGTATACTTGCGATGGCTAATCTTGGTTGTCATCTAGACTAGATCTGGAATTGAGTGACGGAAGAGAAATTTTCTTAATAGAATTATTTGAATCTGGACACACCCTAAATCTTGGTGTTACCTGCTGATGGCAGCCCATATAGAAGGCCATGACAGAAAGGAGAATTTGCTTTTTGCTTGTGTGCCTTCTTTCTCGTTGTTGGCTTCATCTTGTTGCTGTGATATTCTTCTGCTGATTGTAGAAACAGCTTCTTCAGATACCAATGTAGTCAATGTGAAGACTACAGATCTCCAGAAATCCCTCACACTTTCAGCACCAGATTGGTGCTGCTGAGGCATACAGCCTCATGGACTAAGGAACTATCAGATCTCAGGCTCCTCAGTGTGATGCACTCGTTGTTAGACTACTCAGATACAACCCTATAAGATAGTCTAATAAATATATACGTACATATTCATTTAATCAGTTCTGTTTCTGTAGACTGCCCTGACTAATAGATCTAAGTTTCCTTTTGAAAATTCCTAAAGCAACACTTTACACACAGGAATAAGAAAAAATATGTTTGGGGCTAGAGAGATGGCTCAGTTGTTAAGAGCAATGTTGTTCTTGCAGAAGACCTGGTTTCAAATCCCAGTACCCACCTGGCTGTTAACAATCATCCCTAATTCCAGTTCCAGGGAATTCAACACCCTTCTCACTCTTCCATGGGCACTGGCCAACATGGGTGCACTTACTGCACTTACACATATGGAAGCATAACATTTATTATTTTTTAATAGTTAAAAATATTTTAATTATTATTATTTGTTTATTTTTAAGGGATTCTACAATATAATAACACAGTTGTTTTCAGATAACATTGATGTTGCTCAGTTTGCCATACAATTAGGTAATTGGTGCATTTTGCAAGTATCTATGTCCAAATTTTGAACAATCCAAGGTTCCCATAGTCCAGTTGGAGAAGCTTGTATGCACAGGCATGTTGATCAATTAGGAGTCCAATCTATATTGCCGTAGTCTCATGATTCACCCCTATCTCTCCACAGCCCTTACATTCTACCACACCGCCTCTTACGCAATTTGTTCCCTGGGCTTTGGGAAAGGAGCACAAGTGGGTGAGAAGAAAACAGTCTGCTTTCTTGGGAGTTGTCCTTTTGGACTCTAGTCTGCTCAGGTTGCTTCCCCTCATGGGTTGACAGCTTATCCAGTGATACCTGTTTAGACATACTAAGAAAGCACAAACAATTGGATGTACAGGCATTTAAGCAGTACTAATTATTATGTCAAGCTAAGCTGTGAGCATAGACACAGATGCTTGGATGGTATGCTAATCCACAAACTGTGGTTTCTCTGTATTGGGTGACAAGTTTCTCTGTATAAGGGTGACAAGTCCTTATTGTGGCTAATAACATCTCCTAACCACTAGAGGACATAAGCTTGTGGCATCCACTGTGAGTTATTCCTCCAAGGAGAAAGCTAATAGGCAATTAGATTTGGGCTATATATAGACACTTGGCTGCCACTGTTGCACAGTATCTCCAGGCTGTTGAGGTGTAGCTGATATTGACGGAGGAGTCTTGCTTGTCTCGGGGAGACCAATATTTTGCTGTATTGCTTTAGTGGCCTTTGGTAATGCTCTCTGGCATTTCAGAGGCCAGTTGTATGCTAGCAAGTGACGTCTCATAACATTTTTTCATGCTCACACCAGGTCTTTGACAACAGGGACTTACTGCCTTTCTCCTTGCATATATCCCACTTATAGGCAAAAGGCCTTTGTAATTTGGAGGGGGGGGTTGAATCCCCTAGCCAACATCTTCTAGGCAGAATAATTCATTGCTGATGTCAGAGCTTTCCTGTAGTAATATATTTTGCTTAATTACATAGCTTATAAACACTTTACTATTGAATTTGGCTCTAGATAGAGAATTAGCCTTTCACAGTTCCTATGCCTATCAGTCAATTAAAAAAGGGGTAGTTTTATCTGTTTGATAAGAAATTACCACTATAACAATTGGCTCTAATTTACAGTTAGGGAATGATTTTGGAAGCATAACATTTATATACATAAAAATTAAAAGCCCAGTGTGGTGGTGAACTCCTTTAATCCCAGGTCTCAGAAGGCATAGGCAGGCACATCTTTGTGAGTTCAAGGCCAGCCTGGTCTACATAGTGAGTTCCAGGATATCTAGAATTACAACAGGGAGAACATGTCCCAAAACAAAAACAAAAACAAACATAAATAAATGAATAAATAAATAGAAAAAAAGACATATTCATATCTTGGAATACAGGAGAGAATGCACTTCGTGGGTGGAATATTTGAGCTAAAAGAATAGGAAATCCCCAGTAATGGTAAAATGAAATGAACCACAATGAATAAAATCATAACAAACAGCATAACACTTTTCTCCTACAAGAGAATGATCTATATAGGCATACTTTCACTTTTGAGTGAGTGAATTTATTAAGTATACAGTCAGGAAGAGGGAACAAATCCATCAGTAAGCGGCTTAATGTTTATAGATGTTTACACACAACCCTGTAGAAACTATGTGAGTGCCGAGAACTAAAACTGGAGGCTCTGAGCCATGGAAGATCCCAGACAGAATGTCTGGAGGATTTGTGTTCACACTACAGTGCATGCATTGACATTATGGGGTAACCTGGTGGATTCTGGCTTCTACTTCACCCTAAAGGTCCTGGGTTTTGAATGGAGATCTTCAAACTTGTCACAACTGACTTTTTCCCTGCTGGCTCATCTCACTGCCCCATTCCCATCATTATATACATCTTACAAATAAAACGTCAGTCACTTTTAAAAAAGCTATTTGAAAATATATTATCTATTCAAAGAAGTAAAAAAACAATCAAGTTCACCTGCCCAGAATGAAAGAGTGAAGGCTTAGAGAAGATGAACTACTGTTCTGAACGCATTCTCTCTGCTTTGTACATCAGGAGCTTGGAGAGTCAGATATGGAGAAAGAGAAGCCACGCTGAAATTTTCAGTGGTCTTCATAGGCTGAGAAGTCAAAGGTTTGTGGTCTGACACCTGAGGTGGCTAAAAGGAAGAGGTCTGAAATCTCAGGTACTAGAACTAAATGCAGTTTCCCTTCATAGGTACCTGCTCTTAATTAAATGCCATCTACAGGGAGAGAGAAAATAAACCAAGTGGGGCAAAGCAATTGGAAGGGAAAAGATTCCAGCACAGGGGTCAGCAATCTGCAGAACTACAGAGTGGTGTTCAGGTCCCTCTGGAGTGGAGATGAGCTGTTGAGCAACCAAGGCTCTCACTAAGAACCTGGAGGCAAGGGACATTTCTTTATAGCTTTGAGAGTGCTGGAAATGTGCTGTAGAGGAACACTACTACAGCTGGATTCTCAAGCTGACCTCTCCCAAGGTAGTTTGCTCATGGCTCACCAGACTGCTAGAAGAAAATTAAAACTGTAACCAAAATTTCTATATGTTTAAGGATTCTAGACAGTTAATATAGCAATTAACCTAATACAAAAAGAAAGCAAAATTAGATAGCAGAAAAGTAGCCCTTTTAGTGCCGACATTTTATTGATCAATCTGCAAATACAAAAAAAAGCACAGTCCCAGAAAAACAAATGACGAATGGTATTCCTCATCTGTGAATTCTAGCACCAATCACCTAGTTGTATGGCAAACTGAGCAATGCCAATGGATCTGAAAACAACTGTCCTCTTATACTGTGAATCCCTTAAAATATAATAAACGAATAAAAAATAAAATAAAAAAAACTGAACAGAATTTAGATACTGCAACATATTCCAAAAGATTGAACTCAAGTGAATTGGGTAAATCAACAGTAAAAAAGCTGAAAAATTCCAGTAACTGTTTGTAATTAAGCAATCTGATTTAACTAACCCCTGAAAACAAGAAAAATTGCAATAGAAGGAAGAAATTATTATTACTTATTGTTAACGAAATACAGTGATTCTTATCAGATACTATGACAGTTCTTGGATTAGAACATATTACAAATATTATATATACCTATGTATACATACTTTAATGTATAGATTGAAAAGGATGCAAATATGAAAATGAAGATCAAGTTGTATATTTGAGGAAGGCAGGGAAACTAACACTTTAAACATAAATTTTATTTCTATAAGAGCAGAAGTCAGTGAAATGGAAAATAATATCAAACAGCCAGGCATGGTGGTGAACGCCTTTAATCCTAGCACTTGGGAGGCAGAGGTAGGCGGATCTCTGTGAGTTCAAGGCCAGCCTGGTCTACAGAGTGAGTTCCAGGCCAGCTGGGGCTACAGGGAGACCCTGTCTCAGAAAGATAAAGAAAAAAGAAATTAATATCGAACAACTAATATTGAAAAATGAACATCAAAGAAGACTAGTATGAAGAAGAGATGACACTGATGTGTAAATATGCACTTATCACACCTGATGTAATTCTGCCATAATTAATCCCTGTAGTTGGAGCTCCTTAGTGGATGTAAATAGAATAGCGGAATTGAATAGATAATTCAGAAGCTTATTGCCACCTGTACATTATGTCATTGGCCATGAGGAACTCTCCACATGGAGCATAGTAGAGAAAAGGATAGAATTTTCAGCAAGTAGTGCTTGGTCTTATATTTGTGCATATAGGAAATAAATTAAACTTTACCTTGTACTTCACATTATAAAAATAAAAGGCATATTATGTGATTATAAACTTAAATGCAAATGGTAAAACAAATATTATGAAAGTTCATCTAGGAGCTTTCATAAGTGATTTAGAATTAGTAAAGAATATCTATAAAATATTTTATTGTGCTTTGTGCACTTGATACAACGTTTTTTATGGAAATTTAGATCTCCACTCCCATTAATGCCCTCACACCCCCCACACAGGGCTTCATGCACTCTGTCATACATGCTAAGTCTCATTTGGTCAAGCATTTTACCTAGATGTACTTCAGTGCAAGTTCAGCTTATCTGGAGATCGTAAGGAAGGTCTGCTTCCCCTTGCCCAGCTGTAACCAGTTTCCAACAGTTGTCAGGCTAGGGCTGCTTGCCACTCATTCTCTGGCTCAACTCTGAGGCCTTCACTGATTGAGTTGGCAGGGTTGATGGCATCCCATGCTGGATGTCACCATTGCCACAAGTTCACATGAGAAATCTTCTAGCAGCCTGAATGATGGAAACTGTTGACCTTGAATCATAGGAGAAAAATGACTAAAGAATGCATATTTGAATTCCATGTAGCTACAAAGAGATAGATCTCACTTTATTTTTTTTATAAGGGAAGCTTCATTATTGCAACTGAGAAAACATAGTAGCTAATTCCTGCCTGAATTCAGGAGAGATATTGTAGAGAGAACTATTATCAGAGATCAGATGTTTAAGCACTGGGACAATTTGAAACTTATTACTCAACATTTTACCTATTCCCTTGATACCCCAAAATAGTTCTCAAACTCTCCTCAAGACTTAGGATATGGTAGGAACTTGGGCTGAATGAGAGAAAGGAGCAGTGAGGAAAATTTTCAGGCATGTTTTCATATACAGTATGATCAGTATACAGAAGTCTCCCATTTAAAACTAATTTATTCATGAAAGAATCAGTTGACTATATATCTAAAAACATATTTACATATGTATGCAAATTTGAAGGGGGCTGTAAATCAGGATTGGGGTGCACATTTCTGAGTAATACCTGGTTTTGGTAAGAACTCCACAGTGTGGTCAAACTGGATTACTTAGAGGATGGTGTGCCAGAGGATGACATTTGACCTCTGCTTATTCTTGAAGATTGAGAAAAGATTCCCTTGAAGTTTAGCTGAAGCACATCCTAATTTGATACTAAAAGCATTGTTTACAAAGGATAATATTAATAGATTCTTTTAAAATTAAAACTTTAATACATAATTAAAAATAAAAATGCAAACACAGTGTGAGAGAATACATTTTTTGCTATAGTACCTTTATTGATGTTTGGTGTATTTCATCATCATTTTTTCAGTTCAGTTTAGACATATTCTTCTTTCCCTTTCCCACACCCCACTCCACTTCTTGCATTCTGCCATACACGTCCTGCATCTTTTTCTCAATCTTTTTAAAGTTTTTCTCTGCAGAGGGTTATTATTTTGGGCAGAATTTAACTGTATCAATCCGTTCTTTCACCCAGATCTTATGTTTTTGTTGTTCCCTCCTATTTGTATTGCTCCAAAATATGCCTATATAATTGTCATATATATGCACCAGAATTATGTCCTTCAGGAATAAATTGTATGTTTAGGAATTCACATATTTTCCTTTAATTTTATATTACTATAAAATATGAATATATACTTCCACCCATATATGTTAATTACCATGTCTGAAAATAAGTGGTAAATTAATTCTAGGACCCATTAAGGATTCACATTATAACATGACAGTTGCTTTCAGATAGAAAGAAATATAACAATAGCTGCTCAGCTTGCCGTTCAGTTCGGGGATTTGGTGCTAGCATCCACAACTGAGGGAAACCATTTCCAGTTTGCTTTTTGGGACTGTGTTACTTCACTTAGCATAATGGCTTCTAGTTCCATCCATTTACTTTCAAAGTTCATGATGTCATATTTCTTTACCACTGCATAGAACTTCATTGTGTAGATCTACCACATTTTTGTTATCCACTCTTCTATTGAGGGACATTTGGGTTGGTTCCAGCTCTTTGCTATTGTGAAGAAAGCTGCAATAAACATAGATGTGCAGGTATCTTTGAGGTAGGATGTGTCTTGTGGGTATATACCCAGGAATAATATGGCTGGGTCAGATGGTAGGCTCATTTTGAATCTTTTAAGGGCTCTCCACAAAGCTTTTCACAGTGGCTATATGACTTTACATTCCAACCAGCAGTGGATAAGTGTTCCCCTTTCCCAACAACCTCACCCTGATGGTGATAGAAGAAAAAGTTGGCAACAGCCTACAAGACTTTCTAAATCAGACAGCAGCTGCCCACCCTGTACATAAATCAACTCCAAATAGATCAAAGACTTCAACATGAAACCAGATTTTGGTGCTGAAAGTGATACAAGAAAATGTTGGTAGCAATCTACAAGACATAGGAGTAGGAAGACTCTAAATCAAACAGCAGCCATTCAGGAAATAAGGACAACAGCTGAACTCAAAAGCTTCTGTACAAGGAAAGAAATAATCAAGTAAGTGAAGAGAAAACCCACAAAGTGGGAGGAAATCTTTACCAGTGATACATCTGATAGATTCTTAACATCCAGAATATATAATCTTCTCAAAAAAACAAAGAAAATAAATGACTCACTCAAGAGACTTCACAAGTGAGGAAGTAAAGATGGCTGAGAAACATCTTAAAAAGTGTTCAGCATCATTAATAATTAAGGAAATGCAAATTAAAAACACTCTAAGATATCATCTCACTCTCACTCTGCTAAGACTGGCTAAGATCAAGAAAACAAAAGACACCAAATGCTGGAGAGGTTGTGGGCAAACGGGAACACTCATCCACTTCTTGTGGGAATGTAAACTTGTACAACCATTATGGAAAGCAGTGTGGAGAACCCTTAAAAGACTCAAAATGAGCCTACCACCTGACCCAGTCATACCACTCCTGGGTATATACCCACAAGACACATCCTACTTCAAAGACACATGCACATCTATGTTTATTGCAGCTCTCTTCCCAATAGCGAGGAGCTGGAACCAACGCAAATGCCCCTCAACAGATGAGTGGATGATAAAAATGTGGTACATCTACACAATGGAGTTCTGTTTAGTGTCAAAGAAAGATGACATCATGAACTTTGCAGATAAATGGATGGAACTAAAAGCCATTATGCTAAATGAAGTAACATAGTCCCAGAAAAACAAATGGTGAATTGTTTCCCTCATTTGTGGATGCTAACACCAAATCTCTAGTTGGAAAGGGAAGCTGAACAACATTATTGTTATATTTCTTTTTATCAGAAAGCAACTGTGTTGTTATAATGTAAATCTCTTAACGGACTCTAGAATTGACCTACCACTTACTTTCAGACTCTGTTACAAATTACTGTATATTTATGGAAGGAATGCATTCATATTTTATAGTAGTATAAAATTAAAGGGAGAAAATATGAAATTTTTTTCACAGTCTTCTCAGCAGTTCATGGAAACTTTTTTTAATTTTCATTTTTTATTGATGCTTTGTGTATTTCATACATCATTTTCCAATTCAGTTCATGCATATTTCCGTTTCCTTTGTCCCCACCCCACCCCACCCCATCCCAGATCATGCATTCTGCCATAACTGTCCTGCATCTTTCTCTCAGTTTTTTTTTTTTCATTTTTTAACATTAGGTAATAATTTATGAGTACAAGCATCCTTCATGTAAAACCAATTTGCAAGCAGTTGTGCCCAAACCCACACAGCCCATGGGTCCCACCATCCAGCAGGGGTCTTGTATGTTCAATCAAGTTGATCAAATGAGTGTCCAGACTATATTACTGTAGTTTCATCATTCACCCCAATCGCAGCCCTTACATTCTACCACGCCCCCTCTTCCACAGAGTGTTCCCTAGGCTTAGAAAATGGGCACAGGTGGATGAGAAACAAAACAGTCTACTTTCTCTGGAGCTATTGTCTTGGTCTCTGGTCAATTCTGGCTGTTTCCTTTCATGGGCTGACAGTTTGTCCAGGAATAACCTTTCGATCCCACTCTATAACACTTGGCTCCAATTTACAGTTGGAGAACGACCTCATCATCATCATATTTCTCCTTGTTCTATGGGGGGCGGGTAAGAAAGTCTCTCGTATAATACAACTGCCTTTTTGAGACTCATGGGTCAAAAAACAAGAACCTAAAATAAAAAAAGGGGGATACAGATAGATATGAAACCTTTTTGTCAAAAACCTTGCAATTCAAATCTTAAAACTAACTACAGGAAAAGATTTGTATGTTCCAACAGGTCAAAATGTTACCAACCTAATGGCCAAAAAAGAAAAGATATGGCTTTGCATTGAGTACGATGTATCAGAAAGTGCCAGTAGAAAGGTTGGCCCATCTGAATATTGAAAGGAAGAAAGGCCTCAGATTGCTGCAAACATCAAACCCCTCTGTGGATCCTACTTGTAACAACTATTTATAATGAGTCCTAACGAAACTTACCTTCTAGGTGCCACAAAGGTTTTAATACTAGAAAATGTGAATTCTTAAACCTATCTTGGAATTAGCATGCAGTTTATTCTCAGAGGTCATAATTTTGATGCATATGTGACTATTATATAGACATATGTTGGAGCAATACAAATGGGAGGGAAAAACAACAGAAAGACTGGGTTAAAGAACTGTATGATACAGTTAAACTCTGCTGAAAACAACAAGCCTCTGCAAGAAAAAACTTTGGAAAGACTGAGAGAAAGATGCAAGATATGTATGGTAGAAGGCATGAACAGGGGTGGGATTTGGGCAGGAAAAGTGTTATGTGTGTAAACTGGACTGAAAGATAACGAATGAAATATACAATTCTCCAATAAAATATCAAAAACATGAAAAATAAAATAAGTATATAAAAAAGAATCTAGATGAAATAGGATAAACAGTCCACAACTCTGGCAAGGAAGTTTTGGAAGCTGCTCACTGCTGTGTGAAGGAAAGTTGATAATTTTTAAGGGAGTTATGTTAGACAGTCTAAACAGGTTCCAGTCTATGAACTCACACCAAGCGAAATCTGGATACACAAACTTGACTGATAGGCCTTAAAATACATGACAAAATACATGAAGTCCTTGGGGTGGGCTATGGAGGATGTGGCTAAGGGAAGGAGGGTAAATATGATTAAAATGTATTGTATGAAATCTATAACTATTCAATAAAATATATTTTAAAAATGAATAATAATATAATTATTGTAGATTCTTGATTATAATTAACTTAAAGACTCTTATACAATTTTTTAAGGACAAGGACATTGAAATATGCTCTTGAATTTAATATATATGTGTGATGATGTGTAAATATAAAAAATATATGCTTTAGATTTTTTAAAGTTTGCTATATTCATAAAGAAAAGTTGATGGATGGGAGGAAAGACCGACTAAAAATGTCTGACTATTTGGAGCATTTGGGGGAAATTCTCATTAAAACTACCACAATGTCCAAATGAAAAATACAAAAGATACACAGTTCTCAAGGTCATTACTCATCAGGTAAACCCAATGTATGAACATCATATTGTTAAGCTTCATATTCGCTATGATATAATTGGGCAAATCGGATGATAGCAATTGTTGGCAAAGATCTAGAGCAACTGGAACCTTTATACTCTGTTAATGTAGTTTCATTTGGAATAATAATTTATAAAATGTTTAGTATTATCCTCTAAAGATGACTATTGTCATGCATTCTTAATAAATCAGCAAATTTACTCTTATGTATGATCCCTTTATTCACATGTATATACAATAAAATATGCTAGCAAGTATGTTTTTAGCACGTTACTTTAACTGAATAATCTTGGGATAGTCTAAGTTCCCTCACATATTATATAAATAAATAAATCCTTTGGCATATTTGTGTATATACATATATGTGTATGCATACACACATATATGTACATTGATACTATGAAACAATGAAAAAGAGTAAATTGCACCAATTTGCAACAAAATAAATATATTTCCCATTTTAAACTTGAGGCAGGAAACTTGGCATAAAAACTCTTACCAATTGCTGTTTCCTTCATATAATGGTCAAAATAGTCAAATAATTCTTTGATGATAGACATTAGAATAATGGTTACCAAGGAGTAATGGCTTGTTAGAGGCTCTGGCAGTACTGTGAATATGCTATATTTTTCAGGTTGGTTGTTATTTAATGGATGTACGTAGATCCATGTTTGAAGAGAATGCATTGTACTGTGGGCAAGAGAACTTTCTGTATCTTTCTTTGTCATGGATAAAGAAGTCCTGTGTGCACTGATACAAACACATAATTCAGGGATGTTGTTAGGAAAGGAGGATTGAATGATGCTTCTTGTATGTAACAATTTTGTAAGAAAAATTAATATTTTTCTGTATATTTGTATACAACGGAAACACAAGACTCCACATGACAAATTGATGATTTAAAAGGCTGAACAGGAAACATGGCCAACAAGAATGGGTTGAAAAGATTCTTAATCTATGCTTCTAAAAGCAGTTTAAATTTGAACAGATGGATACACTCAAACTGAAAAATATTCTTTCAAATATACATAATCCAAAGATTAAAATGAGTTGTTTACTTGATACATTGTTTGTTCTTAAGTTGCTGGAACTCGGTTATGGCTCTTTTTGATATGAAACATGGCTTTATTTGTTAGGAATATAGCTTTTGCTCAGATTACATCAACTGTGTCCATGTTTACATTAACTATATGAAAATGGTTTATTACTGAGCTTTTTAGGAGAGAGAGAGAGAGATTGAGAGAAAAGTTGCTTTTCTGAGCAAAATGCCTATCCTACACATTGTTAAGATTGGAGATGGTATATTTGTATTTATTTACATCAGCACTATGTTTGATAACAGATGCCTGGAATACCTTCAGAACTATTATGGAATATTGAGTTCCAAGTCAGTGTCCTGGGGCATATGAATCACCTCCAACTCAGATTCTCATTCAGAGTGCTGATTGAGTGGGTTACAGGAAATCTTTATAATTTATTATTATATAATTAATATTAATTTATACAATCTCTGTGAAAATGAAACAAAGCAGTGATTTTCATAAAAACAATTTGTTTTTTTGCCAGTGGGATTGTTCCCATTTTTGTTTGGCTTAATGGTTTTGACATCTCAATTGTTGCTCTAGTTTGCCCCATGTAGCCATATTAGGTGTTCAGTGATGAAACACTTAAGTTTATTGGTTAACAAAACTGGAAGATAATTTAAAGAGTATTAACAGTAATATCCCTACAATAGTACTTTCCTCCTACTTCCTTCACCATAGCTAAAAATTCGGTGGCTCTGGGAACTTCTATTTTCATTTAAAGAACTGAGGTGCTGAGAAGATAAGTGATAAATGAGAATCCTAGTATCTGAGTGAGAGGGGCCTATGCAGTGGCTTCTCAGTCAGCACCATGTTCTCAAATCACAGATGCCCTGATACATCTGCTCAGAGGCCTGGGCTAGTCTCCTGAAGAGCAAGCTATTTAAGAGGGCTTTGGATATGTTTGGTAGAAAAGTAAAGAGAGCACTAAGGACTTGATTTGAGAAATTAGCTCATGATTCAGTTTCAATAAACAACATGAAAAAGTGAATTGGCAATATTGCAAGGGAAGTAGGTCCTTGATACCAAGGAGGCTCTAATCAGTTTGCAAACAAGTGCTCCTCACTGGACTTCATTTGACTCAGGTATTAATTAGCAATAATTCACTTAATTTATTCTGAGATTTCTACTGCAGGTCAATTTTTTTTTTTTTTTTTTTGGCTTTTCAAGACAGGGTCTCCCTGTACCCCAGCTGTCCTAGAACTGTCAATTTTGTTTTAAAATTTGTTTTGCCTATTTTTTCAGCCTGCATCTTTGGAAGACTTGTAATTAACTTAAGTATACTTATTTCTACTTCTTTTTGTTTGGGGCAATTATTGAGGCTTTTGAGTGAAATGACTAATGATGTATTTTTTTAAAAGATCTGTCATGTCCAGTTGTAACATTTTTTTTTTTAATTTTTAAATTTATTTTGTATGTGTATGAATGTACTGTTTGCATGCAGGTTTGTGCACCCTTGTCATGCAATGGTGCAGAGGTCAGAAGAGGGTGTCAGATTCCCCCCCGGAACTGGAGTTAAATAAGGTTCTCAGCTACCATGTGGGTGCTGGGGATTGAACCTGGGTCCTCTGACAGAGCAGTTGGCGCTCTTAACTGGTAGGCCATCTCTCCAACCCCACTAATGATGTTGTTATAGCGTTACATAGCTTAAGGAAGTAAAGCTCTTTGCTTTAGACACATATCAAACATCTGGATGACTATCTGACTGTTTTTGGATATGTGTGATGAAAGGGGCAGAGAGCAGAATAATGCTGACAGAACACTGGAAGGAACAGAGCAAGAATGTTAGAAGAAAAGTTCATGAAAACTTGATCATAGTTACCAAGTCTTAATGAGCTTGTGAATATCAAAAAGAAGCTTGCAGAATGTAGAGATACCATATAGGATCACAGATCCTGAAAAGGATATGGATTGACTAGAAGAAAATCCAAGTTTGTAGTATAATTCTCCTTCCAATAAGCAAGGAACCCTCATCCTGTCACCTAAACCCTCCAGGATCCATTTTCTATATGTCTAAAGCAAATGAATGTGACAGATGAATTTGGCAAGCATTATTCAGGTTTTGAGCTTTTTCTTAAATAGAAAACATTGAATTCTGTTTATTTTTTAAATTTATTTGTACTTCAAAAATGTTAAACCCTAAACATTGACCTCTCCGGCTTTTCTGGGCTAAGCATGTGCTTCCCCTTCACTTTCCAACTTTTTTTTAATTAATTTTGTGGGAAAATTTAGAATGGGTTGGGTTCTAAACCAATGGTACCTCCCTGGCCACACCCATGGGGTGGGGTGTAGTGACGAATTGAGTCATGATGGATATTTAAGCAGACATGTTGGAATGAAATCTCTCTCTGCATTCGAACCTCAACCTGCATACACGTGGTGTGCTTTCCTGCACGGGCTTTCCACATGGATTGTCCTAGGATTAAGTGGGCCCCGCCACAAATCTCGGCGGCAACACCACAATTGTTGTCCAAACGTGGGGCAGAAGGAAACATTAACAAGTTAGGTATGCATACCCCTAAATCTTGTCTTTTTCTTCTCTCTCTCCTGATATCTATCTGTTGTGGTGGAGCCATCTTTCCTGCTGGTTTCAGTGGATGGGACAGTGGTCTGAGGGCATGTGGCTTTGTACACATGGAGAGCAGCCTGCCTCTGATTTGGTTCAGAGGGAGCACCCAGTGCTTCCAGGCATGTGCCTCCTGGCATGGTCACTCCTGCAGGCTATAAAAGCCAGTGTCCTCAAGGCTGGATTAAATATTAAGCCTTAGCAGTTATGTTTGGCCTTAAAACAATTTTTCATAATTCTACAGGTCTGAAAAACGTTCTGGTTTTAAATTCCACCCCCCCTAAAGAAAGACTGAGAGGAACCAGCTCCTCAAGTTCGGTTCCAATCTTAACTTGTTCATATGTAAATTTTCTCCTGGTAGCTCTTCTGAACTTGAACCCACTTCTTTCTGTTGCAAATTAAGGCTTTTCACAGAACCGCCCTCCTCCAAGAGCAGCCTCTTCCAAATAATTTCAAGCCTTGGCCACTTTTAAATTTTGTATACAAAATCTGTTTTTGGATAAAAGTGTGTTGCTCTCTTGTCTTCTTATGGGTTTTTTCTAAATCTAACTCTTCTTACCTAAAACCTGCCAGCTATTTGTAGATCCAATGTTTGGATTTACCTAATAGTAATTCAAATCCATTTCAGCATGCTTAACTTAAAGTGTAATATTTTTACTTAACCCCTGGGTACCCTAGATATGGTTGATTTAATTTTGTCTTGCTCCTTTTAAATCGTTTCACCTTAAAAATCTCCTATCACAGAATTCTAGATCACATGTGGTCTGAGCTCTGGCCTGCCGCCATAAGCCTGCCTACTGCGCATGCATACCAGCTTACAGACTCAGCACATGGTATCTAAATCATGCCCACTAAATTTTGAATTTAGGTAACATCTTTTTGATTTCAGCATTTTGGAAACAAGATAGATGGATTTCTAGGAAAATTTACAGGCCTTGAAGTTCTAACAAAACAAACTTGCTCCAATAAATTGTGTTTTTTAAGGACCATTGGTAAAAGTCTCTTTAACAATGTAAATTGATATTTTGGTTCAATTTAAATGAGAAATTTTTTTAAATAAAACTGTTTTGTGTTTCTTTAAGCCCATCTTCAAGCTGTGTGTATGTGTGAGTGAATGCGAGTTCCTGCTTTTAATTCATTATAATGCTACAGGTTTAAATCTAGCTGACTATAAACAAAATAGATTCAATTCATAGAAAATGTTTATTTTATACCCCTTAGTGCTAACAATTTTTTTTATCTTTTTTTAATTTTTTTATTTATTTCTGTATGTGTATGAATGTACTGTCTGCATGCAAGTCTGTGCAGCCGTGTCGTGCAATGCCGCGGAGGTCAGAAGAGGGTCTCGGATTCCCCTGGAACTGGAGTTCTCCTGGAATTGGAGTTTCAGATGGTTCTCGGCCACCATGTGGGTGCTGGGGATCGAACCCGGGTCCTCTGTAAGAGCAGTCGGCGCTCTTAACCACTAGGCCATCTCTCCAGCCCCAGTGTTAACAATTTTTAATTGGGTTTATAGTATGCATATTATTTAGTTTAATGATAGATTGTTGCTAATTATTATTAGTAATTGTTATTAATGGTTATAGTTCTTGTTATTGAATATAATTATTAATAATAATTGATAAAATTCAGTCTAATGGTAAATTGTTAGCTGCTATTATTTACAATTATTCATATTAATTAATGATTATTGTGACTAATAATGGTTAATACTAATTATTGATAATTAATAATAATTAATAATGGTTGTAATTGTTGTAATTGTGGATAATTATTATTCTTCCAAAGTCCTTAATGATGGATCAATACAAAACTACAAACAACTTTGGCCTGTCTACTTTTGGGAATCCTCAATCTTTAGATTTGTAAATAGCATAGAGACAGTTAGGCTTAGCAGAGGGACAGCTTAGGAGTAATTAACCAGAAAGGACAGGATAGGGAAAAAATAGTAAACTTTAGGTATAGTTCATTAAAGGCAAATGGTTGGGAATGGGTCTAAGAGGTGGCATATGGATCTCAACTGTTTCATGCATTACTAGGATATTTATTCTAATGATGTAAAAATAACCCTATAACAAATTATAAAAATTTCATGTTTCTCATTGAACATCAAACAATAATGTGGCTTTCTTCTCTTACAGGTCAACCTAACAAGCCTTTCTTTATTATGTATGAGTGTATGTATGTATGTGCGCACACACATGTGTATGGATGTGTATACTTTTGTTCTAAGTATATTTTAATATTAACAGCCATGATACCAGCAAAAATATTGCCTCTGAGTTGGAACGTGGCCCTTCCTTCTCAAGACACAAATTTATATTAAACAGCCAAAACATAATTCAATTTCAACAAAGGTTATGGGTTATCTATTAAAACATTTAAAATAATGGATCTACACTGCCACCTACTGGTTACGCCCTTTCAACATCTAAAACAGAGATGCAACCAGGTTTTCATTGTGTTAAAGTGTTAATAAGTTTTAGGGTATTTGGGAATAAAAAATAAAAGGCATAGAGAAATTTAAATTTTTTTTAAATAAAAAAAATTGAATTCCAATTAACATCATTGCAGAATTCATGGCCGCCATTTTTCTTTTTAAATTTTTGTGCGCATACAGGCTAAGCCTGAATTATGTCCAGATGACCAGTGGGTAGCTGGTGTTGAGGCCTGCATTTCTTTTGGGTGACAAGTTGGTTTGGAAAAAGGCTCCCTTTACAGACCACCAACCTGGGAAGCTGGTGTGAAATTCCTCTCCTGGACTTGGGCAGGTGGAAAGTCACGGCCAAGAGTGGGAAATGTGTCTGGTTGTCCCAGGCTAAGGACCCGAGTAGGAAGTTACCTCTCCAGTCAGGTCACAGAAGTGACTGACAGACCTCTACACAATGAGGCCAGTTCCCCACAATGTCCACAAAGTGGGCACTGTGTGTCCCTCTCCCCTTAGCAGGACTGTGTTGCACCTGTTCGTGACAAAGAAGCTTCCTAGAAGCTCCCACAAAAACGACAAAAAAAAAAAAGCCCCCCAAAAAATCAAGATGGTAATGATGGTAACAACTTCTCATGGGCCATATCTAGCCAGTTTTTATTTGAATAATGGGCATAAGATCTGTAAAAGAAAATTTTATTAAGAGCTAGATATTTAAAAATCTTTAAAGCAGGTTTTCATGCCAGGCCTGGAGAAGTCCAAGACCTTGGAGGAAGATAGTTATCAAAATCCACTTTGTAAGGTTTACAATTTAAAATGGTAATACATTTGAACTAATTGGGAATATAAAATGCTAATTTTTTATTTGTAATCTGTATTGAATTTCCAACAATAACTTTGGTGTTAAGGTACACAAATGGTCTCTATATTTTTCCATGTTATACAGTATCACCTTGTAACATTTTCTCTTGTAGGATAATTTTAAAAAATTAAGTTTAAGTTCACTTCCCAAATAAGTAGCATACAATCAATGAAAAACAATTTGGGTGAATTTGATGAAACCTTACACCTTGGTTCCTGTTTATGGGTATGTGTAATACAACTTAGGCATCTATAGGTCAAAACATAAAAATTTAAAAAAAAAAAAGAGGGAGGTGGTATAATATTCCTTCTGTATTCCAAACATTTTGATAAGTTTTTTTAATTTTGAGGTCTTGAAACTAACAATGGGAGATTTGTATGTTCCCACAGGTAAAAACACCAATCTAAATGCCTGAAAATGTACAACTTTTGGCTGTGCAGGATGGACTGGGAAATGCCAGCAGAGAGGCTGACCCATCTGAACATTAAAGAAAAAGGAACCTCAGATTGCCTGAGTCACAGACACTGAGCATCTCTCTGAATTCTATTTGGGATAACTGTTTATAATCATTGTGGGTCCTAATGAAGTTTTCCTTTCAGATACTGAGAAACCTTCTAACCTCTCCCCTTTATAGGAAAAAGAAAAACATGAATGGTAATGAAGTCATTCGCCTAACTGTTGAAATTAAATCCAACTGTTTAGTGGTAATTTCTTATAAGACAAGTATAACTACCTTCTTTAATTGACTGTGAAAGGATAATTCTCTTTTTTTTTGAAAGGATAATTCTCTATTAGAGCCAAATATAATATAAAGTCTTATAAGTTGTGGTAATTTTAAAGCAAAATATATTAATAAGGAAAGCTCTGATATAAGCAACGAATTATTCTGCAAGGGGATGTTTGGCTAAGGGATCTAGGGAGTCCCCCAAGTTATGAAGGCTTTTGCCTATAAAAATGGATATCTGCAAGGAGATAAGTGGTAAGCCCCTGTTGTCGAAGACCTGGTGTAAGCCTGAAAAACTGTTTTGAGAACGATCAATTGCATAATAGATAATAACAGTTGGGTGGGACCTCTTGAAAATTCTAAGCCAGAGAGCGATTATTCAAAGGCCAACACTATGTATATAAAAGCAAAATATTGGGTGGCTTTCTTTAAAGGGGAAGCCAATTAGCACCCTCTGTCTAGTTATCAAGGCTGAGTATCTCAAACTGCCGTGGGGAGAATACATGTGCGGAAGGCAGTATCGTCAGCATGTGTCTATAGGTTAGTAATATATCCCATATTGGCTAATTGGCTATTAGCTCTCTCCTTGGAGGATAAATTAAATTCATGGTTAATGCCATAAGTTTATGTCCTCTAGAGGTTAGGAGAGATGTAATTAGCCACAATAAGAACTGTCACCTTTGTTATATAGAGAAGGAGGCCACAGTTTTATGGATTAGCATGTACCGATCAAGGATGGGACAATGTGGGTGTACTGTGCTTGCACCAGCTTAGGCATGCCATAATAATATTTGTTTAAGTGCTCTGTTTAGTGAAATTAAAAAAGGGTACCCTGGGAAGACCGGGGCCCCGTGGTGGACACGCCCGCTGGTTAATGAACCTACCACTTTGGAGGAGAGGCAGGTGGATCTTTGAGTGAGTTCAAGGCCAGACCTGGTCTACAGAGCGAGATACAGGACACCTGGTACTAAAAAAAAGGGAGAACCTGCTCAAAAAAAAAAAAAAAAAGAATTAAATTAAAAAAAAAAAAAAAAAGGTACCGGACTGGATGGGAGGCTGAACCCAGGTAAAGACAACCTGAACAGTGCAAAATGACATCTACAGAGAAAATAGACTGCTTCACTTCTCACCCACTTGTGCCCCTTTCCCAAACCTAGGGAACAAATTGCAGAAAAGGAGGCCATGGTAGAATGTAAGGGCTCTGGGAGATTGGGGTGAATCGTGAGAACTACAGCAATATAGATTGGCTCTTATGTGCAGGTAGATCAAACATGCTTGTGCATACAAGCTTCTCCAATTGGACTATGGGAACCTTGGTTGGTTCAAAATTTGGACATAAAAAGTTGCAAATTGGTTTTAAATGGACTTAGTTACTCACATTCATTGCTTATGCTAAATGCGGAGTTCTCTAGCTTAATGGCTTGGGATTTTTTGGCATTATTAATTGCCGCTGTAGTGTGAAAATAAAGTTTTCAGGCCTGACCTCCCCACTGCCTGCACTCAAAAAAGGTTGAGCAGTGGCTAATTAAAACTCAGGTTCCTTTGGGTTGTTAGCCTCACCCATGGTCTCCCCTGCCTCTCAAAAAAATAAAAAAATTAAAATATAAAGGAGGGTGAGAACTGTTGGGAAACTTAGTTAGAATGGGTTGGGTTCCTAAGCCAGAATGGTACCTCCTCTGGCAGAACGCATGGGGTGGGGTGTAGTAGGAAATTGAGAATATGATGGATTTTCAAGCAAGATATGTCTCAGGGAATAATACATCTCTCTAACTGCCATTGAACTATCACACCTGCGTAACACATGGTGTGCTTTCCTGCACAGGCTTTCCACATGGGCCATTGCCTAGGATTAGTGGGCGCCCGCCGAGGTCTAACGGACCTCTGCGGTGACACCCGCGACATAAATTTATTTCTATTTTACTTATAGATGCTCAATTATGCTATGCAGTATGACAGGTTATCAAGCTAAACACTTCATGTTCCCTCACTCCTATCCCCACCCACACCAATGAGAAACCCTCATGTATCTATTCTGCAAACATCATATTAGTCATCTCATTTATCTCAGTCTTTCTCACTATTCTCACATGTGAAGATTGACCTGTTTTGACAGAGTTCACTTGTTACGAGTAGTTACCTTGTATAGGCAGTCCTTTCCTGTTACCTGTATGTTTTTTTAATGTGGTTGTATGTTTTGTTAGTCTAAGAATTTCCATCATTGCATTACTGCCCAACTGCTTACAAAAGCTCGAAGGGTATCATGCCAAGGCAAACACTTTCAACTAGGTTAATTGGCACTAGATCCACAGATGAGGGATACATCTGTCGTTTGTTTTTGGGAGTGTGTTAACTTCACCTTACAGGTGTCTTCTTAGCTGCCCAATTTCCGCAAAAGCTCATGATGTCATCTTTCTTAGTGCTGCATAGTTAACTCCATATGTGCTAGAGATGTCCACATCATTTTCTCTATCCACTCTTCAGATGAGGGGCAGTTTTGGGTTGGTTCAGCCCTGCTATTGTTGAAGAGGGCTGAACACTAAGACTATTGAGCCATTGCCACATGTCGAATCTCTGCTGGTGGGGTGAGTCTTGTGAGGTACAATGACCATATGTGTAAATGGATGGCTGGGTTGGGCTGGAAGTTATTCCAGTCTTCCAAGGGTTCTCATTTCTCCACATTGCTTTCCATAGTGGGCTATATGCACGATTTACATTCCCCCAGCATGTGGATGAGTGTTCCCCTTTCTCCACAAAACTCTCAACTTTATCATTTTTCTTTTTTCTTGTTTCCTCGATCCTAGAGTCTTATTGGAGTAAGATGATATATTTTATAAGTTGTGTTTTGATTTGCATTTACCTTAATTATTGAGTGATGTGTTTGAACACTTCTTAGGTGGTATTTCTCAGCCATCTCTCATTCCTCACTCGTGAGAGTTCTCTGTTCAGCGGTCGTTTGCTCACTGTATTGAGTGGGTCATGTTGTTTTCTTTTTCTTTGCTTTTTTTGAGTAGTTTATTGTTCTGGAATCAATGCTTTGTCAAGTGCGTTCTTGTGGTGAAGGTTTCCTCCCACTCTGTGTGGATTTTCTCTTCACCTCCTTTGAGCTGTTTCTTTGAATGTATTAAGGAAGCTTTTGATGATTTCAATTTTGGAGGGAGCCCATTTTTCAATTGCTGACTTAATTCTTGTGCAGCTGCCTGTCTGATTTAGGAAGTCTTTTCCGGGGCAGAGATGGCCTCACGTGAGGTGTAAGAGCGCCGACGTGCTCTTACAGAGGACAACTGGATTTAACAATCCACCAAGCACGCCATCACTGGCGGCGAGCCAGAGCCATCTGAAACTCCAATTCCAGGAGACCTACCAGCTCCAGGGGATATCCGAGACCCTTCTTCTCATGACCTTCCGCAGCAATTGAGCATCCACAGTGGTGCCCAATCCTGCCAGGCCACAGCTACAATTCAAAAAACCCATACAGAAAATAAATTTAAAAAAAAATTTAAAAAAAAGAAGTCCTTTTCCCTCTGCTAGATCTTGTAGTCTGCTGCCAAACTTTTATTCTTCTTATACCCTTCAGAACGGTTGGGGTTTGACATTGAGGTTTAATCCACCTGGAGTTGACTTTGTACCATGGTGAGAGGTAGGGGTTTAATTATTCTTTATCAAGTGCTGATCCAGTTTTTGCCAACACTTCACTTTACTGAAGATTGCTGCTTTCCTCCATTGTACTACTTGGCCCCCTTGTCAAAATATGAGATGGCTGAAATTGTAATGCTGCTCAAGTTTGGATCTTCAGTCTTTTTCATTGATCCAAACAGGTCTTGTTTTTTGTGCCAGGTACCAGGCTGTTTTTTTATGACTATATACCCTGTAGTAAAGTTTGCTGGTATAGAGATCCCACTTGTGTTTGCTCTTTCACTCAGTGCTTTGCTTCTTGCTTTGCTATTTGGGTCAGTTTTTGTTTTTCTGAATTTAGGACTTTTTTTTTTTTTTTTTTTTCCAAGCCTGTGATGAAATCTTCTTGGGGATTTTAACCAGTGGGGTTGCATTAAATTCTATACAAGAGTTTTGGTAGATGGACATTTTTACAATGTTAATTTTCCCAATCCATGAAGCATAGGAGTTTTCCATCTTCTGATGTTTCTTCATTTCTTTCTTTATGGGTTTAGAAATTTTTGTTGTAGAGATCTTTGGTGTCTTGGGTTAGGTTTGTCCTAGGTATTTTATGTTTTTGAAGCTATTGTGAGTGGGAAGGTCTCCTTGAATTCTTCCTCCAGTTGTGTGTGTTGGGTGTATAAGAAAGGCCACTGATTTTTTTTAGGTTATTTTTGTATCCTGCACTTGCTGACGCATTAATCGTTTCTAGGAGTTTTCTGGTGGAAGTTTTTAGCATCCCTTAAGTAAAACAATCATATCATGCACATTAGGGAAGTTATTACTTCTTCTTTTTCCAATTAGTACTCTTTAATTTCCTTTTCTTTCCCTTATTGCTCTAGCAAGTGTTTCAGCATTATATTGTTTTTTGTTGCTTTTTTTTTTTTTTTTGTCTTTTTGAGACAGGGTCTCCCTGTAGCTCTGGCTATCCTGGAACTCTCTGTAGACCAGCTGGCCTTGTAACTCACTATGTAGATTCCGCCTGCCTCTGCCTCCCAAGTGCTAGGATTAAAGGAGGGCCACCACGCCCGGCATCACGCACTATATGAAGAGGAATGGTGACGGGGGCAGCTGCCAAGTTCCGCTACCTTTAAAGGGAATGTCTCGGGCTGGAGTGATGGCCTAGCGTGTATATACCGAGCGCCGACCGCTTTACAGAGGACGGCCGTGTTCGAATCCCAGCACCACACTTTGGCATGCTGACAAGAATATCCTTCTGAAACTCCAATTCCAGGAGAACTCCTTTCCAGGGGATCCACGACACACTCTTCTGACCTCCGCGGCATTGCACGTCCGGGTGCCAGACTTGCATGCAGACAATAAACATTCAATACACATATGGAAAAAAAATAAAATTAAAAAAAAATTAAAAAAAATTAAGGAATGTCTCTGGTCTTTTTCCCATTTTAGGATGATATTGGCTGTGTGTTTCTTGTATATGGCCTTTGAATTACATTGAGGAATGACTCCCCTCCGATCCATTCCTCTAGGACTTTAGCATGAAGGGATGCTGGATTTTGTCACACACTTTTTTTATTTGGAGTTCTATGAGCAATTTTCATCTATTATCTGTTGAAGATATGATCAATACCATTCTCTTGGATTCTTCTGTCTCTATTCAACATGGTATCTTTTCAGTGTTTTCCACTTCTCTTCTGGAGTCTTCATTCTTTTCTTAATTCTTTGATTGCTCTTTATAATCTTGGATTTCTTTAAGTATGTTCATGATCGTTGTTTTCTGATGTCTGTGTCCTGGGCCATCCCCAGGAGGATCCCACTGTAGGAATCTTCCATAGGATTGGCAGGGCTTGGCGTGGGGTTCTCCAGCACGTTTCCCATATTGTCTCTTCTTCGTGTTCCTGGCATATGGGCTTCTCCTTGCCTGTATTCCAATGTGAGTCCCAAATGCCTCTTCACTGTGTTGAAGGCTTGCTTTGCTTGCCTTCTTCAGATGCCTTTGTAATCCCAGTTGGTGGGGGTGGGGGTGGGAGGTGGGGGTTGTGCTCTTTAGCATGTGCCCTGGTACCTGAGTTTCAAGAGGACTTGGGAGATCTCTGATCTCAAGACTCACACAACCCTTTTATACCAGCTGGGGGGATAGCTCCGCCCACACAGCCACAAAAGCCAACTAAGTCAAAAACAGCTAGATTAACTGGATTAAGTCAAACAACAATCCGTCTTGCTGAAGCACCCAGCTCCTGCCTACCTACCTGCACTTCAGGAGGTCTTGGGAGATCTCCCTGCTTTCCAACTTTTTGAGTCTTCCTGTAGAAGGTTTTATTTCTAACACTGATTAAAATTTAAATGATGGGTTTTAAGGATGCTATAAAAATTATCCAACATTTTTCATAAAATCCTGAGGGATAGTTCACCCATAAATAGAGCTTGCTGCTCTTGAGAAGACCAGTGTTCAGTTCCCAGCACCCATGATCGGCAGCTTGTGGCAGCCTGTGATTCCAGCTCCAAAGGATCCAGTGTCCTCTTCCTGCCTCCATCAATACCTACACACACACCTGCATATAGATTCACAGAGATACATGCACATAAATAATGAAAATATATTTAAAAGTGATTGAAAATGTTCAAGGGTGTTTGAGAGTTAGCTAAGTTACAAGGAATAGCTTAGAAATTATTAGCAATTGTGGCAAGTCTATAGATATCTCTTCCTTTGAGGCAGTGACTGGGAAAGTTGTGCTTCCTTTATAATTCTAATGACCATTAGAGAAATAGGAATTAGACATGACTATTCACTTACATTGACCTATTTAGAGAAAGAAATTAAAATTTTTTAAATTTTTATTATTTTGTATGTATTAGTGTACTGTCCACATGTAGGTAGGTGCGCCCGTGTCATGCAATGCTGCGGAGGTCAGAAGAGGGCATAGGATTCTCCTGTAACTGGAGTTAAAGAAGGTTCTTAGCCACCATGTGGGTGCTGGGAATCGAACCTGGGTCCTCTGCAAGATCAGTCAGTGCACTTAACCATTGGGCCATCTCCATCTCTCCAGCCCCAAAGACAGCAATTTTTAAAATTTTATTTATTTTTTATGTGTATGAATGTACTGTCTGCATGTAGGTCTGTGCACCTATGTCATGCAGTGCTGCATATATCAGAAGAGGGTGTCGAATTCCTCTGGAAGTGGAGTTAAAGACAGTTCTCAGGCGCCATGTGGGTGCTGGGAATTGAACACGGGTCCTCTGAAAGAGCAGTTGGTGCTCCATCTCTCCAGCCTCAGAGTTGTTTTCATTTTCAGAATATGCCAGCTAGGCGACATGATCTTTGAGCTTTCTATCAGCAGTGTTCGTTGTTCTTGCTTTTTCACTCAGCAAGATTATTCAAGGAAATAGGGTGAGTCCATAGTATGTAGTAACATTTCTTTAATAAAATATCTATGAGGAGTTAAGAAAAGAATGTTCCAGAATGAGTCCACAGAGGGGTAGCTTTCATGGTGCTGACGTACACAAAACCCCCTTTATCTCATTTGTTTTTCAAAATATTTTATTATTTTTTTTATTTTATGTGTATGAATGGATTGCCTGCAGGTATGTATGTCTCATTTGAATTATGTTTAAAAGGTTTTATGAAAGTACAAAGAAATAAGAAACATTGGAAAATAAATATATAAATATATATACCCTTAAATATTAAGATGTGGTAAAAGATGGGATGGTTCAGGAGATAGAACTTGGAGTTCATACCCAATACCTAAAGCTGAGAATTAAAGCAATTGTTAAATGCTTGCTTTTTCTGTCCAACATGGAATGAATTCTAAACAAAATATTTAAGAGAAAGACATTTATCCTTTTCTTCTAAGAAGACATAAACCATTAAACCCAAAAGGGCCAAAATATTTTATTGATGGAAAGATACCAGTTGACAGTTTAGATGACATTATCTAAATATAACTATCATTTACATTTTTTAAAAACTTTAACCATTATATTAACATTGTTTACATTTTCATTGGTTTATCTATATTCTAATTACAATAAATACATTACATTTTATTTTTATCAATTTATTACATACTGAAACTGAAAAAATGATAAACTCTACAGGCCCTCATCCATAAAATCAATCATCACCAAAAGTGTCATTTCAGAAATATTTTTCAATGTCATATCCATGTTAAGATACTTTATATGTCCCCACAGTATCTCTGTGAAGCATTATTTGTTTTGATAGTTCTGTTTTCCACATTGAGATACAAACGTAGTCCATTTAGTAAAGTTTCCAAAGTAATATACTGTGTCAGAACAGTACTAAGAATGATTTATTGCTGTATTTTGTTACACAGTCTAGTACCTAACACAGTGTAGAAAGACTAGTAAATAATCACTGAATGATGGCCACACAATGGATAAACCATTTTGTCGCATGAATTCTAAGTCAACTGCCACATTTTTGGTGAATTCCTTGACTTATAAATTGCACAGGTGGAACTGCAGCTGAATAGACCATTTTATCCGCTGCCCTCTGTGTCAGATCTCATTGCTGCAGGAAGGGGCTTTGCAAGATGGTACCATCTGTTCAGGTCTGAAATCATACATTTCCATGTCTCCTTCCTCCTCACCCCCACCTCAATAGCTACAATGGTCTGGTTCACTATCCATTTGGTTTGGTTTTGTGAATTAGGTCTATTAGCATATGGCTGAGACCAACTTTCTTCACAAAAATCTCTCCAGTATTAACGTTGAGCATGTTAATGTCCTAGCCAAGGAGAATATAACTGACCTATATCTTGGATCTTAGTAACTACACCTGGTTATAGTCCTTAAAAATGAATCACTTGGCTATTTTAGGCACTGAGTAGCTCAGACTATGATTTAATAATTATAGTCGCAGATACCGTAGCTCAGAATATTTCCCAAGTTAATTTGTCATAAGTTTGGCTGAAACAGTACAATATGACAAAAGATTACTGATATGTATTCTACAGTTCATATGAAAAGATTATAATAAACATATGTTTCACAAGCAAGAGGAAAATCCACAACAGTTATTTCCAGTGATTTGTTATCAAGTATGTTAAAAATCGTCATTTATTTTATTGGCAATAGTGTTCATTTAGCCAAACACAATAAGACATCTCATGAACGAACCTGTGATCAAGATGTCTCACTTAAACTTTTAGGAAATTCATAATGTTTCCCTTTTGAAAAAAGAAAACATTTATCTTCATAGAAAGAATGTATTGAGAAATAAAAGTATGTTTACATTGGTCACCCACAGTTATTGATTTCACCTAGGTGATGTTTTCACAATTCGTGGGCACAACCCGAAGAAATCTAGAATTCTCCCATCTCATTTGCTTATGTATTAAACATATGATCTACCAGCTGTGCCTAGATGGAAGAATATTTCCATCAGAGTCTTAATTGTAGCTCAAGATGAATCTTAGAGGTAAGATTTATCGAGCATTTATTGTCTATCCTGTCATGTCTATCAGATACTTTAAGTTTTAAGAGTATCACAAGGGACTTAGAGCACTCTGGTGCAACCCTTACCCATTCTAGAGTTTTGCCACAACTAAAAGAGAAATGGACATGAATAGAAAGAGGCTATTAAGTGCTGTCATTAAGTAAATTGACTTTAGAAACTTATGCAGAAGAGTCATTTTTATATAAGCTCTGGTATCATTTAAAATTAGAACACAGTCTATGTTACCTTATAGAAATAAGTATCTACCTGAAGCTAGAAATCTCATTTTGTAATTGTGCCAATTACAGTCAAAAGATAACAATTACATAAGCCTTCAATTAATTGGTGTTCAACCTTACAGTGAATGGAAATAGCCAAATAGAGGAAGTCCTCCCACAGCAGCAAACACAAATCATAGATTCTTGAGCATTAGACACTCCAGCACATTTGCTTATTTTTCAACCCTTTTGTCCACACCCTCTCTCCACACCAGACAGAAGAGTAACTGTTTACAAAGAATTTCCTGCATTGCATAGTTTCAATTGGCCCTGCCACTGTGGACAAAAGAGACAATCCCGTTTTTACCATGTTAAAGCACTTGTCAGGGTCATGCTTAATGTGTTTATTGTCCTTGTTTCTGTCCTGCAGAGATTGGTTTGCCAGAATTCTCTCCAGGGCGTTGTGCAGGAGTCACAGGAAACTGGAATCCATAGCCATTGTACCCATCCAAGTAGACGCACTGGAAGAAACTGATGGGATCTAAAAAGAGAGCATGATAATTAGTTAGAGCAAGTAGCATATGAACAGTAGCAGATGAGCATAGTGACACAGCACAGCCCAGTGGACATGCTCATGGGTGTCAGAGAGCCTCCTCTGTTCCTGTAGAGATGAACTTCAATGTGTCTTAAATTCTTCATGCATAAAATCAAGACAACCTACAACATCACAGGAATGATGTGGACTACTAAATGAGCTGCAATGTGGTTCCAAAATTAGTGAGTTTTTCCATTTGTATTTTTCAGTAGGCCAGAGCTCTTCAGAGCCAGCCCATTCACTCTTTTATTCAAAGCTCTGAGACAAAATCTTCAAGTATAGCAAAGTATAGGAAAGTCAAATATGTGTGATAAGAGGCTGGTGAGATGAGTTGGTGGGTATAGGTGTCTGCTACCATAGCTCATGATGTGAGTTCAACCTCCAAGGCCCACATGTTGGAAGGAGACAACCAATTCCCACAACCTATTCTCTGACCTCCAGAAGCTCTCCATGAAGCTCTCCTTCACACACACTACATGAAAAATAAATGTAATTTTTTACAAAAAGAGTGTGGTACAAATGATTGTGGTGTAGTTGTCCAAACCTGAGGTCTGGATTCTGAATCAAGGTTCCCAAAGGCAGCTGTGTTAATATATGGTGCATAGGGACTTTCCTGTAATTACAGGCACTCACTGACACCCATTTTCTAAAATAACCGTCTTGTATATTCTTACAAACTATCATGGATATTTTGCAGAAGGCCAGGTAATAAAATATCATCTGAAGGTAGTGATGTGTAGATATGGGAAATGTAGCCAAATCCACCTAACACAAAGGGCTTAAGAAGTGGAATTAAGTGAACCATGGAGGAAGCATGCTAAAAGAAGCAATAAGAGAGCATTCATTTCATTTCACTTGTTTTGTGTTTGACACAGAGGCATACTATGTATCCTACGTTGGTCCCAGAGCAATCTTGCCTCAGCTTCTCAAGTGCTGAGATTGCAGGCATGAGTCACCGTGTGAGGTGAGTGAGTCTTCTGATTCCATTGTTGGTTGCCTGACCTCAGTCACTGAGTTATCAGGAATGGATTGATTTCTATTTTGTTCTGTCATTACTCAGTGGTGGTAGCACAGGTGTCTCTTTCTAAAGTTGTTGAGGTTGTAGAAATGAGTGTGGAAATTAGACAGACCCTAGAGAGAAGTGGTGGTAAGGCTGGAGTCAAGGAAAAGAACAGCATTGATGCTAAAAGTTGAGACCCTATTAATGCTGTATTCGGTCCCAGATGGACATTCTCAGATGTGGGCAGGGTCCTGACACATGTCGATAACCCAAGTTGAGCAAGCTGCTAATGAAAATATCACATCTGTGGGGGTTTGGGCACAGCAATCTGTAGATTGGTTTTGCACGAAGGATGCTTATACTCATGGATTATCACTTATAGCTAAAAAATGAAAAAAAAAAAAAAACCTGAAAGATGCAGGACAGTTATGGCAGGCAAGTCATGATCGGGGTGGGTGGGGGTGGGGGGGGAAGGAAAGGGAAATATGCCTGACTGAATTGGAAATGATTACGAAATGCACAAACCATCAATAATTAATTAAAAAAAATAAATAAAAAAAATAATAAAAAAAAACTAAAAGTGAAAGAAAAAAAAATAAAAGAAAATATCACTGTCACTAAAAATGTTAAAGTTTACAGTAAAGGCTCATGAGTACCAACATGTAAGCCTGGGCAAGGAAAGGTGAAAATGGGAGATTTTGTTTCACTGTAACAATCTCTAAACTGATCATTCCACTGAATGATATCTGATTATGTTTTATTATTTATTTTTAATTAAATCTTGTTCTGTTTTGTATTTGAGAAAGAATTTTGCTCCATAATCCTGGCTAGTCTGATACTATGTAGTCTAGGTTGGCCTTGAACTCAAGTCACTGGTCATACTTGAACATCCCAAGTGCCAGGATTAGAAGTATGCATCACCATGCCTGGAGATTTTTAATTAAATTTCTTTGGATTTTGAGATTATTTTATATTTGCATGCAATTATAAGAAACAAAACAGAGATATTCCCTGTATTTTCACCTAATTTATCTTGATGGTAATATATAGTAAAATGGGGAAAAGGCATTGATACCATCTACCTATTGCAATTATGGATCATCTTTTTTTTTTTTTTTTTTTTTTTTGTCTTTTCGAGACAGGGTCTCCCTGTAGCCCCAGCTGTCCTGAAACTCCCTGTGTAGACCAGGCTGGCCTTGAACTCGCAAAGATCCACCTGCCTCTGCCACCACGCCCTACTTGGATAATCTTTCAATGAAATAATATTTTGAGAATTTATGCAGTTTAGGTGGAAATTATGAACAAAAATTTATCATTTGGCAGAGGGTGGTAGAATAAACGATAATAGCTTTTCTTAGGGATTTTGCGTTGATGTCCAGTGCTATCTCATCAAGACTGCTTACATTCTTGTGGTTCGCCCAGCCTGAATGTGTCAAGCTCTAGCATAAGCAGCTCTTATCTGGTGCAGTCCCATGAGCATCTAAAGCAACACTCGTAGCATAATAGGTATTCAGTACCTTTCAATGAATGAACTAGGATTTTTTTTTGGAGACAGATATCTAAGAAACAATGCAAAACCAAGAGACATTATTTTCTCAGGTAAAGGTCTAGTGTTTTTTATTACTTTTAAAGTTTGCAATGAAACTCAACTACATCTATTTCAAAAACCATTGCTGCTAATCTATCCAGTGATGACTTTATTCACTCCATATGTGGGTCCACAATTTATTGCTTCACCATTTGCGGAAAAAAATGTCTAATTTGAAAGAGGTAGGATAATGAGAATCTTGAACATTGACTTGTGAAACTGTGTGTGGATAGTTTGCATTCTAAAATCCAGAATCCTGCAGATTGACTATTAAGAGCATTCCATACATCTTAGAAAAGTAAAAAATAAGTTTGAATCTTAGAAGTGAATTTCCAAGCAATTGAATTACTAAAACCCATTTCTACATTTTTTGACTTGATATAAAAAGATTCAGCATATCACTTCAACTGGTCTATTATAAAGCAGTCACATTAAACCAAGAGTCAGCTACAGTACCCAGGATCAGAACTGTGTGGAATAGCTTGCAGTAAATGCCACTTCAGTCATTACTTGGAATTCTTTAACACTGTGCCCCTTGCCTGACACAAAAAAATGATGAATTTCTTTTTGAAATATAAATGACTGACCTTGATGCTATTCTTCAGGTCTGTGCTAAAAATCCTTTTCTTCAAATAATGTTATTCTTGAGTGGGTCTAAAGTTTAAATTTATAAGTAATATCTTTATTATAGAAGGATTTAGAAGTTTTAATTTAATTATAAACTTACTTTTCTGCTTCTTTGGAGAAGGTACATCTTCAATTTCTTCTACTGAACACAAAATTATGAGAATGAATATTCATGCATACACAGATATATAAGCAGTATATATAGTGCAGATACTAATATTACACAATCTATATTTTGTCAGATTCTATTCACACTTTCATTATAAAATTTAATATATAAGAACAGGATATGGGGCTCTGGAGAGATGGTTCATTGGTCAACAGCACTGGCTGCTCTTTCAGTGGGCCTGGTTTATATGGCAGATCACAACCATCACATGTCCAGTTCCAGGGAATTCAATGCCCTCTTCTAACCTCTGTAGGCATTGAATGAAAATGGTATACTTGCATACATGCATGCAAAACAGTCATAAAAATTAATTGATTTTACAAAGAGCTGGATATAGGAAATGAGTCAATAAAAGTGGAAACATGCTATTGGCTATAATTCTACAAACAGGAAGACTGGTCCAGTTGGGCTGGTTATGGTTGGTTGTGGACAAGTGCATATGCAGTTATTTCTTGAGATGAGTTCTTTAATGCTGAGTTCCAAAATGACAAGGTAGCATCTGGCTGTAAAATTTATGTCTCTTTAATGGCTTATTTTTCTTATACTGTGGGAATTTTGTATTTTATTTTCATTCTTTAAAACTGCAGATTGTTTTAATCAATAATTACCCTATTGTTTTAACCAATAATTACCTTATGTTTTATAGAAAAACAGAATTAATTCTTGCTCTCTGCATTTTGGTCATCCTTAGCCAACTCCTCACTTCCTTCTTCTCTTCTGCATTTCGAGTTTCAAGTGATTACTCTCTCAGTTCCTGTATGAAACTGAGTTTTCAGTTTTTATATATGAGAATTTGTGATATGTCTTATTAATTCACTTAATATAGTGTCTTCCAGCTCCATCCATGGTGCTGCAAATAATAGATTCTGTTCCTTTTTGTGGTTCTGTGGATATATAACACATTTCTATTCTTCCCTTCCTCATTCACCAATATACCTCTGGATAGACTCCCTAGTCCTTCTACTATAAATTGTGCAGAATGCATACAAGACTACAGCTATCATTTTGGAATAATGATTTTTTTCTCTTCTGTATGCATACTCAGTACTGGGATTAACAGATTACTAGGTCTATCTTTAGTTGTTAAAGGACTCTTCATATGATCACAGCTGAAATTATTCATATTCCTACAGTGTATGAGCTTTTCAGAAAAGCATCTTAATACCTGCTTAAATTTAAAACTTTATTTCATGAGACACCGGCACCCATTCATTTTCTGGTGAGTTTTTCTTAAATCAATGCATTTTGCATTGTTAATGAAGTCTGGGCACTTCTATAGAGCACATTTACAGCAAGAAGAACTCTCAGAAAATGCTTACTGCGCACAGAAGTGAAACAGAGAATGGTTAATTTATACCAACTAGAAAGTGGGAAATCAGTAACCCTTCAGCGAACAACGACTAAAACTGATGAGCTTGGTTCAGAGCCTCACATTTCAGATGGAGACATTGAGTTCTGGAGATGCCTGCCGGTACTAGATTTTTCTGCCTGTATATCCTGTGTTTGATGGAAATGGGTGCTTCTTTCCTCCCCTCCCTTCCTTTAGTCCCTCCCTCTTTCCTTCCCTCCTTTCCTCCCACCTTCCTTTTTTCTTCCTTTGCTTTTATCTTTTTTTTTTTTTTTTGGTTCTTTTTGCCAGGTCTCCCTGTAGTTCCCAGCTTCCTGGACACTCACTGTAGACCAGCTGACTTTGAACTCACAAAGATCTGCCCTGCCTCTGCCTCCAGAGTGCTGGGATTAAAAGCATGTGCCCCCACGCCTGGCTGTCTTTATTTTATCTTTTATGAGAGTGCTTTTATGATAGGTGGTTTCATTTTGTCTGTTTTTGATTTTATTTTATTTATTGTAATTATGTGTATGCATGCACATTTGAGTATTAGTTTGTGCACATGAGTGTTTGTGCCTGCAGAGGCCAGAGGCATCAGATACCCCTGGACCTGCAGTTACTGGCAGTTGTGACTTCTACCACTTGGAAGCTGGGAACTGAGTTCTAGTCCTGTGCAATACAGAAAGTGTTCTCAATTTCTCAGCCTTATCTATAGCTCTGAATTTTTACTAATCAAAAGAAATCATTGATGAAAATAACAAGTTTATACTCCTTGATAAAGTGGTAGTTTTGTGATCATTAGACATGAGACTTTTAAAGATTGTTTCTATAGATTAGTCAATAAATACACCTGATAATTACTGTCAAATACTGTTCAGCTAGTTTTGTTAGTATGCAAGGAGATGTATATTTTATAAATAACATACAAATATTTAAAATCAAATCTAGCTGCTGGAGAGATGCCTCAGTGGTTAAGAGCACTGGCTGCTCTTGCAGAGGTTCATTTCTCAGCATCCACATAATTGGCTAACAACCATCTATAACTCTAGTTCCAGGGGCTCTGATGCCCTTTTCTGGCCTCTGCAGGCATTACATGTGCAGCACATGCACTTTCATACACACATGCAGGCATACACATAAAATAAAAAAAATAAGATATTTAAAAACAAATCTAGAACACAATATTGCCTAGAAAACCTGTGAATTGCATTAAGAAATCAAGAATATTTAACTAAACAAGAAAGGCAAAATATTACATCTCTGAGAGGAAACATAAAAATAGGCTAAAAATAAATTCACCTTTAGCTGTCTTTGGAGCTGGTACATCTTTGGAATCTTCTCCTGTAGTGTAAAAAATGACAAATAAATTACATTGTTTTGTACAGGAAGTTCTCTACTTAGGAAATAGTAAAGACTTTTGAGTCACAGGTCTCTTAATCTTAAACAGAGCATCTAGTTTCTCCATTAACACAAACGTTCTGACTTGGGAAGAGGGCATGGAGAAGTTAGCCCTAAGTTCTACATGGTCATCAGATCAGCAGTAGCTGGCTTGTGCAGGGTCTGTCATAACCTGTACCCAGCCCTACTACCTTCTGAAATGTGTCTTTACTCATTGGAAAAAAACTCCTTCTGGTAACCATATCCCCTTTGGAATTTAGGAAATCCAGAGTAAGTGATTCATATATACAGACTTGATCAATAGAAATATATCCACCCACACCATATATTAAGATTGCTTTTGGATTTATTAGACTTTCTGACAATTCAATAAGCTCCTAAATTAAATTATATACAGGACAAATATATCTTTGACAAATATACATTTAATTTACAAAGTCTCTTCATTAGATTGGTGCTGGGAAAACTGGTTACCCATATAACAATGAAGGAAATTGGACCAGAATCTTACATTATAAAGATGCCAATGAAATAGAGATAAAATATATAAATATAAGACCCTAAACATAATTTTTTTTTAAAAAGTTGAGACATGAGTAATAGTGATCATGGTTCTGATTTGATGGATAAGAGACCAAAAGTTCAGCCGGGCGGGTGGCACACGCCTTTAATCCTAGCACTTGGGAGGCAGAGGCAGGCGGATCTTTGTTGAGTTCAAAGTCAAGCCTGGTCTACAGAGTGAGTGTCCAGGACAGCTGGGACTACAGGGAGACCCTGTCTCGAAAAGACCAAAAAAAAAAAGAGACCAAAAGTTCGGACAAAACCAAAATCAGATACATATCACATTGACTCATTCCTAAGCAGCAAAGACTAAACAATCCAGAAACAAGAAAACAAGCTATGAAATGAGTTACAATATGAGTAAATCATTAACCTAATGGAAGACTAATATATACAAAATATAATTAACTCATATACCCGACATGTCAAGGTGTAAGCATAAATGGACAGTAATATGGCACTCCTTTCTTGAATTCTTTGTAGTAACAATTGCAGTGAGTTAGTGGTGGTCAACTTTTGTTACTCTTTTGTTGGTTAAACAGAGGTATCATTCACTGAGCAACTGACCAAAGCTTGTGGCTGACTTCCTGTGCCTCTGTCTTCCTTCCTGTCAGACTGCCCTTATTGAGAATACCTCGGCTCTCGCCAGCTTTTTAAAGCCAGTTGATGCCTTGCCAAAATCCAGAATTTGAATATAGTAAGGTTTGGAGGCTGAAGAGAAGCCTGACAGGAAGGAAGACAGAGACACAGGAAGAGAGCCACAAGTCTTGGTCAGTTGTTCTGTGAATGATACCTCTGTATAACCAACTAAAGAGCAACAAAAGTTGACCATCTTCACTGCAATTGTCACTACACAGAATTCAAGAAATTAGTGGGATTTATAGTCCATTTATGCTTACAGCTTGACATGGAATGAGTGAGTGTCAGTTTTGATAAAACAAATACTTGATTCTGAAGAGGTACAATCATGGCTGTGAAGAGGGTATCAAAATGTGCCAAAGGAACTTGAATGATCTGCCTTGGGGATGGGACAGTAGAGTTAAGTTTGAAATAGGCCTGCATATATTCTGACATAAGGCGATAACAGTTACATAGTGAAAGTAGAGCTTTGGAGAGAACTAGAGGTTTCAAAGGATAGAGGGTTTACACAGAGAATGTTCTGGAAAGGATTGATAAGATTATCTTTCTGAGGCATCTCTGCTGAACTTCATGCTCATTGAAGATGGTTCAGGACAGCAATGGTATTTCAGGTGTATTTTATAAAAATATATTAGAATAAGAAAAATACTAGATTCAAAGTAACACTAGCACTGATGATACTGAATATAAAAGCTGGCTTTGAAGGGATAACTTAAAAAAACATTAACTATAGGTAAATACAAGAGATTAATGAAATAGGGAATATCACTGTAGGCTAGTCTCCTTTGGAGGGTGATAGGTACATTCTCAGCTGTAAGGAGATTTCTGGAACCACTGGTTAGCTGAAGATTACAAAACCTTTTGATTTTATGAATTGATTTGTAACTCTGATTTGGTCATGTGATTGTAAATGCATAGAAAAAGGCAAGACCAAGAAGCTTAGACATCTGGAAGAGATTGGAAGTTTTATATTAATTGGCAAATACATATAATTTGTGAGATTCAGATTTTTATTTTTTAAGAATTTATTTATTATTTATGTGTATGAGTGCATTGCCTGCATGTGTGTAAGTGTACCAGTGCTGTGCAATACCCACAGAGGTCAGAAGGTGTCAGATCTCCTGAAATCCCAGGAATTTGAGTTACAGAAGGTTGTTAGCAAGCAGGTGCTAGGAATCAAACCCTGGTCCTCTGCAAGAGCAACAAGTTGCTCTTAACATTAAGATTTTTAGGGCTGGAGAGACAGCCTAGTGGTTAAGAGCACTGACTGCTCTTGCAGAGGACCCGAGTTCGAACCTCAGCACCCACATGGTGGCTGAGAACCATCTTTAACTGCAGTTCCAGGGGAATCCGACCCCCTCTTCCGACCTCCGTGGCATTGCACGACACGGGTGCACAGACCTGCATGCAGACAGTGCATTCATACACATAGAGAAAAATAAAAAAAAATAAAAAAGAAAGATTTTTAGAATTTGTCACCACCAGTTGAGTCCAGTTAGATTACTCTGTATGTGTTAGCCCAGTACTCTAACAATAACCCTATAAGGCCCGAACTTACATTGGATTTTCTTTAGAGGTGAGACAGAAAAGTTCAGTACTGCCAGAGTTCACAGAACTAAGGCAGAAGCAGGACCGGAATGTGGACTCAAATCTACCTACATCAGAGCTTCCTGAATGAAGCTTCACATTTATATCCCATACAGTAAACCTGCTGTATGTCAGACACTATATTAAGCATTGCATGAATATTGACATATTTACCCACTAAGCACTTCTGACAGGACAACACTATCACTATTTCATGTTCAGAGGTAGAACCATTGAGGTCCAGAGACTCAAAGTCTGGGAAAATATAATTAAAGAAAGAGATTCACACTTAGATGCTCAGGTTCCAGAGGCTTTGTTGTTAGTCCCTACACTATCTTCCACTCAGGGACTTACTAACTGAAATTTTCTGTATTTCATACAGAACATCTCAAGCAATCTTAATCCCCTTTGTGCCTCCTTTGCTACTGGCACCCTTCCACAGCAGCCCCACTGGAATTCATATACTCATTTGTGTGAAGGCCCACGGTGTCCAGTTAGTGCAAGTTCCTTCATTGAGGTCAGCCCATCCAGAGTCCTTCCCTTTGAGAAGATTTGCTCTTCCCCACCCAGCAGTTATCAGCTACCAATAGTTCTGCTAAGATTGGGAGCACTCAAGGACTTTTAAAAGATATGTGCATTTGGGGGCTGGAGAGATGGCTCAGCAGTTAAGAGCACCAACTGCTCTTGCAGAGAACCCGGGTTCAATTCCCAGCGCCTACATGGTGGCTAAGAACTGTCTTTAACTCCAGTACCAGGGGAATCCGACACCCTCTTCTGACCTCCAGGGCATTGCATGACACGGGTGCACAGACCTACATGCAGACAGTACATTCATACGCATAAAAAATAAAAAAAACAACAAAAAAAGATATGTCCACTTCCAGAATCCATGATTTATATTGCCTGACATGAGTCTGCTGACAGGCACTGACATAGTGAAGATCTGTACACACCAAGCATTTGTACAGAGTGAAATGAAGGAAGAGATCTGCCAAAGCCTTTGGGCTTGCAGAGATATTATGTACATGGCTCTGCATTTCCAAAATTTGATTTTGCTCAGTGGAAGTATAAGAGTTACTCTGTTGCCTTTGAAAAAGTATAATGTCACTGAAAAAGGTACTAAATAAATATATTTGTTTGCCTGATCAATATAAGCAATTTAGGTAATTGTATTTCAACCAATTTTCCAAAATGCATTACTTGGAACTTGAAATTGTGGACTGCATTCTTCACTTACACAGAAACTTCAGTTTTAAGGAAACCACAGCCTTCGGTGAGTCCACACTCCCATATAAAGCAGATGCCTGCTCTACCAAATAGTCACAAGCAGATGGGAGAGCTTTGTGTAGCTACGACATAAGGCTTTTAATATGGTGCTACGATGGACTGCGTTTTCTGTCCCCATTTTGGTTATTGAAGTAGTGCTGCTTATATGAGAGTTCATAAACAGCTATCAATTTACATATGTAAAAAATAAGAAGATTATGACATTGAAACCTAAACTTTGTCTGTCTGGGCCCCCAGTACTGTGTGCCTCTTATAAAGTTGGAGAATTTTTGTTTTGTTTTGTTTTAGGTACACAATTTGGTTCACCTAACTTAAAGATCTGTTCTTCTGTTTTAACACTTAAAAAGAAATGTTACTCTATATTAAGTGTAATAACCTGAAAAGGTCAAAAAGCCACTGTGGCCTATACCTGCAAGGTTTACTGATGTCCAAATCTGATCTGTAGCCATGGGTCAAGTGTTTCAGAGCTGGTGCAATCCTTGAATAGGTTCTGGTGTTAAACTTAAGTTACCATAGATCCCCAGATACTTTAGGCTCTGTGATGTTGTTGAAAGAGATCAGTTAAAAAATCCAGTATTCAGGACTAGGTGTGGGAGGGTGGTAGCTTACAGCTTAGTGCTTAAGAGCACTGACTACTCTTACAGAGGACCTGGGTTTGATTTCTGGCACCCACATGGCAACAAACAACTATCCATAATTCCAGTTCCAGGGAATTTGACATCTTCTTCTGATCTCAAGACACCTACTTGAATGCAAGCAATACAGTTGTATACATAAAATAAAAATAATAAATAAAATATTTTAAAAATCTAATGTGTTGTCATTAAGGAGACTTTACACTTTATACAAATAAATTTCATGTGTGTATATAGTCTATATGTATATAAATCATAATTAAACCATACATGAACATACATACATGTATCAGTGTGAACTCCAATTTCATATAAGAACTTGAAACGCATGAGGAAGTGTGCAGTCTAGCATCATAGCCAATGTAGATAGGGTGTCTAGATATATGATTGTTAATTATACAATCTTGATGCATTTATGCATCAAGATTGTATAATTTGATGCATAAATGCACAAAAATCCTCTAAAATTACAATTAGAGTTTCCAAATTCTCAAAGAGAAGTTGTGCCTTGTTTCCATTTTGTGTTCTCTAAAATAGTGTTAGAATCTTAAGGAAAGGTTGATAATTCCATTATTTATATACATTATATCTACTGATGCTTGATAGAAATTAAAACAAACATGTTCAAGTTTAAGAATCCTAAGAATTTATCCTTTATTCATTACATTAATGCCTTCATACACCTTTAGGACTCTGGGGAACTCTAATTTACATTCATCTGAATAAGAGCGGTAAAAGGACAGGGTGAGGTTGTGCATGCCTTTAATCCCAGAAGTCAGTAGAGGCAGGGGAATTAAGATGTCAAGTACAGCCTGCTCTACATAGCAAGTTTCAGGACAGACAAAGCTACAAGAAGACTGTATCTCCAAAAACAAACAAACAAACAAAAACCAAAAAATATAAAGCAAGCAGAAAAAATATCATTATATAAATGATATTAAGAAAGTGTGCATGTTTGTCTAAATATATCTTGAGAGAGAGAAAGAGAGAAGAAGAAGGAGGAGGAAGAGGAGGAGGAGGAGGAGGAGGGGGAGGAGGAGGAGGAGGAGGAGGAGGAGGAGGAAGAGGCACAAGTTAAAGGCCAACCTCAAGTACCATTCCACCTTACTAGACAAGGTCTCTGTCCACTGCTGCATTATAACAACCAGACTAGTCTATGAGTTGTCTCTCCTTCACATCTTATTAGTCTCCATATCCATGAGCTACATAACTTCAATTTTCTTCAAATAACTTCTGGAATTTTCACTAGAAAGTATTGAATGACTCATATAAATAACCTGATCTCTGATATTTTTTATATTTTTTATGTTTTATGTATTTCATACATCATTTTTTATTTCTGTTCAGGCATATTCCCCTTTTAAAACAATCGTAGGAACAGAAAGGAAGGATGACAGAAGTCAAAAATGTTTTGTTATTTGACAGTGAACACAATGATTCAGATGATAACCAGAAAGAAACACTATGACTTGACAACTGAATTAATGTTGGAGACAAGAAATTAGTCAAAATACAATTTCTGGACTATGTTTTAGTATATAGGGAATGGACATCAGGGCCTGATGGGAGAATTTCCCTGCAGATTTGAAGAAATGGAAAGATAAAAGAAGGATGGTATTAGAGGAAAATCACAGAGAAACTGCAAAGTTGAAAATAGAATTCAGAGGATAAATTAAACTTCAAACAATTTGGGATTTCATCCTTAAAAAGGTAGGATCAGGGTAAATGGTACTGTTGGGCAATTCTACCTAGGAAGATTGAAAAAGGAGGAAAGAACATTAAGGGTGGAAGAATAGAACAGATACTAAAGAAATATACTCAGATTGCAAAACCTGTCAGATATTATGAAAACATTTCTAGAAGAGTGGTGTATCCACAGTGTAGAGTGTTTCAGAAGGCAAGAAATTCATTGAGCCTTGCAACCCTGAGCTCCATGCTGAAATTTAAGTGAGTTGCTTGAGGAACATAAGAGTGAGGGGATGGATCTGGGCTGTATGCAGTTAAAGTTGCTGGAGCAGTGAGGGATCATTGAGAGAATGTTGGATGAAGTATGGGTTTAAAAAAAGCCCAAGGAAGTAAACATGGCAATGGAAGTAGTACAGAACAGTATTTGTACATATTTGCCAGCAGAGGGAGGGAACCCTTTAGAGCTAGAATTGAACGTGCTTGACTGTTGGTGCAAGGGTGAGAAATGGCTAGAGGAGACAGTCAAAAGGTGGTTGACTTTTATTTTGAGACAGGGTCTCCTGTATCCCAGGCTGGTCTCAAAACTTGCTTTGTAACTAAGTTTGTGACTGGACCTCTTGCTTCCACTTTTCAAATGTCATCGTATTAGTATTATGCCATGCTTGAAAGAACAGCAGTGCTTCTTGATCTAAGAATGGTAGGGTGGGGACTAGAAGAATGGAGCTATTAAAAGACCCTGTAAATTGGACAGAAGGTAAGTTTTAAGGAATTAATAGTGGTAACATTGCCTGTTAATTTTATGCATTGTTAAGTTAGCTTTCTGTTGTGGGGCTCCACATACTCAGAGGATAACTTTCAAAAAAAGAGAAAACAGGCATTTCAGTTTCTGGATTCAGTTTTCAGTCTGTGGTCCCTCCGTGCCATCACTCTGGACTTGATGTCAGGCAGAACGTCATAGTGGGAGGAGAACACATGCAGAGGCTTGTCAGCATATGGTGGACAAGACACAGAGCAAGAGTGCCTGCAGGAGATGCAAGATATGCCCTCCCCCCATGTGTAGCTCTAGCCTATGGGATGGTGCTGCCACATTTGGATCATGTCTTCCCTGCTTAGTTTACCCTCTCTGAAGTCTCAGACATACCCAGACTTGCACTTTACTAATCTCTATACCTTTCCAGTCTTTCAAAATGCCAATATTAACCATCACACACTTTTAAACATAAAAGTTTCCTGTGTAATGTCCAGAGAGCTCTGCACACTCCTAGCAAACAGGATAAATAAATAAAAACTACCTAAATAATGCATGCCTGGGAACCCACACAGTTACTACAAGCTTTTCTCTGCCAGTAATCTGTTTGGATAGCTACAGTTCCTAGAGACAATCTTCATTAAACATCTGGGAACCTTAGGGACAAGCCCCAAAGAAATATACCCTAGAATTTTGTATTCGTCTTCAGTTCTGTTGTTTCATTTAATTCAGTACATAACTTTGTGTCTATAGAAATATCCAGTGCTCCATATTATATTTGTAACTGACTTTCCAAATTGCACATAAATATGTTAATAAAATACTACTTTCTATAAGATTATATTTTCTCAAGAAACCCAATACATCCACATTAGTTCAAAGCAGCAGTCAGTTGATTTCAGGCCCCAGGTGGGAGATGTTCCTCCAATGCATTCTATTATTCAAAAGATCATGAGTTTTAAAGAAAATTAACTGCTACACTGAGCAATAGCCACAGCATTCTTGAACCTAACTCCAGGGGATAATAAAGTATGCAGTGATAGTACCCAGTTGGAGATTGGACAGAGCACACAGTGAAGACAAGGGTGTTGAATAATCCTATGGAGTCCTTTCAGAGTACCCATGCTGTCACTCTGATGATGATAAGACTATCTTGAGGGCAATGTCAGAATAACTTAATGTCAACCACAAACAAATGAGGCCCCATTGATGGGACACAACGAGCAATAATGAACAGTGGCAAACATTTTGCCCAATGTGCCCTATACAGCCTTTCACAGGGTCAGGCAAGAGGAGAGAAGGGATCAGAATGATGTTTATGTAACTTAACTCAGATGACTTCAGGCAAAAGTGACTGCTACATTGTTAACGTCTGGAGCAAAATCTCCGGGAATATAATTATCTCTTCTCCAAAAAGTGAGATAATTTTAAATCTGATCTAAAGGGTAAGAGACATTCTTTCTTCATTTCAGAGCTTTATTCAACTTGACAATAAAGTGCAGTAAGAGGAATCCGTCCCTAGCTAGGGAAGTACCAGGTTTTCTTTAGGAATTTGTAACACCATCCTCATTATCAGTCTCATCCCCATAGGAATCAGTAATAATCATTTATTATGCACCAAATATTTTTTATATTCCCTAATATTTATCTTGTTTAATCTTCCCAAATTTCTAAACTGGCAGCACAATTCAAAATTTAAGTCTGAGGCTACGGAAGGACAGAAATGTTAATAATTACCCCATCTATAGAGCTTTTATACAATGATTTCTGAAGCTGACCACCCCAATATTAACTACTGTCCTATGAAACAATTTGTAGACATTTGATGTTAATTTCTATTACAAACCACTTTGTAGCTATTCATCAACATTCCATTCTGATAATATATATTCAGATTGATTAATCTTGGGATTCTATGGTCAAGTTCTCTAAAATTTTAGGGGCATGATTAGTCTCATATAATAGTTTGGAACTAAGACATCAGATGCTTCCCTTTTTAATTTAGAAAAGTGTCTTAATAGTCAGAGAAAATCAGATTTATGGTAAAATTAAATTGTTTTCTCATGTTAATACTTATGATGAGATGATCAATTAGATACCATAAAAGTTCATTCACCAAACAAATAAACAAAACAAAACAAAACAAAAAACAAGACAAAAAAAACAATACTTCTTATGTTTGGTTGAGCTCAAACAATGTAAAGGAAGAATTCCTGTGGGAGGGAGTAGAGAAGAGAGGTGGAACTCTAGGGAGTACAAAAGTCCATGTTGAAACTCACAAATCATGGCGCAAAGTAGGAAAAGGAGAATGGACTATTGGTAAGGCCAGGACATCTGGATAAAAATAAAATTGCCAGCTGGGTGTGGTGGCTCACACCTTTATCCCATCTTTGTGACTTCAAGGCCAGCCTGGTTGACATAGTGAGTTCCAGGAGAGCTGGAGCTACAGGGAGACCTTTTCTCAAAAAGACCAAAATAAAATAAAGTAAAATAAAATTGCCCCAGCAAATTCTAAGAGCAATAACAGAATTCGAATCTTCTCTACTTTCTCAAGAAAATGGGATAAGCCCTAAAGCTCATACTTGCAAGAAAACGAAATGAACTCACAAATACTGTGGAAGGGCACAATGATTGAAACCTATTATAGATTATGTCTGTGAAAGAAGTTGAGGAAAACAGCCAGGAAGCTGAGCAGAGGACAGCAATGCCCAAAGGGTGGACAGACGTCTTCTGGAATGAGTCATGATGCAGTGAGGTTATCTGCTGAAATGGCCAGGGATTTTGTCCAGCCCCAAAGCAAGTGAACACAAAGGCCCCCTTGAATTCTGAAGCTGCTGGAACAAATAGGCACCTCTGACTCCCAAAACTAACCAGGTGGAGCTCATTTCCAGGATGAGACCTCATCAATGGTAAGAAGCTGCTGAGTTGTGAATCAAAGTTGAAGTCCAGGACAGTAGAGAAAAAGATAGACCAGGTCATAAAAATGAGAGCAAGCTGTCACATTTTTGAATATAGTTTTCCTGTGGAGTTTTAGTTTATTTTCATGATGACCATACAGTTAATAGGCTTTGATTTGAGCACAGATCCTTAGTAATAGTCTATCATGTGGAAACAGCTATGTTTCCATTCCACGATTGAAGGGCATTTGGGTCATTTCCAGGTTAGGCAATTATAGGGCTAGTGTTGTAAATATCCATGTGTGAACATGAGTTTTCATTCCTCTTACCCTCCAGGCAGGAAACAGTGGACTTAAAATGTAAACCTATCCTTATTAAAAATACTAAAGCAGTTTCTATGATGTTGGGATCATTTTTCATTCACAAAAGCAATTATGAGAGTTCTGGTTGTACAAAATCCTGTCCCTATTACTTACACAGTGTTTAAAAAAAATTTCAAGTACTCTAGTGCATGTGTAGTAGTCTGTGATGATGGTTTAATTTGCATAGTATTAATGTCTAATGATATTAAATATTTTTCTTTTACTTACTGGTAATTTATATTTGGTTCTCTACAGTTTCCCTTGAGGTCTTTTTTTTTTTTTAGTTTCTCAAAACTTTTGTTTTAAGTCATATAGTTGGCATTAATTCTTTCTGAGACAGACTCATATAGCCCAGCCTGGCCTTGAACTTACCATTAAGCTAGAGAAAACCTTGAAATTTCAAAAATCCTTCCACCTGTATTCCCAAGTGCTGGGATTAGGGATTAGGGTCTTGCACCACTATGCAGAGTTTACATGGTGCTGGGGATTGAAACCACAGCTTTCTGTGCATGCTAAGTGTATATTCTACCAGCCAAGCTGTACACACAGCCCTGAATCACATACAATTAACAACAACAAAAAATAAAGGTCTTTTTATAAATGTGGTTTACTTTATATTTTTAGTCTTACTTTTAATACACAGAAGAAAAGATTTTTCAATATTGGTACATATGTTATATATTTTTAAATATCATGTTTTGATGTTCTGTATAATAATGCTTCATTTAGTCTAAAGTCCCAAAGATATTTTCATTGCAAAGTTTGAATATTTCATTTAGAGGCATAATGTATCTTGAGCTAATTTCTGCATAATTTGTAAGGTTTCAATTATAGTTCACTTTTTCAAAAATATAGATGTTGGGCTGAGGAGAAGATTCAGTGGATACAGGCAGCCTCTGTCAAGCCTGGGGACCTGAGCTTAATCTCAGAACTCATGTAGGAGAGAGCCTACTGCTGTAGCCCCAGCTGTCCTGGAACTTGCTATGTAGAGCAGGCTGGCCTTGAACTCATGGCGATCTGCCCCCCCCCCCCCCCGCCTCCTGAGTGCTGGGATTAAAGGCCTATACCAAAATGAAGATTCATTTTTTTAATTAAAATATTTGTTCTGGGAGAGAGATTGACATGAAAAATGCTTTTTTTCTTCTGAATAAGGCTATATCAGATCATTCTATTTCACTGCTATTTATGATGTAAATTGTATTACAATACAGAAAAATTAAGTACTGGTTTTAAATTTAAAAATCCTGAAAATATATAAAAGGTTAAGACATCTTTCCTTAGAATAGCCTTGCCAAAAGATTCATGGAAAAATAATTGCCTGGAACGATTTATAACAGCGAAGGATGGATATACTACTATTTTAAAAGAAACAAAAAGCTTATGTAATAAAACTCAGGCTCCATATTACTTCATTGGTGAATTTTATAAAGCATTTAAAGAATGAATGCCAAATCTTGACAAACTCTTCAAAAAAATAAGATGGAGGAACATTTTTTGATTCATCCTGTCTGGAAGTTTTGCTCTGAAATCAAAACCAAACAAAGGGACAATAAGAAAAGAAAACTATAGACTACCGTTCTCTTACATAGGAATGTAAAAACCTCAATGGATTACTAGCAAACTGAAACCAGCAACAACATATAGGAAGAACTTTATAACAGATAAGTGGGGTGTGTCCAGATAAGTGGGTGTAATCCAAACTCTGTGGTATTACTGCATTATACTATTACTATGTAATAAAAAGCTGAAGCTGCATTTGCTAAAATCTAATACTCTTTAATGATTTATAAACAGAAAAGTAGGAAAAGAAAGGAGTTCCTCAGCTTAATAAAGAACTTCCATAACTTAAAAAAGTGTTACAGTTAACAACCACCACAAAGAATAATGGTCTTGCTCCTAAACTTCTATTTCTTTTACCATCCCCCACTATAGATTTCATATTCTGAGAGGTTATTTTAGATCTGAAAAGGACCTCTGTTTTACATTTGATATGACCATATATTTAATTTCACTGACTGATGGAATGCAAAGGGGCAATCTTGTGATGTCAGAGGAAGAAGGAAAGGCAGACAAAAGGGGAGGAGGGGGAGGTGGGAGAGAAGAGAAATGGGGCAGGGACGGGGGTCGACATGACGGGACCGGCGCAGGTATAAGGTCATCAAGGTACAATTCAACTTCAATAACAGGCACCGTGGTCCGGTGTAAGGGTGTAGGGGATTGTAATTACTTCTGCTTTCTCTCCTTCACTTCCTTCCTTTCCTTCCTCCCTCCCTCCCTCTCTCTCTCTCTCTCTCTCTCTCTCTCTCTTTCTTTCTTTCTTTCTTTCTTTCTTTCTTTCTTTCTTTCTTTCTTTCTTTCTTTCTTTCTTTCTCTCTTTCAACAGGATTTCACTATACAACACTGGCTAGACTCAAACTTGCTATGTAGACTTGGTTGATCTTGAACTCACAGATGTCTGTTTCCCAAATGCTATGCCTGGCCCTCTCACCAAGCTAGCCCCCCCATCGTTTTTTGTTGAACTTTTCCTAACATCATACAGTACATTTCTATCCTATTTAGACCCCCATCTCCTATCTGCACGCCTCTAATAACGCCTTGGCTGGTTTTCAGGGATTCTGTCATATGTATGAAGACCTAGTGAGTCAAGTTTATGTTCCCCAATGTCCAACATTTTTAATAAACCAGAGGGAGCGAATCGACAGTTTCTGCAATTCTACGTATACCTTATTTTGATTTGGGGAAAATTTAGTATGTAACTGACATGAAACTCACCATTCGAGTTCATTCTGTAAAGTTAAGTAAACAGTGTTTCAAGATTTTTTCTATGACTGCATCTTAAACAAATTATTAAGTTTTCCCACGTAGTGCTAGAATTGTAGGCTGGTTTATGTTGCACATTGATAAAATTAATTCACTTAAAAAAATTAAAATGCTGAGATGTTCCCATTAATTAATTGGAAAGCAATTTTATCAGCAATTTAATTAGTCTGATAGAGCATTAATTAATTTCAGAGGTAAATTAATTCCTGAGTATCTTTTATAATAGATTTTATTACCCCAGTAAATATCTCTAATTTATTTTGAAAACGAGAGCTAAGGGTGACCCCAGCATAATACAAAGTATGTGTTGTCTGTGTTTCAGAACTGAAGAATTTGTTCTTTTCCATATTTTGATTTGTCATTCAGTGCTTTACTAGATAATTAACAGTAAAACTCTTATTTAAAAAGATATAGCCTTTCAATTAGAAATTAAATTGTGATTTTGAAATTCTGAACTTCAGAAACATTTCGATGCAAGAACATATGTGAAAATAATGATTTGATTAATGACACATAGTATGTAGTTTTTGTGTTTTATTATATTAAAAAGAAATCCTTAATGGATGGTCATTTCAGAATTGGATTGCCAGACCTACATATACTGAAGATACTGAAGATATAAATTCAGGAAAAGAATATTTGGATTCATACTGATGAAATTCTTAGTTACGTTTAATCTTATTTAAAACTTCATACTAATTTGTAAAGCATCTCATTCTGACATTTAAACAATCCATCGTAGCCTAACATGGAAGCAAATTATGTCTTTATTTGCAACACATGTCAGAAGAAAACATAGAAAAGAGAAAAATAAACCCTTTTAAAAACAAGTCATTCTAGTAGATATTATGGAAACTTGATTAAAAAGAAATTGCCTTGGGGCTGGAGAGATGGCCTAGCGGTTAAGAGCGCTGACTGCTCTTGCAGAGGACCTGGGTTTGATCCCCAGCACCCACATGGCGGCTGAAAAAAACCATCTTTAACTCCAGTTCCAGGGGAATCTGACACCCTCTTCTGACCTCCGCCGCATTGCACGACACCGGTGCACAAACCTACATCCAGACTGTACATTCATGCACATATGAAAATAAATAAAATTAAAAATTTTTTTAAAAATAAAAAGAAATTGCCTTATAGAAAATATTAAATGTTATCAGTTCACCAAAATCAAAGCTAAGTTCACTCTTAGACTCATATCAAAATTAGATCTCAGAGCCTGTGTAATGTTTTCAAACATTTGTGGATGAGGAATTTTGGTGCCCTGCTAAAACGTTCACTATGATTGAAGAACATTACCACCTCACCACAAAACACTCCAGACTTCCTGATTCCATCATTCCATTTGAGAGACCTGAGAGACCTATTTTGAGGCACAAAGCCCCTTACTTTTACATGAATGTTTACTACCAGAAAATGACAACATTATTTTTTATTTTTTTATTTATTATTTTTTATGTGTATGAGTGTACTGTCTGCGTGTAGGTTGGTGTACCTGTGTGGTGCAATGCCACAGAGGTCAGAAGAGAGCATTGGATTCCCTTGGAACTGGAGTTAAAGACAGTTCTTAGCCACCATGTGGGTGCTGGGAATAGAACCCAGGTCCTCTGCAAGAGCAGTCAGAGCTCTCAACTGCTGTGCCATCTCTCCAGCCCCAACATTAAGTATTTTTTTTAAATTTATTTATTTTTGTATGTGTATGAATGTACTGTCTGCATGTAGGTTTGTACACCCATGTCGTGCAATGCCGCAGAGGTCAGAAGAGGGTCTCGGATTCCCCTGGAACTGGAGTTCTCCTGGAATTGGAGTTACAGACGGTTCTCAGCCGCCATGTGGGTGCTCGGGATCGAATCCGGGTCCTCTGCAAGGGCAGTCGGTGCTCTTAACCGCTAGGCTATCTCTCCAGCCCAAGTATTTTTATAAAACTTTTAAGTACCCATTACTGTGATATATTTTTAGTAAGACCTTTCCTTGAGATAATTTTGCCTTGAAATATGGAGTTTTCCTTTCTTTATCTTAATTTATGTTTTGGTTTAAGATAAGTCTTGAAGAACAATATTTTATACATCATAAATGTATAAAACATTTTGAAATATTTAAAATATCAATATCAATAAAAGACTGTTGCAATTAAAAATTCAGAAGAGTGACTGTTTTGGTTGTTTTCTTTTTTTGGGATGGGGTCTCTTTGTACCCTCAGCTGTCCTGGAACTCACTATGTAGATCAGGCTGGATTTGAACTCACTGAGATCCGCCTGCCTCTGCCTCTTGAGTGCTAGGATCAAAGGCATGCACCATCACACCTGAAGGGTTATTTTTTTATTTTAAGGTAATATGGGTAATAAGGTGTATTAAATGTAACACAATCTAACATATACCTGCTCTTGATGTCTATATCCAAATTTCATAAGAAACAAATTTTTATACATTTACCATATTTACAAACAATAAGTTACAGAATAAACAGAACATTTGAAGATTCTAAATCTATATCTTTAATAAAAATGGAACCACAGAACTGATAGTGTTTAAACTGTAGAAAAGTTTGATATATGGCACCCCCTAACTGCAATGCTGCTTTTTCCTGATGGAGCATTCCTGTCTAGTTGGTTCTCCTCAGAATCTTTGCTTTCCTCTCAACAAACCCCCAACTGTGTGAAAATGAAGTCCACTGAGATGGCTTCAGCATCACCCAGAAAGAGCCACTACCATGTTGGCATGATGCCTTCTCTTTCAAGCTATTCCTTTCCTCTATAAAATTTCTTCCCTTGTCCCCAACAAATCTGGATATGGACAGTCTGCACATACAGAAACAAAACAGGAAAATTAATGGCCTGATTTTGTTGGAAGACTTAGTTCAGCCAACAGAAAAGAGATGCAGGTACTGATTTCAAACATCACTATTTCATGAACCACCTTTATTAAAAGGGAAGCACATGACTGGCAAATATATGATAGCTTACCCTAAACAAGACCACTGCCAACATGTATACATGCTGAAGAGGTTGAGGGATACAGCAGTCAATTTTATTACATGTTATATTTATTTTATTCCATTTCATAAATATTTGAGAGAGATCTTGATGATAGAAATCTTCCACTTCTAGGGGTGGAGCAATGGTTCAGATGTTCAAAGAATTGGCTACTCTTGCAGATGACATTGGTTCAATTTCCCATACCCACGTTCCATAGCTTTAGTACTTCCATGGGATCTGATGACCTCTTCTCACTTCCTTGATCACCATGATCACCTACCTACATGCAAGCAATATACTCATACACATAAAATAAAAATAGCTAATAAAACACTTTTACAAAAGAAAAAAAATGAAATATTCCATTTCTATCTTTTTCTCCAGTTACCCAAATCTTAATGATTCTGCAAGGCACTAACTTTGCCCAAGTGTTTGTTCCTACCATTTTTGCCTTTAGGGCTGCAGAGAAAGGATGTCTGGTTAAGTGGCTTCTCATGGACTTCCTTGAAGGTCAGCTATAAATTCTGTCCTTGCATCCACGAGGTAATTCATTAACTTTGTAATAATTTGCCCTTTTAAATTACTGAAGTCTATGTATGTAAGGCTTTATTACTTTCAATCGAAGAACTTTTGAATGACATACTTGACAAGTCTTAAATGTTAATGATTCTTTTATACTCTCTTCTATACCCAGCTATTGGATAATACTTGAAAAATATATAGACCTGCTCTGTCCCATAAAGTAGCCACTAACTACACAGAACTGTTGGGGATAGAAATGTGAATTTTACAAATGAAAATGTGCTATAAGTATAACTCACAATGTCTCAGTCTCACTAAAAAAGACGTGAGTGTCTATGTTTACATATTGAGATATTTGTGTACACTAGATATGTAGGATATTAAAATAATTTTTATAAACTCATTCTAATTTTTACATATTTTCTCAAATTTTAAATTAGACATAGGTCATCATTGTACTTGTGTGTTACAATCTTGATTTAGAATGATGTGTTTCTCTTAAACCAAGGAAAAGAATCCTCTATTGTGTCATTTAATTTTAGGATTTTTTTAAATAAATAAAAGTAATTCTATGTACTTGGAATTTCTATCTGTACCCAAATCTTGACTTTCATCTAGTATTTAGGGGTAGTTATATAAATGAGATTATACCCACTGTGAACCATACCATCTGTGGCGGTTTGAATGAGAATGCACCCCATAGACTTCAAGTATTCAAACATTTTGTCCCCAGTTGGTGGTACTGTTTTGGAAGGTCTTAGAATCTGTGGCCATGCTGGAGGAAGTATGTCACTGGGGGAAGGCTTAGAGGAGTTAAAAAAGCCTTGCCAGTCTCCAGATGCCCTCTCTGCTTCCTGTGCCCACTTGAAGAAGCTTTCTGTTTTGGCTCCTGCCACCATGCCTCTGGGCCGCAATGGACTCTAATTCCCTGGAACCGTCAATCGTAAGCTCAAATAAACTCTTCCTTTTATAAGTTCCCTTGATAATGGTGGTTTTATCACAGCAACAGAAAAGTGACTAATACACCATCCCTAGATGTGTATTAGACTAGATATTTTAGATCTAGTATTGCTTTCAAATTAATGAGCACTAAAAAGTAACAGCAAAGTATACATTGGTTTCCTCTACAGCAAACACTAAGCGATTAAGAATTTAACACAGAAAAAGTTTTTTTTTGTGTTTTGTCATTATTAAGAAAAAGATAATTTGTATGCAAGTTACAATTATTTTCATGCTTGAAAACATGATAGGGTATTCCTACCACAATTTATAATACAGGTAAAAGTGTTCAACGTGAATAACAATAGAGCAACGAATTCTCATTACACTTTAGTAAAGAATTCTTCAATCTTTGAATACATTAAAATATTTGTAAATTTCAGCTGAAACTGTTATGCTGTGGTTTGTATATGGAATGTCACTTGAAGACCATGTAATAATAAATTGATCCTTGACTAATAGAGCTATTTAGATATGATTAGTTCAGAGGATGCTAGTCTTATTAATGGATGAGCTCACAGCTGAATACATTATTTGAATATGGCCTGAGCTGGGGGAAGTAGGCTCTTACTGGGGCCTACACTTTGTTCGAAGTCCCTTTATCTCTGCCCTTCTGTCTCCCTTTTGCCCTGAGGCATGCAGCATCTACCACATGGTCCTACCATAATGACATATCCCTTGCCCCAGGTCCAAAGTGATGGAACCAGACAACAGCAGACGGTAACCTCCTTCCTAAAACAGTTGTGCATAGACACCAAAGCCACGTGTATGTACCAAGAGAATTTATCATCAATGCAATAACACTTACTTGATATTTTTGCAGGTTTTTCTGCTAAAAAAGGAAAATACATTTTATTTTAATAAGGTAAAGCAAGAAAATCGCAGTGTGTGTCAACAGTCTGCATAAATGTATCTAATATCATTTGATTTCCTTCCCTACTGATTAAGAATTTATGAACAAATATTGTGAACATATTTTTGATATCTGATTTACTTCATTTCATACAGGAAAGTATGTTAGTTATCAAAAAAGCACTTATTTATATCAGATTTCTTAATTTAATCTTTTAAAAACACTAAAATCAGCAGGATCTTGGTTAAATGAAGTGTTTAATTTCAACTGTAATTACACCTAACTTGAATAAAATTACTTAGCATGATGTAGTTTATGGTCACACTGTGGAATTTCTAAATTCCACAGACTATATTTAGAATTTTTTCCTTTTCAAAAATGAATAAAGAAAAACAACTAGCAATTATGCTACAAAAGTAATGAATCTTTAAATGCAACATACAAAATCATTTGTTTTTCTTTTAGCTTCATTGAGAGATTATTATGAGTAATGCTTTTTATTTCATAAATATAAGATAAAATGTGTAGAGGAAGATTATATGTGCATAGAATATGATAAAAATGAATAGAGTGAGATGACCGTCCCAGGTTTTATACAAGATATGCAATTTTTTGGAAAAGATAGATGATGGGTGACAGGTTCCATCTACCAATATTTGTTAAATTTAAAGTGCCAGGATTCAAAATATAATTTAAAGGAATTTGCATTGAACTTCTACATTTTGAATTCCATAGAGTTTCTAATGTAGAATTAAGAATTATAAATTTATAAAATTATATTTTTTATGTAAGTACTTCATTTGGGAGACATGTTTTTAGGGACATTATTGAGGCATGCCTCAAACAGAAAATTACAAACAAAATAAATATTAGAATTATTTACTGAAATTTTTTATTTTACAATACTAGCATTGATTATGAAGACAGAGACTTTTAAAGAACTGAGTAAATACTGAAATACAACACATCAGATTCTGAATGAAGGAACAAGCAAAAGTTTCAATTAGCTCTGGACTGGTCTCAGACATTTAGAAGTCAAAATTATTCTCTTTTGAATGCTGAGATTCTATCTTAATTATAATAAACATATGGCTAAACAATGTATTTAGATACATCCAGACTTTTGAATGTACAATAAGCGACAAAAGGAACCAGTGAGAAACAAGCCTGCTTCTCTCCTCAGGGAGGATCTTCCTGTTTGCTACAATTACCAAAAGTTGGCTTTGCCTTGTTCACCCAGGTTCTTGGATTTGTCCAAAAACATGTCCTACCTTGGTTTCCCTCATAAAGGACTGCAACCGCTAAGATAAAATAAACCTTTTCCTCCCCAAGTTGCTTTGGTTTGACGTTTTATCACAGCAATAGAAAGCAAAATAGGACAGGAAGATAAATTCTTACTCATTTAGATATAATAGTAACAAAGCGATGCTCACACCTTTTGAATTTTGAAATGCAATTCTGATACATTCTATGAAATCATTGTCTTCATTTTCAGGAAATGCTTAAGTCATACAATTTATATAATTATGCATTTTTGTTACTTTGTTTCATTGGTAATTATATATACATGTCTTAAAATGTTATGTTTACCTTTACTTTCCTTTTCAGATTTTTCGATCTTCTTCTTCCCTAAAGAGAAAAGCCAACATGAAATACTCATCTTATAAACATTATTTTTAAAAACTTATTCTTGAACAAACAGTTGGAACTGAGGCTTCACCCCATTAGAATGGTGCTTAGTCAGGGCGGTCCTATGATGAGATGTGGTGGGAGAGTCTGTGTTCAAGAAGGTGCTTGCTGCTGATATTCAGAACCCTGGATACAGGGCTCTTGTCTTTTGTCTTCTGTGATTTGAGGAATAAGACTATGACATTTTAAAAATAAAGTCAGATTAGAAACAACAGAAAACATTAAAAATTCTATTTGTTGTCTCAAGAAATGTGGATTTGGCATTTTGTAGTTGATTCTCAAAAATAATCTAATAAATGAGAACAATGAAAAAGTCACTTCTTAACTCCCAATAAATTATGGAAGCTGTTACTCAAAGCATAGTGTTCATTCACTGATTATTTTATTTACTATGTTTTCAGACAAGAGTGAGAAAGAAAGGACTTTGGAGTTTCAAGCAACTGTGGTGGAAATGTGTCTCTTTTTCCACTTATTCTTATGAACAGCTTGGGGGAGACATTGTGTACAGTTTGGAGATGGGAAAAACTGGGGATCTGAGCAGTTAAGGGAATTTAATCCTCCAATATGTTACACAGCTAGCTAGATATCTACTTTATACAGTTTTCACTTCATTTGGGAGAGTAAATACTTACCTGATTCTGTGACTTCTGATGTTGCCTCTTTAGGAAAAATGAAATAGTTTTAAAAGGAAGAAAAATAGAAGTTAATAATGTCTTATTTTAGTAGCAGTAAATTAAACTTTATTTTCAGATATTCCTATTAAATCACAGTAAGTATACTCAAAATGACAAAGAAACATTCATATAATCATGCTGAATACAGTTCTATAAGTAACAAAACTTTCTAATATGATGAAGATAATCCTAAATCCTTTTCAGATTATATACAAAGTACAACACAAGTCATAAAGCTCTCATAAATGCTTAACTTGATCATCATAGATGCATGCATTCATTCATTCATTGAATATTGTCATATATAAGATGCTGCAGCAAATTTGTTAAAGGAGAGTTATAGAAGAGATGAAAACTATAGAAGAACCAACTTAACTCTTCATGATATATAACATCATTTGCCTTTAACTTGGGACATTGCTGCTGTTCCTTCAGTTAATTCATAGACTGATAAGATTGTAAATGTTACCTAGCACATTTTTGTATCCACAAAACTTCCATCAAAGTAACAATATTTCCTGAAAACAAAGCTTCTCTGAATCATATGAAATATATCTCCTAAAATATTAATTTATAGAAAACATATTTTTCATTATCAATCACTCATAACATTTTTAGAAGCTGCTTCCATAATATTTTGTAATGACTATAGAGAATAATTTTTCATAAGCAAAATAATATTTTCAGATGATAAGCATTTCCATTTTAATTTCAAAACCTTTACTTTAGTAATATTTTTCACATTAATGATATGAATTTAATGTGTATATTTTCTTCAGTGTAAAAGCAATATTTAGTCTTTAAGATTGGTATTTTATTCCCATCAGAAGAAACTATAACTGCATTTTTAAGGACTCTGTAATAGCATTGTTAAGAAAGCATATTTGTGCTTGGCATTTGAAATATAACCTCTATATAGATTTATATATTTTTATCCCAAGTAAAATCTGGATTATATTTTGAGAGAATTAGGTACATGATTTTATTGTTTATAATGACATTTTATTCTTGTTTTAAACATCGAACCATGAATTTGAATTACTAACCCATTATATTTCAGGGCTTTAAGAAACTAAAATAAAAGGCTAATGTGTTAGCTCAAGGTAACTGAGAACAGGCTTTAAGAACCTTGGAAGGTGAACTCAACGTGAATTCCTCACATTGTGTTTATTTAATAAATACTACAAGATAAATGGAAGGAGATAAAAGAGTACGACTAATTTTTTCTTTGTTTTTCTCACAGTATCCATTCATGTAATATTATGTCAACTATATAAGGAATGATGAAAGAAAATATTTTAGTCAGTCTTCATCTATTTTAGGGTAAAGCACTAGCCATCATAGGCAGTTATGTTCAAGGGTTAATAATCATATACAACATATTTGTCTGTGAATTTATGTTGTATAGGTAATGGTATAATAGTCTTTACATTGCAGCATATTTTGAAATTTAATTTATCATTTATAGAAATTATAAAATTAAATTTTAAAATTTTTATAAATTATTCATGTGTGTGTTTGTTCATGCTGTCATTGTTTGGGTGCATGTGCCACAGCACACAGGTGGAGGTCAGAAGACAACCTTGTGGAGTTGGTTCTCTCCCTCTACTATTATCTGGGTTCCAGGGATTGAACTCAGTTCACAAGGCTTTTAAAGAAAAAGAGACTGCAGGGTGCTTGTTCTTGGATAGGACTCCCATATTAAAACTCACCCACCACTTCTCATAGATCATTGCAGAAAAGGGGGCAGAAATATAGTAAGAGCCAGGGTTGGTGCATGAACATAAGGAAACAAAGAATTTCAGGCCACTGGGAACTTGCTCATATGAACTTGCAACAATGTTTGCAACAAGACACATGCAGACTCAATCAGACAAAAGCCCAACCTAGACCAAGGGAAATGGGCAGCTGGCCCCAGCCCCAACTGATTAATGCTGAGTGATGGAGAGTAGATTTCCTTAAGGGATATACTCCAGATAGGCTGACTAGGTTCAAGTGGATGAACTTTTACTGAAGAAATTCTGGGTACAAATGTTTGACCAGAAAGAACTTAACATATACAACAGAGTGTATGGAAACCAAGTGAGAGGGCTATGGAGGGTGTGGTTGGGAGAGGGTCTAAATTTGTTTAAGATCTATTGTATGAGACACACAAAAACTCAATAATACATTTTTAAGAAATCTAAAATGGTATACTTACTTGAAGTTGGTTTAGGTTTCTCTATAAGGCAGAAAAAGAAAATGATACAATTTTCTATATGTAGCATGTTAGCTCTATATTTCCTATTTGGTTTCAATAGTTAAATGGAAATGAGGTTAAGCATATATTTAAGCATATATTTAAAAAGTAATGATTTATTTCTGCATTCTAAAAGTACTTTCTAACAAATTCCCTGGGACCGAAACTCTTGTATAGATTTAACGCAATGCCAATCAAAATCCCCAAGAGTTTCTTCACAGGCTTGGAAACAAAAATCCTTAAATTCGTTTGGAAAAACAAAAGACCCTGAATAGCCAAAACAACCCTGAGTGAAAAGAGCTACACGGGGGGGATCTCTATACCAGACTTCAAACTATACTACAGGGCTATAGTCATAAAAACAGCCTGGTACTGGCACAAAAAAAGAACTGTTGACCAATGGAACAAAACTGAAGATCCAAATCTGAGCACATACAATTTCAGCCATCTTATATTTGACAAGGGGGCCAAGAAGCCACGACGGAGAAAAGACAGCATCTTTAGCAAGTGGTCTTGGCAAAACTGGATCACCACTTGTAGAAGAATGAAATTAAACCTCTACCTCTCGCCCTGTACAAAAGTCATCTCCAGATGGACCAAAGACCTCAGCGTGAAACCCCAAACTCTGAAGGTGATAGAAGAAAAAGTTGGCAGCAGACTACAAGACATAGGCATATGAAAAGACTTCATAAATCAGACAGCAGCTGCACAAGAATTAAGGTTGACAATTGACAAATGGGACCTCATTAAACTCAAAAGCTTCTGTACATCAAAAGAAACAATCAAGGAAGTGAAGAGAAATCCCACAGAGTGGGAGGAAACCTTCACTGCAGATACATCTGACAAAGCATTGATTTCCAGAATATATAAACTACTCAAAAAACAAAGAAAAAAGAAAACAAA
>VZQC01004854.1:1499852-1523045 GCA_009823505.1 Rhizomys pruinosus
TTATACTCATGGATTATCACTTATAGCTAAAAAATGAAAAAAAAAAACCTGAAAGATGCAGGACAGTTATGGCAGAATACATGATCTGGGATGGGGTGGGGGTGGGGGGGAAGGGAAAGGGAAATATGCCTGATCTGAATTGGAAAATGATGTACGAAATGCACAAACCATCAATAAAAATTAAATAAAAAATAAATAAAAGAATATAACAAAAAAAAATGATGGAGGTTGTCTGGGGCAATCATTTAATAGGAGTACCAGGGCTTGAGAAAAGGGAGATGTGGTGTAGAATTCTAGCTCCAATATTAAATAGCTTGACAATCTTGGAAAATAATTTTCTGAATTTGGCCTGCTGAGCCGTTTCCATAAATACTGAATTTGGATGGCACTTGCTGTGCTGTCTGTCTCCATGATGATAAAAGAGGCTGTGGTGTGCAGCCTTAGTTCTCACAGGTCCTTCTCAGGATCTTCTCACTGTAGTCTTCAAATAGTCCATGTTTTGTGAATTGGGACTCTGGTAATTATTATTGGAAATAAAGCACAAAATTAACAGTTCTTACTTAGTTTGAAAAAAAAATGCTGAAGGGTATATTTTGAACCACAGAGTCTCTTCTAAGCTTAGTATAAAGCCATACTATATATTTGATATCAATGAGGAAACTGGATTCCATCTAAATACTACAAATCTTATTGGACAATACAGTGAAGGAAAAAAATCAGAAGGAAACCAAGACTGTAAATTCATTTGGTATCCCATGAGATATTCAGTTTTAGTCTGGGGTGAGAATTGGCTCTGAAATGGTTTAAAATAGTGTTTGTTGTGCCAGGCGTGTTGGCACACACTTGTAGTCCCAGCACTTGGGAGGCAAAGGCAGGTGTGAGTCAAGGCCAGACTGGTGGCTAGTGAGTTCCAGGACGGGCCAAAGGAGACCGTCTCAAAAAAAAAAAAAAAAAAAAAAAAAAAACGATTAAAGAAAGAAGTGTTTTGTTACTGATTTTTGCTTCCTTTTTAAATGTGGATCTAAGATAAGGAAAAACAGGAGAAGTTAATTGTAAAAAAAATAATTAGTGCACAAATTTATCTTTGAAAATCATTACCTTTTATTGTAGCAGAAAATGAATTTAATTAATAACTATTTTAGTTTAATGGTATTTAATTAAGGAGGAATTATTAAATATAGTAGTTTAAAATGTTCTATGCACTTGTCTGTCATTAAGTTGTTTAAAATTTGCTTCAGGTCAGCAGGTAATGGTTGAGAAATTATTTAGGCTTATTTTAAAAAATGATTATATTTGGAGAACATGCCAAATTTAAGTAAGGTAAATCATTTGAACCATAGAAATTGGAAAGATTATTTGAAATGGATATAATCATTTATGTAATTTAGAAACCTAGACAAACACTGTTAAAGCTTTAATGTGTCCCCGGCAGGTAAGTTATAGGCATCATTACTTGAGATATTTTAGAAATAAGGCCTACGCAGACATGACTACTTAAGAAAGATAAGTTCTCACCACAGTGAGGTCCTCATAAGAGAGGATACATAAAGAGAGAAGGTTCTCATGTAGCAGTGGAGGCAGAAATTGAAGTGATGTATCTAAAAGCCAAGAAGAGACATGGCTCACAGCCAACAGACGTTAGAGGACACAAGGAAGAATTCTACTTTAAGGATGGAAAGGAACTATTTATTCAGTGACCAGAACTGTGATGTTACACATACCCGAGGGTTTAAGGAAAAAGTTCATAATACTTTATTCCACTCATGGCACTCATGGATTTTGGTATCAGAAAGTAGAGAGCTCCTGTGAGAAATACATAGGAAAATGGGGCAGTCTGTGAATGGCATGGGTTGGTGAATACTGAAGGCTTTTGGAATACTTGATGAAAATATCTAGATTGCTTTGAAGAGACTTGTGTAGACAGATATACTGGCATTAAATATTGCTGTGAGAGTTAAGAACTAATTTAGGAGAGCCATTAAAAAATCTCTATTTCCGCTGGGCGTGGTGGCGCATGCCTTTAATCCTAGCACTTGGGAGGCAGAGGCAGGTGGATCTTTGTGAGTTCAAGGCCAGCCTGGTCTACAAAGTGAGTTCCAGGACCGCTGGGGCTACAGGGAGACCCTGTCTCAAAAAGACCAAAAAAAAAATCTTTATTTCCGTGTATTCTGTTTTGTGTGTAATACAGAAAACAGAATGAGGAGTTTATATAGAGTAGAAAGTCCCTCCTCACAGTTTTAGAAGTTGCAAAGTCCAGACAATCACCATATAGTGGCTGGTTTGATCTCTCGTTCTAAGATGTTGTCTTGCTGGTGGATCTTTTGGAGTCAGCATTCTGTGTCACCCCATAGAAGAAGGTGGAGCAAGCAAAGAAAAGAAAGCAACAGAATCTTCTTTCATAAAGCCTTAATCTCATCCGTGACCGAAAGCACCTTCATGTCTAATCCTCTCTATTAAGCTCATCTCTTAATTCTGTTATATTGACAACACCTGATGTGGAGGGATCTCATTCAAACTAAAGCAATATACACTGCTGTGCATTTGAACAGCACATTGCTTGAAATAGGGATACTGGGGCTGGAGAGATGGCCTAGCGGTTAAGAGCACTGACTGCTCTTGCAGAGGACCCGGGTTCGATCCCCAGCACCCACATGGCGGCTGAGAACCGTCTGTAACTCCAATTCCAGGAGAACTCCAGTTCCAGAGGAATCCGACGCCCTCTTCTGACCTCCGCGGCATTGCACGACACGGGTGCACAGACCTACATGCAGACAGTACATTCATACACATAAATAAAAAATAAAATAAAATAAAATAAAATAAAATAAAGAAATAGGGATACTGAAGGCGCCCCTGCTGCTTTTTCTCTTAAGGAAATAAGACAAATTATTTGACAAATTATTTGAAATTGGAGAAAAGAGAATGCTTATGATTTTTTAGTTGAATGTATATTTTATTTTTTTGTTTATTTATTTATTTTAAATTTTTTAATTTAATTTAATTTTATTTATTTATGTGTATGAATGTACTGTTTGCGTGTAGGTCTGTGCACCCGTGTCGTACAATGCTGCGGAGGTCAGAAGAGGGTGTCGGATTCCCCTGGAACTGGAGTTCTGGAATTGGAGTTACAGACGGTTCTCAGCCGCCATGTGGGTGCTGGGGATCGAACCCGGGTCCTCTACAAGAGCAGTCGGCACTCTTAACTGCCAGGCCATCTCTCCAGACCCCTGAATGTATATTTTAAAAAGTAGAGAACTTACTGATTTATGTTCTTTGTTGAATGCAATGTCAAATTTCTAAGTCAATAACTTGGATTTTTATTGGAAAATAATTTTTCAATAAAAATTCTGAGCACTTAGGCTGATATATTTAAGTTCCTTGTAATAAAATGTGAAAGATAATTTGAAAAAATAATTGTTAATAAAAGGAATCAGGATTTGATGATTTGGAAATTTCTGGGAATATATGTAATGATGCTGGAGACACGGCAAACTATATGGCTAAAGAAACATTGGGCATATGGCTGCTAGATCTACTCAACCACCTCTGTAGAAAAGAACAAAGATTAGGGAATGTATAAGGAAAACTTTCTTATCATTGAGCCCTCTGGAGTGAATCAGAGTTGGATCACGCTTTTGGGAACTTGAAATAATCAAAAAACAAACAAGGTAGAATAAAAAGGAACAGAAATGGATGACGTGAAGAAATAATGACTGCAAAGGGAGATCCTAGAGAGGATGTCTCTCCTTCAACATGGAGTACAGTGCTCTGACCCCACTGGGACCAAAAGTCAAAGGACTAAACAAAAGATGAAATCATCAAGACATGAAATTAAGCAGTTTAAGGGACTTGTTTAAACTACCTTATTGCCCATTGTTTCTTCCAGTCAGAACATGTGGAATGGGAATATGTATCTAATGGCTGCCTCATTATTTTCTTTGGAATCAGAGAATGAATTTTATGGACTCAAATTGCACAAATGGGTAACAGTTGTTACCCATAATTAATGTGACTCAGATTGCTTATGATATTTGGAACTGTTAACTGAAATTAACAGGTAGACCTAATAATAGATTTTATAAGGATTAAGATTTGAAGATGCTGAAATGCGTATGGTTATTTAGTGTATAGGAAAAAAAAAAGCATGAATTTTTGCAGGATAGAGGATGGACCTTTATGGAATGAAACATTTCTCTCAAAAGATATATTCAAGTCCTAACCTCCAGTGCGTCTGAGCATTATCTGTTTGAATATAGAATCCTTACAGAAGTAAGTAGTTGTGATTATAGGAGAATAGGTAGATACTTCATCCATTGTGACTGTTTTCTTAGGAGAAAAGCTCCAGAGACAAAGGTACACATGGGGAGATTATGGTGTAACCATGGAGACAGAAGTTGTAAGAGTCTATCTGCAAGACATAGCATACCAACAATGCTGGTAACTTCCAGTACAAACGTCCAAAGAGTCAAGGAATGATTCTTCTCCACAGGATTCAAGAAAAACAAGGCTTTCTCAAAACCTTAATTTTAGATTTTTGGGCTCCAGTACTTTGAAGGAACACAGAGCTAATCTTTTAAGCTACCCAGTTTGTGGTATTTCATCATAGAAGTCCTGCAACAGAAGCACATCTTAGCCATGAACCAGAATGTTAAGTGTTTTAGGAATTAGGTTGCTGTGTGTTCTTTGAAAAAGGTTTCTCGTACCTATTACAACTCATGGAATTATTAATCTAACTCAGGAGCCTAGAAAAAGAGATGATGAGAACAGAAAATTTTCTAATAGGATATTTGTTTTCTGTAAGTTCAAAAAATAGTGTGGTTTTGTGAGACTCGAGTCAATTAATTGCTTCCTTTGAACCACAGAAATTTCTTCTTTTTTTTTTTTTTTTGACTTTTTGAGACAGGGTCTCCCTTCTGTCCCAGCTGGCCTGGAGCTCGTTCTGTACACCAGGCTGGCCTGGAACTCAGAGATTCGCCTGGTGGATCAAAGGCCTGGTGGCAAACCATAGAAATTTTTTATTGTTTCAATGGATGTAGATAGGATATTTTTGTTAGAAAATGATTTATTGCATGAATATGTAATATTAGCTTTATTTGTTAATGCTGGTTAACAATAACGTTTGTCACAATATTTGCAGTAGTTTATAAAATTTTAGAGAAGAGCTATACATTAGAAATGGAATGCATGCATGAATTTATACTTAAAAATACATACCTGACTTTTCTTCCTTTTTTACTTGTGGCTCTAAAAATGTAAGTATGATGATTATATGATGTCAATTTTTGTACTACATATATTTATTTTCTATATTAACCATTACATTTTAATATTTTATATTAATTTTATTTTTCTTATGATTATGGCAAAATAATAAAATCAAAAGTCTCTCTCAATAAAAATAAGAATAATTTTGAGAAAAATGCAAATGCAGGCTAAAATTTTTAGTGATTGTGTTAAGAAAATTATTAGCTTATACTTCTGAATAAAGCATAAAGGAAAATTTTAGCATAACATCTTAGAATTAAGTTAAATGGTAAACACACTGTCTAGGCAAAACTTTAAACCAGTGACTTTAAGCAAAATAATCAACATGACTCAGAGTGATGGCTAAAATCATGCACTTAAGATTTGTTTTATTTACATATTTATTCATTCATTCATTGGTCATGCATGTAACATACGTGGAGGTTTAGGTTTGACGTCTTTGCCTATAAAGAGTTGAAAAAACATTAAATATTTTAGTCATATAATGCTTATTAAATTGCCATTACCGAGTATGTTATAACACAATATATTTGAAAATAAAAATCGAACAATATGACTTGATCTATATTTCTTTTGAAAAAATAAGTTATTTATTATATTTATTTTATTTGTGTGTGCGTAGGTCATGCAACACTGAGGAAGTCAGAAGAGAGCATTAAATTCTCCTGGATCTGGAATTTGGATGGGTGTTAGCTGCCAAGTGGTTGCTGGGAACAGAATCCAGGTCCTCTGCAAGAGCAACTCAGCAACCACTAAGCAATTTCCCCAGTCCCTCCAGCTGTCTTTCTCTACTGAGTCTTGTATCAATTTAATTTGTTGTCCAAGATCAAGTTAACTTATTTAAATTATATAACTCTCAGTGTTCTTTAACAAAAGTGACATGGTTACCAATTTTTTGTAGTGTTAACTTTTTTACTTAACATTTAAAAAGCACACATAATTTAATTTTTTTTTTAAATTTTTTTTGGATTTTTTTTTTATTAATTTTATTTAGTTCTGTATGTGTATGAATGTATTGCCTGCATGCAAGTCTGTGCACCTGTGTCGTGCAACGCCGCGGAGGTCGGGATTCCCCTGGAGCTGGAGTTCTCCTGGAATTGGAGTTTCAGACGGCTCTCGGCCGCCATGTGGGTGCTGGGGATAGAACCCGGGTCCTCTATAAGAGCAGTCGGTGCTCTTAACCGCTAGGCCATCTCTCCAGCCCCACATAATTTAATTTTAACAAGTTATTTTTAATCCTTCATTGTGATAGATGAAGAATGTGAAGCTTTTGAATTTTTATTAAAATGATCAATATGTCAAAATGTGTCACCTGCCTTAAATGGTATCAGCTGACTTGGAAAGTTTTATTAGGTACAGACAGATGCATTTGTTACTTGTTGACCAGCTCGTGCAAGGTGATGAACTTTTTTTATAAAAGGCCAGCTAATCTGTAGGTCAGCCTGGGCTCATATGATTTCTGTTGAAGAAAGTTAGTCAGGCTGCTAGGGAGAACCAGCCATATGCAAATGAACTGGATGGGTTTTACTGATAGACACCTCTTATTAGAGTAGGGGCAATTGTTTCCTAATTTTTGCTTTAGACATACTCAGTTTAAATATTCTATACCAATAAAGGTTTGGTAAACATGTTAAGGAAAGCATTCTGTCAAGTCTAGCTGTTCAAGTCTATCTCTCTTCCAGATGGTATTTAATACCTTTCCTTATTCAATTTACCTTTGTCTGCTTGATCTTTTACCTCTGGATTCCTATTTACTTATTTCACTATAGTTGAATGTCTAATACTGACATTTTATTTACCAGGCCTCTTTGATCACCAGTTTCTCTGATACCTGGCAAGACCAATGGACATCTAAACCATATTGATCACTTTGAATTTTTTAAGTCCCAATTCCCATGGCTTTTGCTCTATTGTACTCTCTTACTCTTCAAAGTTCAGTAACTTATACTTCTAGCTAAACAAAAATAACAGCAACATGCTTATATTTACCAAGGGAAAATAAGAAAACACAGTGTTTTAAGATTTGGTTTGGAGATGGTCCTCAGAAGAATAGGTGTCCTTGAATGGTGGGAAACACATGAAGCATGCTCTGCCACTGCTTCTACTTATTGTACTGAGAGAATTCTGAGGCTTTTGCCCCAAAAAGGAGAACCTAGGGAGATCCCTGAGTTGGAAGAGGTTAATTTGGGAGTCTGGAAAAGGGAAGATAGGTAAACATCACACATGAGAATTTTGTAAAGTAGAAAGCAGCAGAGTATAGAACAAGTGTTCTGGAGATGTGCAGAAGTATTTTTACTTCTTTACATGAGCACTGACCAACATCCACTGAAGAGTCTTGTGGAAGCCAGAGGAAAAAGCAATGGAAAGAATACTGAGCATCACAATAGGCAGTGATGCTGTGTAGAGCCAGTCCTCCAACTATTTATTTATTTATTTATTTATTTATTTATTTATTTATTTATTTATTTATTGTTATAGTCACTTCTATGGACCTTTTCAATTTCATATAAACTTTTCAATTGAATTGCCAATATCCACATGAAAATTTCTGGATTTTTGAACAAGACTGCATGTATTTACATTTCTGAAGATGTATTGCATCTAATATTTAATATTTAATGTACCAATCCAGGAACTATGTCATGTCTTAATTTATTTCAATATTCTCTGATTGTTTCCATTGGAGTTATATTCTTTCTTTTTACTTGCCCCTCTGCAACTTAGATCTCAGTTCAGATATTTGTTCTTAGCAAAATAAATTTATCTGAGGAGTATGTTTCCTTTTCCCCTTTATGAATTAGTATTGTTTTTCTAGACCCCTATATTGTTATGGTATGCACAAACTACTGTAAATATCAGCTTAAGTAAAAGTATTTCCTTTTAAAAAGGCTGGCCGGGCTTGGTGGCGCACGCCTTTAATCCTAGCACTTGGGAGGCAGAGGCACGTGGATCTCTGTGAGTTCGAGGTCAGCCTGGTCTACAGAGTGAGTTCCAGGACAGCCAGAGCTACAGAGAGACCCTGTCTCAAAAGGACCAAAAAAAAAAAAAAAAGGCTGTGAAATACTGGAAGATAGAAATCATGTGGATCCCTATATTAATCTAGAAAGCTGTAATTTGACATTATGAACTGGGTAGGTACTTAACTATTATCTGTTCATTAGATAAGCATATAAAACAATAAAATCAAGAGAAGATAAATAAATGAAGAAAATGAGTAAAAATGTATTTGGGAATGCATGAATTCCAAAGTTCCATTAGACCAATGCACATTAGATTTGTTGCAGTTTTTCTGACTTGTGTAAACTCACCCCAGGTTTTTAGGATCCACTCAAAGATACAGAACACAGTACATAATGTTCTTAAGATATAAAACATTAAGTCATTTAAGAGAAGATTAATTGCTCATAATGGTACCAGAGATACATTTGTTGTATGGATCCTCAGAAATAAAAGGTTGTACAGTTCACTAAATCAGATCATCAATATTGGTATCATAACATAAACAGCTTTTGTAGGACTCCAGGTACATCTCTTAACAAGCAACAGTGACACTATCCCAGGCATAATTTAGTGAGAGAAATTTCCTTTGCATTCTGTAAATACGACCGAGTGTACTGTGGTTTAAAGTAAAGATTGAATTAATGTTAAAGAGATCTCATGCAATATATAGAGAGTCGTGCTTGTTTTTAAAGCTCTATTGGCATAATCCACATACAAATTTAATGTGCACAAACACTGGATTAAAACATGTGAGTGTTCAGTGGTGGTCTTGAATGCCGGCAGGATTAAGGAAATTTTTACTTAAAGGTTCTACTCTTTCATAAAGTCAGGTTATGACAAATAGCAGACATCTTTCTTAGTCAATCTTCTGTTGCTGGGATAAATATCATGACCAAAACAACTTAGGGGACAAAGGGGTATATTTCAGTGTATAGATTATGACTCCTCCTGGTGGTTTGTTTGTGTGTATGCATGTCCACTGAGGATCTCTGTCTGTCCTGTTCCTATTACAGAGGTCTTCCAAGTACAATTTTAGAGCAATACTGCAATACTGTTGTCTCAAAGGGAGGTCTCAGACCTTGCCCTATACCTATTAGCTTTGGCCCCTGAGGTATTGTTTGCATTTGTACTTATGCTTGTTACACAGCATCTTGATATAAATATATGATAACATATATGTAATTTATTGTTAATCACTGGGTAGGCTACACAGAAAGATAAAAGCAAAGAAGTCCTAATAATTAACTATCCCCAGTAAAATGTTAGTATTTTTCAGCCTGTTTATATTTCTGGCTTCACAATCTTCATATACTGTTAAGAGAACACTGGACAAGTTTTAAACCTACGAAAATTACATCAGTGCAAAAAAGTACAGACACATGTCTTAATAGAACACATGCATCTATCTATCTATGATCTAAGTGCACACACTTGATACTCTCCACATGCTGGCAGCAATCAGTGTGTAGATTGTTCAGGGGAGGAGACACCTGTAAGGGAGTAGTTCTCCAAAAACAGTGTTACATGGGGAGTGAGCATTGTAAGTTTAACCCTGAAGATGTTCCTGAATTACTGAATGATGTCACTGAAGTTTGAATAATGTCCATTAATAACCATGGTTGTACTTATTCATAGCCTACATTAAATTAGCCTACAATATGGATGGAGATTTTTCTCAATTCTGGGTCTTAACTAACTTGTATTGACATCTAAGTAAATAATGCTTAAGTAAGAGTCAGGGAAAATGTTTTCTATTTATCGAGACATAAAAAATAATAATGAAACCAGACATGCTGTCTCAAGTGCAGGGGAACATTTTCAATTTCAATTACCATAATAATATTTCATATATTTATTACTATAATATAGAAATTATGTGATATGAAATAAAATTCATATAACAGGAATTAATTTTACAATAGAAATCAGTTACTTTAATGATTCCATCATAGAAGTAATTTTAAATGAATAACAATATAAAGTATAAAAATATATACATGTTTATGTTTGTTTTTATTTTAAAGGTTTCAATTTTATATTTGATTATGTATCTTATATTTTCTTTTTTATTCTTTTTTATTATTTTTTATGTGTATGAGTGTACTGTCTGCATGTTGGTTGGTGCACCCGTGTCGTGCAATGCCATGGAGGTCAGAAGAGGGCATCGGATTCCCCTGGAACTGGAGTTAAAGACGGTTCTTCGCTGCCATGTGGGTGCTAGAAATTGAACCTGGGTCCTCTGCAAAAGCAGTCACTGCTCTTAACCGCTGACCCATCTCTCCAAGCCCCCTATTTTCAAATTATTTGAGTTAATGCAAATAAACTATTAAGGCTGTGCTGCTCATCTCTATTCCTACTAAAGGCATTTTTTAAAGTAAAAATAAAATGTCATACTCAAAGTAATATAAAGGAAGTCAAAGGGAAATAGTTACAATTCAAAACATTTTAAAAATTTTAGGTACAAAATTTATAACTCATGCTACATGAAATTAGAGCTAACAAAGTATGATATGTATACATTTATATATATATATATATATATATATATAATTCTTAATGTGAAATTGAACCAAAATGACAAAATTTTGATATAGTACAATTACAAATAATCTTGTGCAGATTACACTGACACAAGCAACAGATATGAGGTCCCAGTCCTAGCTGAGGAGCTATTGACAGTTGACAGCTATTTGGGAGAGGGAGAATCATTCTTCTTAGGGGATGTTAAATTCCTTTGGGGGTGTTAAATTCCAGTGCATATCTCCATACCCATGTACACTTCAGAAAACTAACTAGACTTAAGGGGTCATTTTTTTGTATAAAGAGATGACAGGCAGTTGAGAGGGGAACCTGTTGTGATGGATTTGGGGAACTTGGGACAGGGAAATAAGGGGGCATGAATATGATCAACATTTCATTGTGTACATATATGAATTTCTCAGAGAATGTTATTTTTTTATTTTTTTAAAAAAAGAAAAATAATGTTCTCCTCCTGTGGCCCTAACTGTGAACAATGGCTACACATTCCTCCAGTGGTGAGATGAGATCGAGGCAGCTGTTACAGCTTTCTCTGAATGTCTATATCCCTGACAACACCTCCTCCGAGGTCCCATGTTGTGCACTGCTGTGTCCTCACATCTGTCTTATACTTATGTTGGGGTCAGGAGGTTTCTGACATTTGCAGTTTGAGGTCGTGGAAGGACTGATTCTCATGAATTGTCCTCCCACTACCCTCAAGGGCTGCCAAGGTCTTGATTTCATATGTGGTCCTGGGCATCCAGGCCCTAATTGTAGAACTTTCCCACTCTCAGGCACCAAGATATTTTTCTATCATTTTTCTATTACTCTTCTATGGCTTCTGTGCACCTCCATCTGTGGCCTACAGAAAAGGTAAATCATCTACTTGAACTTCTAAAGATTAAAAAAATTAGAGAATGATTTGGGGAAGCCATGGGTTAAGGATGAATATATTAAAAATACATAGCTCCCATGCAGGAAATTCTCAAAGAATTAATGAAAACATTACATTATAAAAGGCAGAGTTCTTAAGGCTCTCCTGTAGTTCTTTCTTACTTGCTGTGGAACTTTGAACTCTTTGCTTCTCTTTTCCAAAAGGAAAATAAATGGAAGAAGTTTGATCATTTGATGTTTAACTCACCCTGTTCAAAAATGATGTATGTATTTATATTAAATACTAACTCAAATATCCAAAGCAACTCTTCTCAAAATTCCTGTGTAGTGTTTTTTATGAATGTTATAAAAAGACCAATACAATCTCTGAATACTTGAAAGCAATTTTGAACAAAAATAACAAACCAAATGTAACCCATTCAAAATGTAAAGAAGAAATAATGAAAACAGTGTGGAAAACAGTAAGACCCCAAATGGAATAGGAAACATATTCAATGACTGGAACAGGATATAAGCTCAAATATTTAAAAACAATTGATTTTCTTTTAAAAAAACATTTTATTTATTAGTTTTTTTCATGAGCATGTGCATATTGCTCGCAGGTAGGTTGGTGTACCAAATTTGTGTAATTCGTGCAGAGGTCAAAAGACGGTGTTGGATCCCTTGGAACTGCAGTTATGGACAGTTGTTAGCCTCTATGTGGGCGCTAGGTATTGAACTCGGTTCCTCTGCAAGAACAGCCAGTGCTCTTAACCACTGAGTTTTCTCCAGCTCCAGGAATAATACTTTGCTATAGCAATGCATAAAAAAAGTTTAGTCATTTTTAATGAGGCTATCTTTGGTCTGTGTTTTTTTCTTTAAATAAAGATGACAAATAATTCCATGAGCCTAAGAGCATGCATCTATCTGAACTTCTGAATGAGTTGAGAAAAATTATAACTATCAGAGACTACTTTGACTAAGAAATGTTATTTTACCAGAGTACCAAGAACACACAATGCAAAAAGAGCACTGTCTTCAATAATGACTGTAGTTAAATAGGACATTCCACTTAAATTAATGAGCTTGGACTCTAATTTTATTTTTTTATTTTTTATTTTATTTATTTATTTATTTTTTGGTACCAAGAACCAGATTACCAAGAACACACAATGCAAAAAGAGCACTGTCTTCAATAATGACTGTAGTCGAATAGGACATTCCACTTAAATTAATGAGCTTGGACTCTAATTTTATTTATTTTATTTTTTTATTTTATTTATTTTTTTATTTTTTGGTCTTTTCAAGACAGGGTCTCCTTGTAGCCCCAGCTATCCTGGAACTCACTCTGTAATTCAGGCTGGCCTTGAACTCACAAAGATCCGCCTGCCTCTGCCTCCCAAGAGCTAGGATTAAAGGCGTGCGCCACCACGCCTGGCGAATTTTGCTTTTTTAATTCCCAAGTTTTTGAAAATGTGCCATGTTTTTCTCTAATAGCTTTACGTTATGTCTCTTTACACTTGAGTCATTAATCCAATCTATGTGCAGTCAATTTTTGTATATGATATAAAATTAGAGTGGAGTGGGCTGGTCTACAGAGTGAGCTCCAGGCTAGCTGGGACTACAGGGAGACCCTGTCTCAAAAAGACAAAAAAGAAAAAGAAAAACAACAACAAAAAAACTAGACTGGATTGCATCAAATCAAAAATTTTCTTTATAGTAAAGCAAACAGCAGATTAAAGAGAAAAATTATAAATTGGGACAAAATGTATGTAAACTGTACAACATAAAAGAATAATACAGAAATGCATAACAAATATAAGCAAATCAATAAAAAAGAAAATAAATCTCATAAACATAAATTAAATTATTAAATAAAAATTGTAGGTTATTCAGATAGTTCACCTGTTATATCTTCAATAATATTTTGGACTCCCCCAAGATCATATTTTTTAGTGTTTAGTGCTTTATCAGATGATTTTCTCCCTTTTTGGTTTATGGGAATTCTAAAAGGACAATTCTTTAAAACAATTTGCTAAAAATCCTCTTCTCTGTTTTCAACAGAGTCTAAAAGCTAATTAAGCGCAGTGTAGTGAAGATCTTGGAGAGTGGAAACATTGGCTCTCTAAGCAGGCTTCATTACCTTCTATACAAGTTGATGGTTTAGCTATTCTGAACTTAAAATTTTGCAGACACTTGCTTTTTAAGTTGTCTCTAGTTGGCCTGGTGACTCAGGCTTTTAAACACAACACTTTTGGAGAGAGGCAGTCAGGTATATATGAGTTAGAGACTAGCCTTATCTACCTAGCTAGTTGCAAGTTACCTAGAGCTACATAGTAAGATCCCGTCTTTCAATTAATTAAATAGGGGGAATGAAAGGAAGGTGAGGATGTGGAAGGGGATTTAAATACTATCAAATTATATTGTATTTAAATTGCAAAAATTCAATAATATTTTATAGGTCATATTTTGATTAAAGTTTTCTGACTGGTAGCTAACTTGAGAATTACTCTGAGAGAGAACTCATAAAAAGTAAATTTATATTATTAGAATTTAGGTACATGAGCCAATCACCAAGAAAAACATGTATCATTTAATATTCTTTTGTATCAAACATTTTCAAATGATATGTATGGTATCTAGAATTTATATTCTTTTGTAGGTTCTTTGAATAAAGTGTACCAAGTATGGCATTTAAACTAAACCTCATACTTCCCTAACAAGGATTAAATTCATATAAAAGGATTTGGTTTCTATTGATAAGCAGGCCACATAGGCTAATTGTGAAAAAAATTCCTATTAAAATTTTTAGCTTCACTTTGACCTCTCTAACAGTAGAACACAGGATCCCAACTGACTCCACCTTTGGGGCAAAATCTCATATATTGTCTTAGGTTAATTGTGACACTTGTAGGATGGATTCCATGGAAATTTACTATAGTAAAATCTCAAATATATTAACAAAATAACACTTTTTAAACAATTTAGGATAATGTTTAGCCAGTGAAGAAAGACATACCAGCTTCAGACTTTATTTGAAAGAATCTTCTAATACTAGCTTACATTCTATAAAATATCATTGCTTTTAAAAATATAAAAAAACACCATAAATAACAATTTTACTTTTTACCCATCAGATGACATATCTGTATACCTTAAAATAAAATAGAAACTCCTTCAAGAATTTAGATCTATTTTTCTGAAGCAATTTTTACCAAACTGGTCTCAGGAGAATAAGGATAATTTTTATTTCCTTGAATTGCAGAAGTATATAGATAAGAATAATCCTGATATTTTCCTAATAAAATCTCTAAAATATATTTCTGAATTTAAATTTATGATTTGTTATTTCAATCCAGTAACATTTGGGCATCTAGTACACTTAAGAAATGGAACTCCCACTATATGGAGATACATCAGTAAGGGAAAGAAAAAGCAACAGTTACTCAAATTCACATGCAAATAACAGCATTTTTTTGAAACTCATCAATTTTGGGGTCTTTTTTTCCTTCTTGAAATTTTTATTGAAGTTTTGCTATGTTTTTACAATATAGGTTGATGGCATTTAGAACTTCTCCCTTCTCTGCCCTCCAAATTGATGCCCTCCAACTCTCTTACATGTATAGCATGTCCTATAGAGTTTGATCTGTGTCCCCCAAAGCCCTTCAGTGTAGATTTATCCACTGGGCCCACAAAATGTCCCAACTCTACAAGACACTGTCTTTCTCCGTCCCAGCAATCATCAATTGCCTAAAGTTCCCTAGGTTGGATTGGGATTTCTTGCCAACTTCCTTATGTCTATGCTGGGATGTTGTCTTATTTGGACTTGCATAGGACTTGTGTATGCTGACTCCAGCTAGCCTGGAACTTGCTATGTAGACCAGGCTGGCCTCGATCTCACAAAGATCCACCTGCCTCTGCCTCCTGAGTTATGGGATTAAAGGTGTGTGTATGTCTTATATTTTACCGTGGATTTACATGTTTTGCATTTATACTTCCTGTAAAGTTTTTCATATATCTTATCATACATCTATGCTTATATTTGTACTTCTTGTTATCATTCTGATTATTAAAATATGACATCATGAAACAATATAAGTTGCTTCTAGTGAAGTATACTAAAATCTCTAAATTTATTGAAGCATGAAATGCATTGCCTTTTCAAAGTATATGGTGCCCAATTTAGGTATTAATCTTTTTTTTTTAAATTTTTATTGATGGTTTGTGCATTTCGTACATCATTTTCCAATTCAGATCAGGCATATTTCCCTTTCCCTTCCCCCCCACCCTTACCCCATCCCAGATCATGTATTCTGCCATAACTGTCCTGCATCTTTTAGGGTTTTTTTTTTTTTCATTTTTTAGCTATAAGTGATAATCCATGAGTATAAGCATCCTTCGTGCAAAACCAATCTACAGACTGTTGCCATTCAGTGGGGGGTGACAGGTTGTTTGTTCAATCAAGTTGATCAAATGAGTGTCCAGACTACATCGCTGTAGTTTCACCGCTCACCCCAATCGCAGCCTTTACATTCTACCACGCCCCCTCTTCCGCAGATTGTTCCCTAGGCTCAGAAAAGGGGCACAGGTGGATGAGAAGTAAAACTGTCCTCTCTCTCTGGAGCTGTTGACTTGGATTCTGGTCAATTCTGGCTGTTTCCTTTCATGGGCTGACAGTTTGTTTAGGAGTAACCTTTCGATCCTACTAATGAAGCACAAGCAATTAGATATATAGGTATTTAAGCAGCACTAATAGTTATGGTAGGTTACTTTGGCATAGACACATATGTTTGGATGATATGTTAATCCATGAATTACATTTTTACCAGGTATTAATCTTAAAGCCAATTTAAATAACAGAGTGCTTGTAAGATGGTTATTTCCAGCAAAGATGTATATTCACAATAAAGTCACATTCTGCTGGATTCTAAATCACTGTGGGCATAGATCTGAACAAAGTCACTTATCTTACAAACAAGGTTTGTTAATATACCCTTATACTTAAACAAGCTTCTAAAGCAGAAAATCTATCAGGAATTGACTAAACAGATTTCCTAAATAGCATCAAGCCCAGAAGGAATTAGTCTGTAGCATTTCAGGTTGTTTTATGTCTGACTGTATCTTGCTAGAAAACAACATGCTCTTTAGATTAAAACATTGTTAAAGTTTGATTTTTCAGTCATGCAGCTTTCTATTTATTGTAAATATTTATTAATACTTAAAATATTTATTCATTATTTTATGTGTATGAGTCTGCTGCCTGCATGCATGCCATGCAATGCCTAAGGAGGTCAGAAGAGGGAGTTGGATTCCCTGGAACTGGAGTTATAGATAGTTGTTAACCATGAGGTGGGTCCTGAAAATCAACTCAAGGTCCTCTACAGGAGCAGCCAGTCCCTTTAACCACTGAATCATCTCTCCAGCCCCAACCAATAATATTTTTATTGCATAAACTATCATTTTAGTGAAGCATAACTTTAGTCTATATTTATTAAAAATAAAGATGAATTAAATATTTCCCTGAGTCCAAGTCCATGCATCTATCTGAGCTTTTAAATAAGATGAGAAAAATTATACTCCTCAGAGACTTCTTTGTCCAAGAAATATTATTTTACCTTAATTTTGGAGAAAAATTTAATCTGAAAAAATTTATAGACTACAAGGTTTGAATTACATAAACTATTTTTCTTTCATGCCTAATGCTCAATAACTGCCCTTTTGTCAGATTTTTTTTTGTCAGATGTTTTTAAGATATGAAATACTCCTGTTCTGGAATATTTTCCTCATGTGTTCATACAAGTAAAATTTATAGTTAACATATAAAGTTGTGATTGAAAATATATTAAGCATTATAAAAGAAATATTTCAACATTCATAACAATCTCCATCAGGTCAATTTTGCCACCTAAATGATTAATGAAAGCCTTTATAGATTAATTTTATTGCATAACAAAACTCATTCATTGCATTTGTTTGTTCAAAGACATTTCTTGAGTCCTTAATATATGTATTAGGAGCTGGTTATAAGCAGAAGAAAAACAAGAAATAAAACACCAAAAATTCCTACCCCAAGACCAAAGTCTGCTATCCTGAATTTGTAATTTGTATAATATCCACTTTTAATAGCTTAACACTGCTTTAGATTTCTAACTCAAAATGACTCACCATTCCAAAGTTTTTTGGTTCTCTAACCACCCCTTTCATATTATTCTGAAAGTAGAAAAGTATTAGTGTTCTTTAAAAAAATATGGATTCTTAGAGCAGATGAGATGACACAGCAGTTAAGAGTGTGTGAGCTTGATTCCCAGCTTGTGGCTCATTAGTTCTAGGGGAATCTTCTGCCCTCTTCTGGCCTCCATGAGTACTGCACTTATATGTACACACACACATATACACAAATAACTACAAATTATAACAAACAATAAACATTTTAAAAATATTATTTGCCAGTTTTATATATGTATAGAATGTATTTTGAGCATATTTGCCATTACACTCTCTTCTTATTCACTCATCAGTTCTCCTGATGAGACTCTTCTTCCTAAACAGTCCCCCTCCTACCACTGTCTTCTCTGACATTTGTGTGTGTGTCCCATTAAATTATCTGGGGTTGTTTGTATAGGAGAACTCCAATTCCAGGGGAATCCAACACCCTCTTCTGATCTCCATGGCATTGCATGGCACGGGTGCACAGACCTACATGCAGACAGTACATTCATACACATAAAAAATTAAAAATTGAAAAAAATTAAAAAAGAAAGTATGATCTAAGCCATATCTCATTTTTCTTAACAGCACTTGCTTTTTCCAAATTTCTGTTAAAGGGTATCACCCTTGCCAGAGCATCTGGGGCTGCTGGGCTGATGTTGCTCTGCAGCCTCATCCACTCCTATCCTCTGCTTCATACTTTATACTGAGAAATGCAGATGTCCTTGTGGCTCTAGTTTATGTCCCTGTTTCCCAAACTAGCTGTAGTTTGCAATAATCTGTTGGAAATGTTCTGCCAATTTCTTCATCTTGTTAATTTTTACTCAGGAGATTTGAAATTTCTTATAATTGTTACTTTGGATATTAATCATTTATTATTTGTAGTTACTATAGGTTTGAATATAACTAAAACTTAACTACTCATGAATTCTGCAGTGAAGTGATTATTCCACTTGCCTTCATTTTTATTAAGTAGTTGAAGCATTAGATACTAACAGCATGCTACATTAAAAATAAATTATATTGCTCTAGCATTTAGAAAATTAGTTATTGCTTTATTTTAAATTGTTGTGGTTTAAATGATTTCTTTTTTAAGGAAACGAAGATCTGCTTGGTAAGTAAGAAGTGGTAAACAATGTTTAATATTCTCTAGAGGGATTGCTATATAAAGAAGGAAGATTCCCCTGTATTTCACTCTAAACACATTGTTGGTCACCCTCACAAAATTTTAGAAAGAAATATCACCAAGCAGCAGAATCTTCCTACACGGTCTGCTCCAACTTAATATATTCTTTCATTATTTCCTTAAAGCTCAGGGGAAATTTTTCTTTTTCTTAATTAAATGAATTTCTTTCACCTCTAGTGTGGATCCCATCACTTCTTAGACCAGGGACAAATTCTAATTAAGATTTCTCTCTGTGAACGTATTACTCTTCCTCATCCTAGAATTTTCTCTCCTATCACAATCATGAAAATAAAAATATTTCAAGGTATGGATGTGTCAGAATCTCATTGTTTACCTTTAGTAAAAAAAAACTTATTGGTAAATATGAGTCAGACTCCTTCAGTGACAATAAATTCCCTGTTAATTCCTGTAACCTAGTTTCTGCTTTAACCAAGCTTCTAAAATACCTTCCCAAAGGTCAGAAGATGACAGCTTTATTTGTCAAAAATAATGCCATCTTGATTATCCACCTTTATGAGAGACAGTGGTACTGATTTCTGACATTTCCATGCTTTATTGAAAACGATCCATGTTGGGATGCTGGGACATCTTTCTTCTTGGGCACTACCCCCATTCCTCAGTTTATGTCCCCAACATGTGGCTCTTTGAAGGTTCTGGTCTCTCTCTGCGCTCAATTTTTTGAAGAACGCTTTTGTTTCTCCTGTCTTCTAGTCTTCAACTTCTAAACTCATGGTTACAGTCAAGATTCAAAGTGTGACTTTTCATTCCTTCTTGCCTGTGTGGGTGCCCCAGCAGCATCAACTCCACTTTTGCAACTTGTATAACTGACACCGTCTTAACTCCTCATGACTGAGAACTTGAAGTTGTAAAAATTTAAAGTTATCTCCATCTATTCTGACAGGGAAAAAGCCTGGCAGTTACAAAACACAATACATAGAAAGTGATCACGTTGTTAAAGCCAATGGGGAATGGTTAGTATAAAGGACATTAAGACGGAAGAGATGCTATGCATGAAATACACAAAAATTCAATAAAAGTAAAAAATAATAAAAGTATGACTAGAGGAATGCATGACAAATCACCATCAGTATTTTTCAATGGGTTTCAAGTCTGAATAACATTCTTTAAAAAAATTACATACTAAACGTGGGTTATGGATATAAATCATTTTGAATGAGAGTATTTTGGGGGGTCTTTTTTGAGACAGGGTCTCCCTATAGCCCTGGCTGTCCTGGAACTTACTATGTAGAATGAACTGGCCTTGAACTCACAGAGATCTGCCTGCCTCTGCCTCACAAGTGCTGGGATTAAAGCTGTGTGCCACCACACTCAGCCTTGAATGTATTTAAATTAAGTATAAATATCTTAAAATCCTATCCCCTTTATATTATCACCTTTACATTTCTGTCATTTTTATTTTATAATGCTTGGGTTATTATCCCTAATTATCTAATTATTTCTTTTGACTAACAATACCCTTTCTTCTTATTCATGTCCTTATTTCCCAATTTCATTTCTACCGCCTCGGGCCTTGATTTCAAACACCATGGTCATATAGCTGCGTTCCATTGCTGCATCCTTTCATCTTCTGCTCACTGTGTTGCTGCTGGAACCTCTTTTAACTTCTGATTCTCTCCTCCCTGCTTCCCTTAATGGGGCTCACCCCTAAGAAATATATATTCTAATTATTTATTATTTTTATTTTCTGTATGAGTGTATTGCCTGTATGGAAGTGTACTACATGCATGAAGTTCCCACAGAGGCCAGAAGAGGGTGTTGGATCTTCTGGAACTGGAGTTAGCTGCCATATGGGTTCTGGGAATAGAATTTGAGTCCTCTGGATGAACAGCAAGTGCTCTTGTCCTCTGAGCATCTCTCTAGGCAGTAGTCTCCTTTCTACATAGAATCTACCACTTATTGAAACTGAACCAAGTGGCAAGCAACACTTCTATTTCACATAACAACCCTGATAGATGAGTATTATAGATTCCATTCAAATGATAAGGAAAGTAAAGTTTAGAAGCATTAAGAAGTTTAAATCACAGCCTTAACAAGTGGAGAGTTAAATTTTCATTTTTCTAGTCTATAGCCAGGCAACAGTCTCTAATGTTCTTATGTGTTCGTGTTCCCTGTCTCAGCTGCTCTCAAGTATTCCTGCCTCCAGTTTAAATGCATCGCCATGTGGGTTTCACTGGTAGCCTCACACTATAGGAATGGCTTCATTATTTAGCATCCTACAGTACTGTTTCCTAAGAAGATTACTAGGTTGAAAGACCTCACATGTATATTCCTGATGATGTGCTTTTGGATGGAAATACCGTCTTTTTTTTTAATTTTATTTATTTCTGTATGTGTATGAATGTACTGTCTGCATGCAGGTTTGTGCACCCGTGTCGTACAATGACTTAAGATTACAAAGCCACTTAATACGGTATATTCACTTGCTGAAAATAAGAAAATTATTTAATTTCCTTCATATGTTGCTAATAATTTTATGAGAAGCGACAGCAATCATTTAAGTTACCATTACATATCTGAGAGGAAAGCGTTTTATTTACAACTATTAGTTAAATATAGGATAACATTTGTGCAGATGAGAATAACCAAATGTTCTAGGACCAACAGTAGGAATGTTTGCTTTTCTGTAGTATCATTAGCACCACACAGAGAGATGGAGATTCAGATACTGTTGAAAGGACTTTTACCTAACATTGTAACATTATTTCAAGTTGTTTATAATGTAAACAACTTACTAGGCCTTGGGATCCTCTTGAACCTAAACATGTAGTCTTAATCCCTCATCACTCTTCCTTGCCCCAGAGTAATGCTTATATATGTGTGCGTATATTGTGAATATCAAGCTCTGCAAGCAGTATTTGTTAGCAGCAATGGATTATCCTGTTTTTGTTATATGCAACAGGTGGAATTGGATTGATAACATCTGCTTGTGGCTGTTCTAGTTCAGAAGGGGTCAAAAAGAAAAAATCCCCTGATAAGACAAGTGCTGGTTCTCCTTCCCCATTTACATTGGACATATGATTACAATAAAGAGATATAAAGGCCTTTGTTTGAGAACACAATTCCAGGAGAAATCTGAAGTAATACTCAGAATATATTGGGTTCCACTCTTTATTTAAATGGGAGCTTAGAGTCAGGCTGTCATTATTCAGGCATTGTCAATATGTGGCATCACCCTACTGCAAGATACAACCTCTTTTGTCATAAGTAATGCACACAGTAATTTATTTATATTGATATAAAATGTCTCAAATACAGTTAGCACTAGAAAGACTGCCATTAATTTGAATGTTCCTCTGGATTTATGATGTTTTTTGCATTTCCCCTAGTCTGTGATGTTTGTCTCCAGCTTCTGCCACTTGCTCTAGGTATCAGCTAAAAGTTGGTTTGGCTCTTAGAAAATCCATTTTTATAATGTCTGCTATACTGAATAGGACTTAACATAAATGACAGAATACCTGTAATCTGGCTGATGTGGATATGAGGGAAGGCGAGGTATGAATTTGATTAAGATGTGAAATGCACAAAAAACCAACTAAAAAATCATAGAAAAAGAAAAAAAATCTGTTTTAACAATAAAAGTGACATGGTGCAGCCAGTAAAAGTGCTAACCCCCAAGTTTGATAAGGAGTTCCATTCTTAGAAATCATAATTTAACGGGAGAACCCCAACTCCCACAAGTTGTCATTTGACCTTCAGAAATGTACCTCATATACTAAATAAACTAATGTAATAATTAAAGAAATAAAAATAATAGAAATTACAAATTAAGAGTCAAAAGGGGAAGGATTTCCTCTCCAAAGAATATTTGCATTTTTAATTCAGGAAAAAAGAAAGTGGTAGATCTTTTTTGACACATATGAGACTACTATTTTAAGATAAAGCTTGGAGTTTCTTGTCCATTTCCCCAGTTCTAAGCTGAGTTTTTGTTTGTTTTGAGTTTTAATGGGTTTTGTGTACGGCGAGACTATCCAGCTGATCAAGCTCCAGTGGATGAACTCACACAACTTAAAATCTGGCGACAATAGGTTTTTGCATGAAGGATGCTTGTACTCATGGATTATCACTTATAGCTAAAAATGAAAAAAAAAACTGAGAGAAAGATGCAGGACAGTTATGGCAGAATG
>VZQC01004854.1:1531728-1569059 GCA_009823505.1 Rhizomys pruinosus
GGGGGGGGGGCTTGGGTCCCCTGGCTAACATCTCCTTGGCAGAATAATTCATTGCTGCTATCAGTGCTCTCTTGTATTAATATATTTTGCTTATATGCACCACTTAAAGAGACTTTAGTATTATATTTGGTTCTGAATAGACAATAATCATTTTTACAGTTCCTATGTATATTAGTCAATTAGAGAAAGAAGTTTTACCATTTTTATAAGAGATTACTTCTATAACAGTCAGCTCTAATTTACAGTTAGAAGATGACTTCATTACCACCATGTTTTTCTTTGTTCTATGAAAAAGAGGTAAGGAGGTCTCTCATATTGAAACTGTGTTGCACCTAGAAGGTAAATTTCATTAGGACACACTGTAAACAGATGTTACACCTATGGTCCTCAGAGATGTTTGATACCTGTAGCAGTCTGAGGCTTTTCTTCCTTTTAGTGTTAAGATGGGTGAACTTCTCTGCTGGTATTTCTTGGTACAACCTACATGATGGAAGGCTGTATCCTTTCTTTCTCAGCCTCTGAGTTGGTGACGTTTTGACCTGCCTGGAGCCATGTCAGGTGGCTCCAAGTGTTCCTATCAGGTCCGGAACCTGAGTCCGAACACACGACCCTATTGTGGTACCTGAGTCAGGCACCAGTCCTTTACTTAATTTTATTTACCCAATAGTGTCTACCCAACAGTAGATTTACATGTGTAATAAAATATACTAATTATCATTATCTCAGTGATCAGTGAATTTTCTTCACAGCTAATCACATTATACACCTTATCTATGATTTATCTATAAAATGTTAAGTACTCACTATCAGGCTCTAATCCCAATATCATACATTATATCAGTTATAAATGAATTTTTATTTTATCTGTTAAAAATACTACTTGGAACAGTGTTTTGCATAAAATACGAATCTTCAAATGTTTTTAAAGAAATGGACAAGTTATATAATCAAATCTTCACATGCCACATCTATGAGTTAAGTATTAGAACATTAAAAAGACAGCAATATTGAGGATTAATGGCCTTATTCCATTTTCCCTAGTGAAGAGCAGAACTGGTATTTGAAGTGTTATTTCTTCCTCTAATTCCAAAGCTTTAAGAAAATACATACACTGGTTTTAGCCTTACTGTTATCCAAAGAATTCAAAGTCTTTAATCATTGCATAAATAAAAATGATATAGTAAGCCACACTCTATGAACATGTTATATTATCTAGATTATATTACATAGGCAAACTATCTTTAAAATTGTAGTCATTAAAATTATAATTAGCATGTACCTCAGTCTATCCATGCAGATATGCATGTTTTTGAGTCAATCATTAAATCACACATATTAGTTTCCTAATTTGAGCTCATAAATGAAATAGTCTGGAATTGGCAAAAGTTGCCATTTCACATGCTCCAGAAATAATAACATCACAGAAAGGCTTTCTATTAAAATGGGTTATAAAACCTATTCATACAAAGGAATACTATCTTTTCACCATCTGTCAAGCATATTGAGTTTCCATCTGAAGCATTAGGGAAGTGACATGGATGACAGGTGAATCTATGGCCAAGACCCAAGTCACCAGGCTGACTGAGAAACCAGGGCAGGCCCTCGGGGCACTCCCAAGTCACCAGGGTGACTGTGTGACCAAGGCAGGCCCTTGGGGCACTCCCATTTTCACATTAATAAAAACAGGATTTCAGTGAAAATTAAACTGAATATTACACATGAAGCATTTAGCAGAAGGGCAGGTACAAAGAAAATAGTGTGTGTCGGTTATTTTTCTGGAATTTTGGATTGTTTATTCTTATACCTTTAGGGTACTAGTGTTAAATAAAATATGTTTCAAATAATATATTTTAAGATACACCAGTTATTTAAATTGTATTCACAAGTATGTTCTAAATCTATGGTTTTCATAACATTTGAATAATCATTTAGATTTTAGGTTGACCATTTGCTGTTACTTCTATTAATACACATATATTCTCTCTCTCTCTCTCTCTTTCTCTGTCATACATGCAGACATAGACTCCATGCATATGCATCTTCTCTATTTTTCTCTGTCTGATATTATGTAACTCACATCCTCACATAAATCTCTTCCCCATTATGTCAACAAGTAAAACCAATTATACTTTATAAATTTAGATATGTAACTTTATAAACATGAGTGGTCTAAAATGGCTGTACATTAATTGGAGTTTTTAAGGTATGACCCCATACTATGCTGAATCTGATTCTATAGTCATTCCTTAACAACATTTCTGTCCCAGCACTCGGGAGGCAGATGCAGGTGGATCTCTGTGAGTTCATGACCAGCTTGGTCTATGTAGGGAGATCCAGGCCTTCCCCCAAAGGGAAATCCTGTTTCAATTAGAAAAAAAAAAGAACATTTCTAATAGTATCACCCTGCCTTTATCTGTTCTTTTATGGATACTTATATTTAGTGTCATTAGTCTTTATTTCCCTGCTTTTCAAATGTGAAATGTGCATATTTAAATAGGTAAGATATAATTGGAAACAGCTGCATAAATTGCAGGTTACACAAAGAATCTTTAGTAAGATAGGGAGCATGTGTTGGTATTTGAATAGGGTACAATAACTCATTGGCTTTATTTCAGCTAATGAAACAACAGTCTTTAAATCATTCAGTGGGTATGCAATTTTGAACATTCATTTGCTAAGATCTCTAACTTCACTCTTCCTAGTATCTCAGCATACTACCTTTGAATTCTTTCATATTTTCCTCCTTTAATTTTATATTACTCTAAAATATGAATACATAACTTCCACTCATATAGGTAATTACAGAGTCTGAAAGTAAGTGGTGGGTTGATTCTACAGCCCTTAAGATATTTACATGATAACAACATAGTTGCTTTCAGATAAAAAGAAATATAATAATAATGTTGTTCAGCTTTCCTTTCAACTGGGGATTTGGTGTTAGCATCCATGAATGAGGGAACCCATTTGCCTTTTTGTTTTTCTGGGACTGTGTTACTTCACTTAGCATAATAGTTTCGAGTTCCATCCATTTACCTGAAAAGTTCATGATGCCATCTTTCTTTACCACTGAATAGAACTCCATTGTGTAGATATACCACATTTTTGTTATCCACTCCTCTGTTGAGGGGCATTTGGGTTGGTTCCTGTTCTTTGCTTTTGTAAAGACAGCTGCAATAAACGGATGTGCTTGTACCTTTGCAGTACGATGAGTCTTGTGGGTATATACCCAGGAGTTGTGTGACTAGGTCAGGTGGTAGACTCATTTTGAGTCTTTTAAGGGTTCTCCACACTGCTTTCCATAGTGGTTGTACAAGTTTACATTCCCACCAGCAGTGGATGAGTGTTCCCATTTCCCCACAACCTCTCCAGCATTTGGTGTCTTTTGTTTTCTTGATCTTAGCCAGTCATATCAGACTGAGATGATATCTGAGAGTGGTTTTAATTTTCATTTCCTTAATTATTAATGACGTTGAACACTTTTTATTTCTGAGCCATCTTTAATTCCTCACTGGTGAAGTCTCTGTTCAGTTCTTTACTCCATCTTTTGAGTGAGTCATTTATTTTCTTACTTCTTTGTTTTTTGAGTAGTTTATATATTCTAGATGTTAATGCTCTGTCAGATGTATTACTGGTGAAGGTTCCCTCCAACTCTATGGGTTTTCTCTTCATTTCCTTGATTGTTTCTTTCACTGTACAGAAGCTTTTGAGTTTAATGAGGTCCCATTTTTCAACTGTTGACCTTATAAGGAAAAGACTTTCTAAATCAGACAGCACCTACACAGGAAATGTGCAGTTGCTGTCTGATTTAGGAAGTCTTTTCATATGCCTATGTCTTGTAGGTTGTTGCCAATTTTTTCTTCTATCACCTTCAGAGTTTCAGGTTTCCTGTTGAGATCTTTGATCTACTTGGAGTTGTTTTTTGTGCAGGGTGAAAGGTAGGGGTTGAATTTTTTCAACTGAAGTAGGAATGATCACCAAGTTAATAAAATATTTTAGTATAAGTATGAATCACCTGAAATCTGGTTCATATACATAAAATAACGCAAAATGTTGTTTGAAAAATGATTCATTCAAGCAATTGAAAGTTGGCATTAAAAATGGATGGATTTTTATGGTGTCAAAAAGAGTTCCCCTCAAAGAAAGAAGCTAACTGAAGTCATAAGGAAGGTGGAGTACTTGAGTAAATGTTCCAGTTTCATTCCTGTCCATTTTAATGAGGGTTTAATTGGAAAAAAGACAAAAGAAGGATATAGATACTTTAAACTTATAAATTTTAACTCTATACATTTCATATATAAATAATTGTACATATCACTATCTCCTCTTCAACCATGTGTATTTGGTCATGTTTAAAGTACAACATGAGCACCCTCCCATTGGGTGAGCATTAAATGTCATTTGCAATGTTATCATGTCTATGCTAATTACAAAGTGATAATTAAATAATTCTGTACTAACTCATACTATCTTAAGTTCCTACCTTGTTTATTAAAAAAAATCCCATTATTTTCATTTTTACACTTTGAGTAAAAAATTTTAAATTTCTTATGTTCATCTTTAAAATATTTCAGTTGCACTTTAAATATTTCAGTAGAGGGAAATTATCCATTCTGTTTTTATTTTTAATTACATTTCATCATTTATTCTGTGAACATGCATGTTTGTGTGTGGGCTAGGGCTATAATTAGTGGAGGTCAGAGGATGACTTACAGAACTTGTTTTTATCTAGCATGTGAGATCACAGGATCAACTCACTTTCTATTTTGGGGGGCGTCTTTTTGAGACAGGGTCTCCCTGTAGCCCCAGCTGGCCTGGAACTTTCTCTGTAGACTAGGCCAGCCTTGAACTCACAGAGATCCGCTTGCCTCCACCTCCTAAGATTTTATTTTTTAGAATTTTATACATGCATTTTTGTCTTTGCATTATTTTAATCCCTCTTAGTCCCCCACCTATTCTTCCCTTTTCCAACTGTATTTCAAATTCTTGTTCTCTTCTTTGATTATTATTGTTACCATCACTCAGAGATCTAGTCTCTGGAGAAAACTAAGTCTCCTTGCCTAACCATTCATTGATTCCCTTGAGGTGGTACCCCTAACATTCCCCCATCAACCTTGACAGGTCAACTGGTTTTGTCACTTTTAAAATAACCATACTGTTGAGATTTCATGGGCTAAGCTTCCCGCTCATGTCTAGAATGCATTAAGTAGCAGCAAGCATCTTGTGCCACTGGCTCTTAACTTTTTTCTGATCCTTCTTTTGTGATGTTCCTTAAGGTTGAGGTAGAGAGTTGACATTGCATATGTATCATCTAGGGCTGGACACCTCAGTCACTTGTTCACTGTTTGACCAGTTTTGGAACTTTGTAATAATATCCATCTGATACAAAAAGAAGCTTCTTTATTGAGAGTGAGAGGTATATGTATCTGTAAATATAAGGATAATTATTCAGAATAGAGTAAGAAATCATATCGATCTAAGGAAGTGAAAGAAGTGGTCTTTTCTCTAAGGTTTATCACCTCTTCGATTAGACAGTTGTTGATTACCCTTAAAATTTTCACTAAGGCACCAATAGTGATGGTTTGCTGGGCAAGTTATTGTTGTGGTTTGTAGACTTTATAGCTGGATAGAGTCATTAATGGTTTATTCCTCTGGCAGCTGGCATAATATCTTCTGATAGTCTGAGAGCTAGTCTTCTGGGAAGAGGATTCCAGGTCAGTTCTAACTCAATTTCTCCAAATCCTGTGACCAAATTATGTTGTGGCTTAATCAATATGGTCTTACCTTCAAGTTCTGGAGCCACTTGAAGGGCTGTGGCCATAGACAGTTATTGGGGGGATTTCTTGGACTATCCTGGCCAACAAATCAAGGAGAGGTTTCTTCATGCGTGGCACTGAAATTTTTGTTATACAGCCATCAACTATACACATACACTCAAATTATATATATATATAATTTTCAGTAGGCTAATACCTGCTAAACAATCTCACCAGCCTGGGAAATGATACATTGCAGATATAAAAAAGAAATATCTCGCAATTTATTAAAGCTATTTTTAATAGATTTAAAAATAAATTTCATGTTTTCTGTATGAAAATACTATACATATTTGGTTAAATTTATTCTTTATAATACATAGATTACATTTCTCTTCTGGGTACCATCAGTTTAACTGATGTAGTCATGCTTGATGTACAAGAATATTGCTGATTTTTGTAGGTTAATCTATCTAGAAATTTTGTCAATTTCTCTTACTCTGATCAAAATTTACTTTATAGCTAAACTCAAAATTTTTATAAAGATGATCATGCATTCCACAAGTGCAAGAGCAATGCCTTTCCAATTTTAGTCATAATGCATTTCTCTCATTAGTACAAAGTTGAAATTGGGATATTTTTAGTGTAATCCTGATTTTTATGGACATATTCCTGATAACTCATTTTTGATGTTTAATATCACGCTTGCTTAATACTGCCAATGAATCAGTGTGGGACTTTTGTGGCCTTTTCTACTAACTTATGGAAAATCTCAAGATTTTGTCTTAATATGTTTTATAGCTAAAAGATTGTTTGAGGTTTTCATTTTGCTGGGTGTAAATGGGTTATGATATCTTATGAAAGTCTTAGATGACTAGCTTTTAATTTATAATTTTTGTTTCATGCTCTTATGTAGTATATTCTTTTCTTAAAATGATCTGATTTTGCATGTTATATGTCAAGATGCCCGTAACACTGCTCACAGCTTGATAAATACTTTGTCATGCTTCTTCCTATCTAGGCCCTAACTGACCTCCCTCTTTTAGAGAATATGCTTTACAAAAGTTGCAACTGCAAGTTTTATACCCTCCCCCTTTACAATGTAAATAGATTATCCCCTGTCCTGGCAGCTTTGCAACTCAGGAGTATCTCTAAAGGCCATGAGAGTCATCCTTTAGATTCAAAATTGTGGAGAAAATTAGGCTTCTTTCTTACAGTCTCTCCAGTAGAAGCCTAACTTTGGTAAATACCAGTGAACAAGTGCAGATGGACTAACAGCACTGATCGTCCTGAACATTGTTCATTGCTCTGCCACACTGTCACAGCCATGTACTTAACACCTTCCAGCATCTATTTTTTTTAATTTGGACTTAGTCTTCTCTTTGTAAATCCTTCTTACCAGTTGCGATAATACTGTGTAAAGTGCTCCTTCTAAGCTGAACTCTGGTAAAGAGTTTTCTTTGACATCATGATTGTCTTATAACAACTTGAGTACATTTCTCATTTATTTCTTCATCTGAAGCAATTTGCTTAACATAGAAAAAAACATTTGTAAAGCCACTTTGTGTCACATTGAAAATAATGATCTCTATTCATTCAAATGATCTGTTTTTAGTAAATTTTGGTTATTTAAACTTGTTTTGCAAACTGCGTACTTTACATGTTGAACATATTTATATAAATTTCAGTAATCTTTTAACCTATGATTTAATACTTTCAGTTTTAACTGAAATGTCCCACATGTCTGCGTTTCATATCTTATCTGTAATTACTCTCTTTTCCTCTTCCAATTATTCTGTTCTCTTTTTTATCTTATTTTCTTCTCTTCGACTATCAGTTTTGTTAAAGATTTTGTATTTTACTAAATCTTCAGAACATTCCCACTATCACTTATCTGCCTATCATTTATAGTGAAGGCAAAATCTTTCAACATTACTATGACTATTTTTTTATTTCTATAGGTTACTCTTTACTTAAAAGTTAAAGATTTATACATAAGCTGAGGTCTAAACTTATGTAAGTGCACACACATGGCCGTGCAAACAAGAAGAGCAAAATTGAATAGAAAACAAGGTATTGAGCAAAATGAAGGTTTCTTAAATAGAATTTCTGCCCCCAAGTTGTGTTCATATGTTGGTAAAGTACACACACCTGGCCATGTGTTTTGATGTTACTTCATCAACTATATCACTATCTTGATGTAGATATTTCCATGTTTTCATCTTTCTTGTATTATCTTACTCAAGCTTATAATGAAATCTATATGTGGCGGAAAACACAAAATGCCTGGTACTGTCTGCTTCTCCTTCTTCCTCACACTGGAACCATTCCCATCAAGACCCCCAAATCCCCACAGAAGAATGGCTAGGCTAGACAGCTGAATTGGATCCCTGGAATCCACATGGTATAAGGACAGAATCAACTCCTGCAAGTTGTCCTCTGACCTCCACATTCTCACTGTGACACACACACACACACACACACACACACACACATACACACACTAAACAAATGAATGTAAAACACGTGAAAGTTTGTCATATACTGACTGTTTCTCTTTTTGGTATATCCACAACATTGTGTGAAGAAATCACTTAAAAATATATTAGCAAACTGTAAAGATAAAAGCAATAGATAGTGAGATTGTGTATAACAATCCAAAATCCAAAATCCAAAAATCCAGGATCATTTCTTGATACTTCACAATAAATTCATTGTTTGCCTAGCAAAATATAGCAATATCTATCTTCTTACTAGAAATTGAATGTATCATACATGAATTCTCTTCAAGAATGTATTACATTATTATGGAAAGATAACAAAATTTTTCAGAGCACTAATGTAACTACTATTATGGAAGATGACTATGAATGTTAGGTGTGATAATCTATTCTTAAAATGAAGCATAAATCTCTCAACATGTTTGGATCCATATTGTTTTAAGTACTTTAGGAAAACATCAAGTACATATGTGGGCTGAAAAAAAATCATGCTGTGCTCTTATGTTTCATTAAATAACAATTTTTTAAACAACATTAATTGCAAAATTAGAAACTATGACTTAAGGGGATTCTCATACATTGCTGCACTGACTAATGGAAGCTCTGCATGCGCCCTTCATTTTCTTGACTAATTCTCCTGTCAATTTCCACCCCCCCCAGTGCTCTCCCAAGTTCAACAGATGTTTACATAAATTTATCAGAAATATTTTATTTTCAGATAATAATGACCTGGGAATTACATGAAATTTTCACTATCAACTATTCTCTAGGTCAACAGTTTAGCTAGATTTTCTTTATAGAATGAGTATAGAAACAAGCTTTATCTATTTTTATGAAAGTTGGTGTTCTAAATAGTTTCTCTCATTTTAAGCAATAATTATATGGGTATAATGTTTATAATGTTCATTTGACACCAATAAATGTCAAATATCTGAGCATAGTGCCATACCTATGCTGCTTACTTGGGTTAATTAGAATTTAAATGTATCACACAGTAGTTTGCATTCTACTTAGGTTTCAGAGGACCTAATCTGATATATAGCATGTAAGAAACCACCTGATTCTGAAGGTATTTCACCACAGTGATGCTGGTCTCTTGTTACTTACAGCTGATTTTTCAGCCCCAGCTAACCAGCATCAATTGTCCCAGTACAACAAAGATTTCCCTTCAGGTTCTGGTCTCTTGTTACTTACAGCTGATTCTTCAGCCCCAGCTGACCAGAACCCACAGATTCCACAGTCCTCGATATTCTGCTCCCTTTGAAATCAGAATTACAGCCAGGACCTCCATCTTCGATCAACTCTTCAGCAAACCTGTCAGCTCACCGCAACGATTTTTTTTTTTTTTTTTTTTTTTTTTTTTTTTTTTTGTCTTTTGAGATAGGGTCTCCCTGTACCAGCTGTCCTGGAACTCACTTGTAGACCAGGGTAGCCTTGAAACTCACAAAGATCCGCCTGCCTCTGCCTCCCAAGTGCTAGGATTAAAGGCATGCACCACCACGCCCAGCCACTGCAAAGATCTTTAGGCATTCAATGATCTTCCCAGCCCAAAGTTCCAAACGCCTCCACAATCCTTCCCCAAAACACCAAGGTCAGGTCTGTCACAGCAATACCCCGCTCTGCCGGTACCAATTTCTGTTCTAGTCTGTCTTCCATTGCTGTGACAAAACACTCTGACCGACACCAACTTGGAGAGGAAAGGGTTTATTCAGCTCACATCTCCTGGGTCTTAGTTCATCACTCAGGGAACCCAAGGCAGGAACTCAGGGCAGGAACCTGGAGGCAGGAGCTGAAGCACAGGCCATGGAGGAATGCTGTTCACTGGCTTGCTCCCCTGGCTCATGCCCAGACCGCCTTCTTATACAGTACACAACAACCTGCCCAGGGTGGCACTACTCATTGTGGGCTGGGCCCTCCCTCACTGCTCAACCATCAAGACAATACTCCACAGATGTGACCACAGGCCAATCCAATGGAGCCAATTCCCCAACTGAGGCTCCCTCAACCCAGGTGTGTCAAGTTGACACTAAAGCTATCCAGCACACTTGGGTTAATTAGAATTTAAATGTATCACACAGTAGTTTGCATTCTACTTAGGTTTCAGAGGACCTAATCTGATATATGGCATGTGAGAAACCACCTGATTTTAAAGGTATTACATTGGGAAAGCTGGAGAGATGACACACTAGAAAAACATGGGGCTCAATTTGGGCGATTGTGGTGCTAATAGCAGCTCTGCTATAAATGGCCATAGTTTTACATAGTTTCTAGACTACATCTGGTTCACTTTTCTATCAAATGAGGGGATTGGATCTTTTCTTTCTAACTAAAAGGTTTCTATTTGACCCTAGAGAATAGTGAGCTTTAGCAGAGAAAATAGTATTTAATTTTATCTTAAATATTTAGTTTGCTGTTCATTTTTAAGATTTTTTCCTTTAGATTTTATAAAATATATATTCCTCACAATTCAAAGCAGACCCATGAATTCAAAATAACATGAAATTTGGGGGTTTATTTTTTTCAATATTTCTGACATGCATAGTGTTTTCTTTGCTTAATTTAGAATTTCACGATGGGGAAAAAGTCATTTTGCTTTTGTTAAAAACAATGAGCGATCATGAAATTATGACTTTGAAAGTCCATACAAAGAACTGATTTAGTACTTTGTGCCAAATAAGTGAATATGTGTAGGAATGACTGTTTTTGTTGTGGGTTTTTGTTTTTTGTTTTTTGGTTTTTGTTTTTTTTTTTGAGATGGGTCTCCTTTTTAGTCCCAGCTGGCCTGGACCTTGCTATGTAGACCAGGCTGGCCTTGAACTCATAGAGATCTACCTGCCTCTGCCTCCTGAGTGCTGAGATTAAAGGCATGTGCCACCATGCCTGGAAGGAATGACTTTTATAACATGAACTGAATTTGGACTAATGATTTTCAATTAACCCCAGCAAAACTATGTACTCAAGGGTCTTATGACCTGGCCATCTGATCCTGTTTCCTGGGAACCTTAATTTGGTACCCCACCCAAAAAGATAATGGATGGATGAATGAATGAATGAAAATATGCTTTACAAGTAACATATCAATACTCTGAAAGGCTGTATACCCATCTCCATTGTACACAGTGAGGATTAGAAAGGTAATGTGACCTTGGGTGAATGAGAACTAAGGATAAAAAGACAGAATGGTCTGTTAAGATAAAAGTGGAGCCATACTTGTCCTTCCTCAATTGAAGCTGGAGATACCACATTGAATAAAATTCTGGGTGAGGCATGACTCAGAGACACAGTTCCAGAGACAAAGTTCCATCAGTATACTTCAAGGAAAGAGACAGTTCCAACAGATATCTGGGGAAATGAGTATACTCCAAGTTTGAGTACACTCTTAAAAACTAATTTTTTAATAGTCAAGTTCTTGCTCAGGTCATTGTAATGCTGGCATTGAAACACCACAAATATGCACCAGACAAATGGATTTCACATTTCATTATAATGTTACCTTTTTCCTTCTGGGGAGCCGGGGCCTTCACTTCTTTCTCTTTAATCGGTTCTAGAAAAAAATATTGGGGATTTATTTCAACATACAGAGGTTTGAGAGCAAATATGTAACAGAGTCAGTAAGCTAGTAGTAAGCTGACTACAGGTAGAAATTACATGAACTTTTTTTTTTCTAAAAATAATTCTTTCAACAATAGACAAAGAAATGTCAGTATGGGACCCAAGCTCTTCCTTGATCATTTTTACTCAAAATAAGCACAACCTTTAATATATTTGTTCATTTGAGAGCCACCGGCATTTGAAATTATAATAAATTGCTGTTCTATAAAACACATCACCTCAGCAACTAGAAGTATCCTGAAGTGATGTAATCAGCACTTACTAAATTTATTTCTTTGATGTTATATTTATTAAAAAAAACCTTCAAATATAAAACACTGCATTGTGCAATGCCATATCTTAGTCTCTAGACTGTAGCAATAAACATCTAGATTAAAATATTGAGAGGAAATTTTATTTATGAGCCAGTATTTTTCTGTGGAAAAACAACACATAAAATGCAGCCTATAGTAGAAATAAGGTAAAGAACAAAACACCAGTTTCCTCTACCAACATCACTCCATTGTGACTGTTACCATAAAATGGGCTCCAGACAGACATTCATGTAAACAATGCTGTGAGCATCATTATAGCTCCCCAACAGCCTCTTAACCCAGAGAACGTAAACTCATTATTCTGTTTCCTCTGAAACAGTGAAGCTCTATCTCCACTTTGTAGACAAAAATAAATTTTACACAATAGGATGTGGATAAAAAGAGAGACCTAATTTTCCATTCCCAGTCCTCCTTCTTTCTTGGAATTTCATGTTAGAATTCAGAGAATATGGTAGTGGCCCTGGTCACAGAAGGTGAAATGTCCACTAGCTAAGCATATACATATACCAAGAATATGTGAACAAATCCAGGTACAGGGAGAAAAATACCACATCTTACTTATATTCATAATCATCATCAACAAAACAGCAATATACAATTAAAGAATGGAATAGTTTTTTTTATTTTTAATTTATTTTTATGTATATGAATGTACTCTCTGCATGTAGGTCTGTGCATCCGTGTCGTGCAATGTCGCGCATAGCCAAAACAACCCTGAGTGAAAAGAGCAACACAGGAGGGATCTCTATACTAGACTTCAAACTATACTACAGGGCTATAGTCATAAAAACAGCCTGGTACTGGTACAAAAACAAACCTGTTAACCAATGGAACAAAACTGAAGATCCAAACCTGAGCACATACAATTTCAGCCATCTCATAATTGACGAGGAGGCCAAGAAGACACAATGGAGAAAAGACAGCATCTTCAGGAAGTGGTGTTGGCGAAACTGGATCACCACTTGTAGAAGAATGAAATTAAACCCCTACCTCTTGCCCTGGACAAAAGTCAACTCCAGATGGATCAAAGACCTCAACATGAAACCCCTAACTCTGAAGGTGATAGAAGAAAAAGTTGGCAGCAGACTACAAGACATAGACATAGGAAAAGACTTCCTAAATCAGACAGCAGCTGTGCAAGAATTGACCAATGGAACCTCATTAAACTCAAAAGCTTCTGTACATCAAAAGAAACAATCAAGCCCGGTGTGGTGGTGCACGCCTTTAATCCTAGCACTTGGGAGGCAGAGGCCGGCGATTTCGTTGTGGAGTCACTGCCAGCTGGTTTCCAGAGGTGAGTTCCAGGACAGTGGGGGTGACAGGGAGACCCTTGTCTCAAACAAGACAAAAAAAAAAAAAAAAAAAGAAAGAAACAATTCACAGAAGTGAAGGAAATCCCACTGAAGTGGAGAAAACCTTCATAGCAGAAACATCTTGACAAAGCAATTGATTTCCAGAATATATAAACTACTCAAAAAACCAAGACGAAAAACAAATGGACCCACTCAATAGATGGAACAAAGAGCGGCACAGAGACCTCACAGTGAGGAATTAGAGATGGTGGAAAACACTTTAAGAAGTGTTCACATCCTACTACATTAAGGAAAGTGCAATCAAACCACTTTAAGATATATCTTACTCCAATAAGACTGGTAGATCAAAAACAAATGATACCAAGTGCTGGAGAGTTGTGGGGAAAAGGGGAACACTCATCCACTGATCTGGTGGGAATGTAAACTCGTCGTGCAGCCACTATGGAAAGCAGTGGGAGAACCTTGTAGACTTGAAATGAACTTGCCCCTGATCCCAAGCCATACTACTCCTAGGCATGTACCCTCAAGACTCACCCCACCGCAGAGATACATGCACGGCCATGTTTATTTCAGCTCTCTTCACAATAGTAAGGAGCTGGAACCAAACCAAATGCCCCTCAACTTTTGAGTGGATAGAGAAAATGTGGTACATCTACACAATGGAGTTCTATGCAGCAGTAAAGAAGGAAGACATCATAAGCTTTGCAGGAAAATGGCTGGAGCTAGAGGGCATCATGCTGAGTGAAGTAACACAGTCCCAGAAAAACAAAGGATGAATGGTATCCCTCATCTGTGGATGCTAGTGCCAATTACCTAGTTGTAAGTATTTCTTGTGCATGGCCCCTTGAGCATTTGTCCAATGCAGTTGGGAGTGATGCATATTGGAAGCAACAACAACAACAGAAAGGACTGCATCAAAGATCTGACTGAAACAGTGAACTTCTGCTCAAAACAGTCAACTTCGACATGGAGAATTTTGAGAAAGACTGAGAAAGAGATGAAAAGCATGTTTGGCAGAATGCATGAGCTCTGGTGGCATGGGGGATAGGGTGGGGGACACTGTCTAGATTTGATAAAAAATTATAAATAAATAAATGTAAGAAAAGAAATAATTCTGTAAAAAAATAAGTCTTTTCATATTATAAAAGTATACTGATGCATTACAGTAAAAGGGGAAATTAATGATTTTATTTTATTATTTAAGATTGGTTTGCCATTCCTTGGTTTCAAGATGAATTTTCCATTATTGGATGAGTCAGACCAGCGGTTAGAAGCAATAGTTAAGAAGAGAATTTTATTTTTTTCCCTTCAACTTTGTTTATTGATGTACTGAACATGAAAAAGTACAAAGAATCCAAACACAAAAGAAAACATGTACAGCCTCTTAAATACTCAACAGAATTACATTTTCTATTCCAACAGATGTGATTAAGTCATACTGTACAACTTCAAATACCAGCATTACATTTTATTGAGTGCTCTGATAAACACTGTAAAGTGAAGCACAATTTGCTTGCCTCTCATCAATGCCTCAGTTTGCTACAGTAGTATAGGAAAGAAGCACTTAGCTGCTGTTTTCCCATGAGGGAAACCTTATTTTTTTAAAGTATATACATGTATTCTATTTTTTATTTTTTTAACACAGGTTAACTCTGACAATCTAAATGCACCTAAGGATATGAGAAACTGCTAAGCCAATTGAGTTCTGAATAGCACTGAGTGGGTCAGCATGAAAACTCGCTTATTCACTTTAGCACGCACCTCACAGTATATGTACTGTACTATACTGAAAATTTTTATAACTACAATTTTAAATAAAAAATAAAACTCAAGAAGAGAATTTTATAAGAAAGCTAACTAATAACATGGTTACCAACAGAGGTTTCTGATTTCCGAGTGTCTAATGCCACACAGCTGGGCTGTTCCCCTGCTTGTGTTGAGGAGTTAGGCAAAAGTCAAAGTCTTGAGTTCACTAGTGGAACAGCAAGGCTGGCAAGATAATGTAGCAAGATGTGCCAATCTTCTGGTCTGTTTCTTTGGAACAGTCTTTCTGCCTAAGAGCTGGTTTTCCTCCTTACATGGATACATAGCCCCAATGCTGCTAACAATACCTCCTTACATGAAGACATGGCTCTCTAAGGCTTGATGCTTAATTTACTCATGCTATGCTATCTCCAGTAAATGTGTCATAAATGATTTTACTATAATACTGGTTTTAGAATTTTAGCATTATTTAGCATGGGTTTAGGTAGAGCATGTAGGTGGATCTTTGAGAGACCAATAACTGCCAAATATTGATTTTCTTCTTAATAAAAATGAGTTGGGAAAACCACTGCAGTGAAGCACAAGGGCTTTGATGAGTGAAGTTGTTGCATTCTCATGCTGCCTCAGCCCCACAGCAACTTCAAAGAGCCTCTCCAGGAAGAACAATGCCACAGAGATGTTCAAAGTCCCTGAATCTTCTAGAGGAGTTTACAATTATTTGCAATTTTTAATAATGATAAATTATGTTCAGAGAAAAGAAGAAGCTAAATAAAAATATTCTCTGAAACAATATATGACATATTATAAAAACATTTTAGAGTATTAATGTGACTTGAATAATAAACAGTTATATTTTCATACTCCTAAATTAATAGCCATGATACATATATAGCAAAAAAGCTACACACACATATACACAAATATATATATACACACATACATACATATATATGGTTTTCTAATGATTGTGAAGACATTTCTCAAAGTATATAATTTTAAATAATTGATAAAATGCTTACATGAAAATTGTTTGTGACTGTACATCTATAATAGTGTATAAATGGCAGGATTCTGCTTCGTCAACTTGGTGAACTAGTCAGTATTGATTTAAAAGCACCAGATGTCTTTTCCAGATAGGTTTGTTACAACTCTCCTTCCACACTAGTCTTGACTTTGGCAGAGGTGATGTCTTTAAATGGCAATTTTATAGTTATCATGGCTTGGGAATAGCGTTGGGAGGTAGGCTCCAGCCTTCATTTTGAGCTGCCTTCATGGTTAACAATGCCAACCTGTTCATTGAAATCTACACTAGAAGGAAGGCTTAGACTCTGTAAATAGTAAACTATAAAATATGCATACCCAAACACAAAAGCATATATGTATATGTGTGTGTGTGTGTGTGTGTGTGTGTGTGTGTGTGTGTAGTGAGAGTGAGAGGTAAACAAGAAAGGTGGGGTAGACAAGGAGGGAAGGGAAGGAGGGACAGAGACAGAACCTGTTTATGTTTCATGCCATCTTTGATTGACACCCAATCAAGGACACTGCTTCAGCTAATGTTCAGCCACAAAGAGAATGGAGGATAGAAGAGGACTTTTACAAATTCCAGACTAAGGGTGGAAAACATTAGATTAGCCTCTTTCATGGAATTATATCATTATCCCAATAGCCAAAAGTCCACAAATAATTTTGTTTGTCTTTTTCAGGGGTTCTATGACAATTCCATTTTTAAACCTTATGTATTAAGCTCTATAGTCAAAAAAGGAACCAAATGTGAGAACTCTATTCTGCTAAGCAACAGAATCAGTGTTAAATAAAAAAGCAAAAAATAAAAAGCTTCAAAAATTGACTCTGCCTCTTTGTCTCTGTCTCATTGTGTAACGGAAATGTCTCACATTGGCTATGCTTCAGTTCCTTATTAGCAAAAGTTGAGATTCCTTACACTGCACCTGGATCTTAAGGCTATTACACTGGTTACCCTGTACGTGTTGGTTTTACAGACATGGTTTGAGGGAAAAAAAGAAGGGAATGCTTTTAAAAGTATTGTATCTTTTGGTTATCATGCCTATTTTCATAGTAAAAAATTATGTAAAATCTTGAAAGATGCAGTAAAAACATATCATCTAAAACAAAATATGCACAGTACTGATCATTGCACCTGTCCAAGAGCAGACATGCTCTTTGTTCTGTTTCTCAACATCCTGTGCATTTGCCTGCACCCTTGCCCAAGAGACTCATCCTCCTCAGCTTGGTTTCACACAGTTTCTTCAGGGTCCTTTTCCTGATCTCTCAGATAGAACTAAGATTTGCTCTTTTGATCTCTAATGGCATTTGTCCTTCCTTATGACTTTCATAATTTTAGTTAAATAAGCTATCAGTATTGGCATGATGTGTACCTTAATCATATTGCTGGTGTCTTTATCTTTATTGATTTGTATATATTAAATACATAAAACTCAATTATTGAATGCAGTATGAAATGTAAAAATCATGACTACAGATCTTGATCCTTAAATTTACAGATGATAGTTGAATTAGTTTATAAGTATATGCATCTGTGCAATTAATTGTAAATATTTGGGGTTTATTAACTCCCAAGAGAGAGGATTCAGGGAAGGTTGTAATAGATGGAACTTGAAGCTTTATGTGGAAATTATTTTTAAAAATAGAACTAGGGATTTTGGAGGCAGAAAATAAAGGCAGTTTATCAAGATCCGAAGTCACAGTGTTTAAATCAGAATTTCATGTTTGCTTTAGCAATAAGGTGCTGAGAAGACTAAAACACAAAGAAGCCTGAGAAAATAATAAGATTCAGAACTTCAGTCTTTCTCCCTTTGTCATCCTTGTTTCTCAATGGATTCATAAGGCCTTGGAAGGTGTCATGCACCAAATATAGATTTTGTGAATAGATAGAAACAGTAGAATCGGAGGTTATAAAGGCATGTGCTTCTGAATATTATTTTCTACATATAACACCTTTTTATTGTTTAAGAAAATTACTTCATTTCTTCCTCCTTACCTTCTCTCCATTTCTCTCTCCTATCCCAATTTTCTTCATTTGCTTAAGCAGAGAGTTTTTAGGTCATAAAAATAGTAGTAAAGCATCTCAGGTACGGAAAGATAACATTAATCTTTTAAAAAATATGATGCTATTTTTTCGAGACAGGGTCTCCCTATAGCCTCAGCTGGCCTGGAACTCACTCTGTAAACCAGGCTGGCATTGAACTCACAGAGACCCTCCTGCCTCTGCCTCCCAAGTACTAGGATTAAAGGTGTGCACCATCACACCTGGCTTAAAGACGGTTCTTGGTTCTTAGCCGCCATGTGGGTGCTGGGAATCGAACCCTGGTCCTCTGCAAGAGCAGTCAGTGCTCTTAACCACTGAGCCATCTCTCCAGCCCCTGATGTTATTTTCTTAAGGTCAGTTGAGGATCTGGTCCTCAGGGTCCACTCGGATTTCCTGGGAGGAGAGGCCTTTCTGGCTGCTCTCAGCTTTTACCAGTTCCATCCACCGGAGGACAAAGTGAGGTCGGGACCAGGCTTCCCTTTTGAAGCATGAGCAGACTTTCCTCTTTATAGACTGGACACTAGCTGAAGACCTATTAGTGAATCTCCAAGACCTCCCTACCCAGGAGGACTGGTGACTCATGATTGTAGGACATTTCAGGAGATGCCCCCAGATATAGTCCCCTGGGACTTAGTTGACCTCAGAGGATAAGAAACAAAGTTGTTCCTTAAGTCCCTCAGTAGAATTGATATGGGCATTAAGTATGGTCTTTACCCATCCAGAAAGGCTAAGTTACCCCCGCCTGATACTTTTAATTACTTTTTAATATTTTAGATAAGTCTTGGACAACAATTCAAGCAGCCTTGTATAATACTGACTTGAGGAGGGACTTAACACCATAAGTTAAGCAGGCATAGACTGCAAGATAGAATTAATAAAGTTCAGGCTTATCTTAAATGTAAGCTGTTCACTACAATTACTACAAACAGGAACAATCTTTTTCTTTTTTAGACCCCCATCCTGATTTATAGTTTTCCCAGAAAGACGGGAGTTGTACCACATACGGGAAGTCAGGAAATAAACTGATAAGGATTACCAAGCCCATCAAAATCTGTCTTCTTCTGGACTGCATCCAGCTGGTTCAGAAAGATAGAACCTAGCTTTTTTGAGCCAAATTATCTGGTTAGGTCAAAGGAAATATCAAAAGCAACTCTTGCAAGAAACATAAAGTGCATTTTCAGTAGCCATAGTTAACCTACTATTTGTGTCTATTTAATTCAAATATGTAACAGGGAGTTCAGTGCAAGCCAGGAGTGTACTGAAAATTAACAACTCTGTATATTTACTATCCTTTTCAGGCCATTAGTAACCTAACTTGAGTGTTTATACCAATTTATTTTAATACAGTATCTTATTATTTTACCATACTTTGAAATGTCATGTGATATGTATATAAAGCTTGGACAAAAACTGACTATTCTTTTTTTTTTTTTCTGTATGTGTATGAATGTACTGTCTGCATGCAAGTTTGTGCGCCCATGTCGTGCAATGCCAAGGAGGTCAGAAGAGGGTTTCGGATTCCCCTGGAACTGGAGTTCTCCTGGAATTGGAGTTTCAGACAGTTCTCGGCTGCCATGTGGGTGCTGGGGATTGAACCCAGGTCCTCTGTAAGAGCAGTCAGCGCTCTTAACCACTAGGCCATCTCTCCAGCCCACTGACTATTCTTAAATAAACCTTTACTAGGTATACATTGATTCTTAAACTACTTGACTGAGCCTTAGAAAATTAAGCTTATTCATATAGTTTCACCTTTCACCTGCCATAAGAAAATAAAAGTTGTTTAATCTGGGCTAACTATATGGACTTAAACACCCAAAAGGAAAGTATAACCAAAAGATAAGTAATCATTATATTTCTCTTAAAGTCTGAGAGACTGTGCTTCTAAACACTAGATTTTAAATCATTTAAAGTCATATGAGATCTGTTGTTACCAAATAATAAATTTTCCTCTTTCTACTTAAGCAACTACCTAAGGGAAAACTCACATCGTGACCATCGAAATTTCCTAGAAAGCAGATCCTGAGTCCAGACACCATGGCCAAATGAACGAAAGGAGAAGCCCAATAATGGATGCTTTGGAATGCCTCATTGAGAAATTCTAGTGGACTTTTAAGTTGGACATTTAATTTACACTGTCCATCTCCTGGTTCCCTGGATAGAAAATGTATCTAGCTACTCTTGCCTTCACAAGCACTGGTCAAGGATTTCGTTCTCTCTGTAACTATACTTTTGGGGGTATTTTAGATCCACTGAGCATGGGTACCCCAGTCACCACCCCTGTTCCCCTTTTCAGCATGGAAGAAGTCAGAGCAGTCAGAGCCATGATTTCCTCTTGGCAACTGGGGTAACCTCCTCAAAGGGTAATGTGATAAAAGTAGGATCTAAAAATTGGCTAGGCAGTTTAGGGTCAAGACCCCCAAAAGAGCCAGTTTCTTTCACAGCTGAGATCTGAAGACATCTGGATCTGTGAGTAAACTTATCCTTCTGGTTGCTCTGACTTGTGGCCCCTGCATCTTTAACCCCCTTCTTAGATTTATTAACCAGTGGGTAAATTCCATTAAAATCATGGTGCTAAGGACTCAATACAACCCCCACTCTCCCCAGCGGAGATCATTCCATCTTGGAAATACCAACTGTGGTTGACCCTTGTAAATTTCCTTCAACGATTTGAAGGTGACAGAACAAGAGGGGGAAAATGAAATAGAGGATTATTGAGATGGAGGATTATAAAAATTCAGGGATAGTGTTCTCAGATACCATTAAGTCATTTTTTCTTAGTCATTCTAGGAATGATTGGTTTGCTTGCTTCCCGAGTTTCCCCTTGACTGGCAACTTTAACTGTGGTGTTAAACTCTGATTGGCTGGTGTACTTGATTGGTAACTTTAATTGTGATGCTAAACTCTGATTGCCTGTTGTACTTATAAGTTACCTATAACATCATATATATATATATATAATATATACACACATATATATGTTATATATATATGTTATATATGTGTGTGTATATATTATATATATGTATATATATATATATATATATATATAATGTTATACTGGGCTGTGTATATTATACTGGCACTTAAGAAGCAGAGGCAGGTGGATCTCTGTGAGTTCAAAGCCAGGCTGATCTACAAAGTGAGATCCAGGCCAGCTGGGGCTACAGGGAATCCCTGTCTCAAAAAAGACCAAAAAATATGATGTTATGGGACTGGAGAGATGGCTCAGTGGTTGAGAGCACTGGTTGCTCTTGCAGAGGATCTGTGTTCAATTCCCAGCACCCATGGGTGACTAACAACCATGAGTAACTCCATTTACAGGGAAATATAATACCTTTTCTGATCTCTGTTGTCACTGTGCAATATGGATGCACCTACACACATGCAGGCAATGCACTCATATACATAAAATGAAAATATATTTTAATATGATGTTATGTATGGCCTGCATATTTTGTCTTGCACATCTATAAAACAGTTATCACAGACATACCAGGTACCCATTCAGACTTTTAACAAATAAATTTAAAATATTGTATTAAATGGATTATTTACCTTTATCTTTCAGAGCTGAAGCAGTCTTCCCAGATTTTTCTTTTTTTATTTCTATAAGACAGATCATGAGAAGAACCATTAACATAATAAGCCTTTAAAGATCCAAGATTCTTTGGTTTGGTTGACAGAGGTTTAATGAATCAGAGAGCCTCTGAGTTCATATTCAAGATCCTATTATTTCCTGAGCTATTATAGAACATGTATTAAACTAAAATTGCAGAAGATGGAATATAAGCCATGAGTTATTATTACAAAGGACAAGCTATGGTGGAAACAATATAGGTACAAATAAAATGCTATTGTTGATTTAAATAAAAAGTAGCATAGTATATTTACTAGATGTGAGCCAACACCAGCTCCTGAATTGTCATTTAGTAAAACCCTATGGGACCCGTATATTCTGTTATTATCTCTGCTGTTCAATGAAAAGATTAAATCACTTTCCCTAGTCATGCTTTAGGGGTCTGGCACTTGAACTGGCATCTCTCCACAGCAAAAGTACTACTAGCTCCCACGGCTGAATGATGGATCAGAAAGAGCTTTATGCATATAGTACTGAGACAAACCTGAGAGAATAAAGAAAATTATACCTACAGAGTTTAATTGGAAGAGTTCACCAATGAAATAAAATTGAAACACACTTTAGAAGAGCAGGAAAAGAGTAGGGATCCCATGTCTATGTAGATCTAGCAGGCTAGTCATTATATAAATTATTTGTAACCAACAGAAGTCACGCTGATACTGTATGACTTTGGGACTAAATCTGGAAAGGGCATGACTCTGGAAAAATCCAACTACCATGAAGACAATTCAACTTACAACAGCATATTCCAAAGGGTAGGTGCAGGCAGCCAGTTAAGGTTAAAATATATGATCTCAGTTACTACCTAGAATCCACTGCCAGCCATTGGAGGGAACCACCCAGCACTCAGAGGTCAAAAACATTGCTTAACTGACACACCTGACACTTAACTGCAATAAAATGAGTTATCCACGTTAAAGTTGCCTAGTTTGTCTTGGGGGATCCCTGACTAGCTAAGTCACACTCAAGGTGAAAACCAGCTATTGTTTCAAACCATTATATTGTATTCTATGCATACAACTAGTATATGAAAAATTAGTAACTTATCCAAAAGTTTGCACCATATGATTAGTTCTTCTAATAGGTAATAGAAAGGATTTACTAAATGAACTTTTAAAATTGTGAAAGATTTTCACTGAAGATACACTTTTGACTTTAGGTTTAACTGAGTAGATTTTTACTTGCCAGGAAATGCCATTTTTACTGAGAAACTGTTATTGTATATCACATAATTTTTTAAAGCTGAGAAAATGTCCTAGATTTACAGTAAATTTATCTGCCATTAACTGAGTTCCAAAATGTAGGAAACTAAGATATTTAGAGGCAGATAGTTTCTTTGGAATCTACTATGGTCCTATGATAGCTCAAAGTAAAATATTCAGAAAGCAACTGAAGTAACAGATTAGTGTCACTTATATACAAGTATTGTCAAAGTGAAGCAAGTTTCTTTATCAATGAAACTTTAATGTGAGCAGTACCATGCTTTCTTTAATGCTGCCAATCCCTAAATCTCACTGTTCTTCCCTTACAAGGGCTTGACTTAGGAGACAACTAATTACACAAAGCAAAATCAAACAGAGAGTTAAACATTGTTCCCTAAATATACACGCACATTTTTACCAAAAAAGAAGTGATGCCTGATGCCCAAGTTCTAACATTTTACCTGCATGCTTCACCTTCAAAAATTACCAATAGTGATGTATCATGTTCTGGTAACAAGAAAAGTGAATTTATAAAATGCCACATGCCACTGCTGCATTTTAAAACACACAGAGATTATGATTAAAATTGGTCTAATGGTGAAGATTTAAATAACTTACTATATTAGTTTAGGCTAAACATATTCAATTGCAATTAATCCAGGACTATTTATAAGAATGTGAACATATATAAGAGAAGGAAACTGAAAATAGATTTTCTTCTCCTACACATTATTTTACAGAGAATAAAACGTATGCATACCAATGACAAATAAGAGGGGATTATGTATTAGTTAAAAAACGCCTACAAAACATACATATTCAATTTTCTTTATAAGTTCATATCCTATATTATATATACTATATACTATACTATATATCTATATGACTCAGTGAAGGAAACTCATGTTTGTAACCACTGTAAACATTAGCCAAATATACTCGGCTCGGACGAGGATCATATATCTATCTAGAAATATCTCACCCCATACTAGTCAAACCTGAATTTCTTATTATCTGCTAAATATGGATCCATATAGCCTACATGTATCTATATATCTATCTTATATCTATCATGTTATGTATATATAAGTATACCATTCATCATTTTCAAAAAATGTTGGTTTTGCAACAGACAGAAATTACAGAGTTCCAACAGTGGTCACACACAGAGAATAATAGCTTAGGGACCATTGAGAAAGAGGGGGCAGAAATATTGTAAGAGTCAGGGTTGGTGCATGAACACAAGGAAACAAACACTTCCAAACCTCTGGGAACTTGCTCATGTGAAATTACAACAATGATGCAGCATTCACAAGACACTTGCAGACTCAGTCAGACAAAAATCCAGCATAGAACTGGGGAAATAGGCAGGAGACTCTATTCTTAGCCAAGGAACTATTGTCAAGTGATGACTGCTGAGAGAGGGAGAGTTTATCTTTTTTTTTTTTTTTGTCTATTTGAGACAGCCTCTCCCTGTAGCCCCAGCTGTGCTGGAACTCACTCTGTAGACCAGGCTGGCCTTGAACTCACAGAGATCTGCCTGTCTCTGCCTCCCAAGTGCTAGGATTAAAGGCGTGCACCACCACGCCCAGCTGAGTTGATCTTTTTTAAGAGAGTGATCTGCAACAATAAGCAACTGGAGAAGGAATACAAGAAGACCTTCCCACTCACAATAGCCACAAAAACAATAAAATACCTAGGAACAAGCTTAACCAAAGACACTAAAGAGCTCTAAAACAAAAATTTTAAAGCCCTGAAGAGATGTTGAAGAAGATATCAGAAGATGGAAAGACCTCTTATCCTCATGGATTGGAAAAATTAATATAGTAAAAATGTCCATTCTACCCAAATTAATAAACAGATTCAATCCAATCCCAATGTAAATCCCTAAGATTTTAACAGGCTTGGAAAAAAATCCTTAAATTCATGTGGAAAAACAAAAAACCCAGAATAGCCAAAGCGACCCTGAGCGAAAAGTCCAATACAGGGGGGATCACTATACCACCCTTCAAACTATATTACAGTATTATAGTCATAAAACATCCTGGTACTAGCACAAAATCATACCTGTAGACAAATGGAAGAAAAATTAAAGATCCAAACTTGAGCACATACAATTTCAGCCACCTCATATTTGACAAAGGGGCCAAAAAAATTCAGTGGAGGAAAGACAACATCTTCAGCAAATGTTGCTGGCAAAACCAGATCACTGTTTGTAGAAGAATAAAATTAAACCCCTACCTCTCATCTTGTACAAAAAATCAACTCCAAATGGATCAAAGACATCAACATGAAACCTGAAACCCTGAAGATAATAGAAGAAAACATTGGCAGCTACCTACAAGACATAGGCATAGGAAAAGACTTTCTAAATAGAACAGCAGCTGCACAGGAAATAAGGTCAACAATTGACAAGTGGGATATCATTAAATTCAAAAGCTTCTGTACAGCAAAAGAAACAATCAATGAAGTGAAGAGAAAACCCACAGAGTGGGAGAAAACCTTTATCAGTGATTATCTGACAGAGCATTAACATCGAGAATATATATAAACTACACAAAAAACAAAGAAGAAAACAAATGACCCATTCAGGAGATGGAACAAAGAGCTGAACAGAGACTTCACAAGTAAGAAATAAAAAGATGGCTGAGAAACAACTTTAAAAGGGTTCAACATCGCTATAATTAAGGAAATGCAAATTAAAAGCACTTTAATATATCATCTCACTCCAATAAGACTGGCTAAGATCAAGAAAATAAAAGACACCAAATGCTGAAGAGGTTGTGGGGAAGGGGAACACTTATCTACTACTGGTGGGAATGTAAACTTTTACAACCAATATGAAAAGCAGTGTGGAGAACCCTTAAAAGACTCAACATGAGCTTACCACCTGACCCAGTCTGACCACTCCTGGGTGTATACCCACAAGACTCATCCTACCACAAACATACATGCACATCTTTGTTCATCGTAGCTCTCTTCACAATAGCTAAAAGCTGGAACCAAATTCCCCTCAACTAATAATTAGATAGAGAAATTGTGGCAAATCTACAAAATGGAGTTCTCTATGGCAGTAAAGAAAGATGACATCATGAACTTTGAAGGTAAATGAATGGAACTAGAAGAATTTTGCTAAGTGAAGTAATGGTCCCAGGAAAACAAAATAAGAATGGTATCCCTCATCTGTGGATGCTAGCACCAAATACCTAGTAGTAAGGCAAACTGATCTATATATATTTTTTTCTTTTACCTGAAAGCTACTGTACAATTATAATGTGAATACCTTAATGGGATCTAGAATTAACCTACTACTTATTTTGAGACTTCAAAATTGTGGTGTATTGGGGTTGGGTGGGTATGTATACATACATTAGAGTAATATAAAATTAAAGGGGAAAAATGTGAATTCCAAAAAAAAAAAAAAAAAAAAGAAACATACATGTATATGGCAGAATGCATGAGCTCTGATGGAGAGGGGGCATGGAATGGGAATTAGGTCTAAATTTGATTAGAAAAAATTGTATGGTCTTTCTGAGGGGCAAGCAAGACTCCTCATCAATATCAGCAACACCTCAACAGCCTGGAGATACTGTGCAACAGTGGCAGCCAAGTTGTCTATATATATCCCAAATCTATTTAGCATTAGCTCTCTCCTTGGAGGAATAACTCCAGTGGATTTGCCACAAGCTTCTGTGGTAGGGATGTTTAGTACGCACAAAATAAACTTTCACCCTTTATAGAGAAACCAGTTGCGGTTAGCATACCATCCAAGCACTTGTGTCTATGCTCACGCTTAGCTTTATAATAATTTACTGCTTACATGCCTGTCATCCAATAGCTTGTGCTTGTTAGTATGACTATAAAAAGGGTATCACTGGGAAACTGTCAATCCATGAAGGGAAACAACCTGAACAGACTGGAGTCCAAAATGACACACTCCAAAGGAAATGACTGTTTTATTCTCACCCACTTGTGCCCCTTTCCCAAAGCCCAGGGAACAAACTGCGGAAGAGGAGGCGGGTAGATTGTAAGGGCTGCAGAGAGATAGGGGTGAATCATGAGACTACAGGAATATAGTCTGGACTCCTAACTGTCAACATGCCTGTGCATACAAACTCCCAACTGGACTATGGGATTTTGAGTTGTTCAAAATTTGGACATAGATACTTGCAAAAGCACAACTTCACCTAATTGTATGACATACTGAGTAACATTAAGTTATCTGCAAACAACTGTGTCATTACATTGTAGAATCCCTTAAAAATTAAAAAAATAAATTAAAAAAATAAAAAACATCAGAAAAAAAAGAAATGTTGTATGAAATACACAAAACTTCAATAAAAAGTGAAAAAAAAATCAAGTGAACAGTACAAAATACCAAAAGAGGCATAATTAATAGCATTACATAAAAAATAAGTTTATAAGTATAAAATCCCACTTTAAAATCAAAATCAAAATACTAACACAATGAAGCAGTAATGAATAATTATATTATTGACTGCTCTGAATAATCATTTTTAAAAGTAGTTTGTTGCTATAGAGTTTTATGAGACTACTAATAAAACTGTTTCTGATAATGCCAAATATAAATTGAAGAAATAAATCATAATTATGGTATTGAAAATACCTCAACAGAACATCAAGTAGTTGAAGTCTCTTAAAGAACCAAGGTAAAATCCTCAGCTTTTCTCAACTCTCATTTCAAAATGATCCTTCCTTGCTTTTAGCTGAAAAATCTGCTGATTTGAGATATATTTTTCTTAAGCATAAATAATTTAACCAATATCATATCTATAATTTTTTGGATTTTTACCCTGCTGAAAATAATTTTAAAGAAATATGTGGAGAACTTTATCAGCTCAATAACATTGATAATTTCTCAGAGTACTCATACACTATATATATGTACATATATATCACATATATCATATATATGTGCACATATATATCACATAGCATCAGTAAGTTAAATTATTTCAGAACATCTCTGTTCATTCTTAAAGTAATATTCCATCTATGTAGTTATCTAGTTGTGATAAGTTTCATAATTGTTTTCATGATTAATGTGAGTACCTGTGTGAATCTATTATTATCTTATGCTTACTAAACATTTTTGATGATCAGTGATATTTTAGAAAAGCTTTTTTTCACTATATTCTATCAGTTTTAAACTCTAAAATATAAAATGTACAATACAATAACAGCAATGCTGAGTTGTCTAAATTTGTTTATATATTTCCATTATCTATTTCAGTAGTGGAAACATTATATAATGATACTTATGCAATACAAATTTTGAATTCTCCTAAAAATATTTTATGAGACTTTAATTTTGTTTAACTTTTTAAATAATTGTAACTTGATTGGTAAACTATTGTTAAGTGCTGTCAGTCCTTAGAGACTATGTGGAATGTTTGTGACGATACTGGAAATATGGGAAATTATATTGGTTTATGAAAGTTGAGCTCCATAGTCCAAGTGAGAGAGTTTATGATTTCTCACATTGTCAACTATACAGCAGTATGCAACATTTTGCAAACAAACTGAGAAGCTTCTTTTAAACGCTACTTATGAGTCAGTAAACCGGAGCTTTGTTTGTATTTTATAACTGTAATATAGACTATTCATGAAAATTCAAGACAACTAATGGCTGCCGAGCTTGTTTGTGTACCTTGCTGTCACTGGGATAAAAGCTTCTCAAAATACTCGATATTCAATTTTTTGACAAGCTTTTCCTTCTAGCAGTAGAATTCATCAAATTATCTTTTATCAGTGGTCTCCAATGAAGTCATTTGAGTATCCACTTCTTTTTTCAAACTTTAAAAGTTATTTATTGTAGAGTTAGGGAATACACTTAGGAAAAATGTATACATGTAACATAAGTGGCAGATTGTCAAATTTTCCCCAAATGAACATACCTGTGCAACCAGTGCGAAGATAAAGAACCATAGCTTCCTAAAGCGCCCTTGTGCACTTGTCCAGGCACTATGCCCTAACCCTCACATGCCTTCACTCTCCTGAAATTCAAATGGATGCTTTTTAGTTAATCTCTGCCTAGATCTTTCAGAAAGATAAGAATATATAATTATTACCTAAAATAAAACCATCACTTTATTCCTTAAGGTTATAGATATGTGTGGTTTCACCTTTCATTTCAGTATTTTATGTCCTAAATCCTAATTACAAAATTTTGTTCCTTAAGGAAGATTTTTTTTTTTTTTCTTCAAGAGTACTCATGGTCACCTTGCAATGTCAAGTCCCCTTAATGATTCAGTAAAGGGAGGTCATGGCTGGTTTTAGCTCTTCCTGCATCCATTGATAATCTAAAACATTACTTTCTGTGATTGTGCACTTTTTTTTTTTTTGTATTTTTGAGGCAGGGTCTCCCTTTTTGTACCAGCTGTCCTGGAGCTCACTCTGTAGACCAGGCTGGCCTTGAACTCACAGAGATCCACCCACCTCTACCTTCCGAGTGCTGGGATTAAAGGCGCATGCCACTGCGCCAGGCTATGTGATTGTGCACTTTTTTAAAATATATTTTAATGTATATTTTATTGGATTTTTGTGTGTTTCATACAAACTTCTTAATTATCTTCACCTCCCCACTCCAGTCCACTCCCTGGATTTCATGCATTCTGTCATAAATGCTAAGACCTACTGAGTCAAGTTTGTATATAACACTTTTCTGTTGCTGTGATAGAAACGCCGGGAACTTTTAAAAGGAAGAGTTCATTTGAGCTTACAGTTCCAGGGGAATTATAATCCATCATGGAGGGGAGGCAAGGAGGGAGGAGGTGCTGGAACAGGAACAGAAAGCAGAAGTTTACATCTTCAAGCAGGCATAGAAACAGAGAGGTACTGGAGATTGGTAAGGCTTTAATAACTCTCTAAGCCCAGTGATGTGCTTCCTCCAGCATGGCCACACCTTCTAAGACCCACCCACCCTCAAAAAAACCCCACCAACAACAACTAGAGACAAAAAATCCAAATATTTGGAGCCTATAGGGGGCATTCTCATTTAAATCTCCACACCACATATTCCTCAGTGCAAATTCATCCACCGGAGTCTAGTCACCCTATCTAGAGTCTCCTTTATTTATTTATTTTTTTAATTGATGCTTTGTGTATTTCATACATCATTTTCCAATTCAGTTCAGGCGTATGTCCCCTTTCCTTCCCCCCACTCCACCCCTACCCATTCCAGGTCATGCATTCTGCCATTAAGTAATGTCTCTTTACATCTATGTACAATGATGTGAGGTTTACTGATGTGGTAGCTGAACTAAGAGATCATGAGATCAGAACATTGGTACTAAAGAGCAACGGGAATGCTGTTCAGTTCAATAAACCATTTAGTTGGGTTGTTTATTTACTTAGTATATTTTTGAGGTTTTTGTATAACTAGATACTAATCCACGGCCAGATGCATTGTTGCCAAGTACTTTTCCAATTATTAAGGCTAATTCTTCACTCCATTACTGGAGTTTAAGTGGAATTACCTTACATTGGATGAAGATATATGGCATCTATCAAATGGCATAGGCTATCAACCAAAAACCCATTGCCAGGTGTAGGTAACCTGTCTTTGAATTTTGGGGAGGTGGTCCATCCTATTAAATTCCCAAAACAGCTCAAGATATTGGCATTGTTCTTGGTTACCCACTAGAACTTGATGAAAAAAGGCACCAGATACTTGAGTCACAGGACATGGGGAAATCGAGCTGGTATTAACATGAAAGATTCATCCCTGCTGGTTAACTTTTTGGGTGTCATAAAGTACTATGTAGGCTGCTGGAGGAGAAAAGTAACCACCAGTCTTATCCAGCTGTGAAAACTGTAAGCTATAATAATGAGTACTTCACCAAGAGTGGTGTGAATGCAGTAAGATTAACCAACAGTTTTCTGGTTAGAAAGGAACTCATGTCTGGTACTGTACATCTAGATGTGAGCCCATAACTGGGGAGCTCATAAAACCTAGGGGACATTCTACTATTATTGTGCTAAATGGATGTAGTGTCAAACTGCCTTATAAAAATTGATTTTATTTTTAATTATATATCCTTCTGTCTCCTCTGTCCCTGTCTCATCTCTCTGTGTATGCGTTTGTGTGTGTGTGTGTGTGTGTGTGTGCGCGTGTGTGTGTGTATGTGTGCGTGTGTGTATATGTGTGTGTATGTGTGTTTGTGGGTGTTATAAACACATGAGTGTAGCTGTAGTTTCAGGAAGATGTGAGCCACTCAACTTGGGGTGCTAGGAATAAAACATAGGTCCTCTGAAAGAGTCTCTCCAACCACTAAACTGCTTTCGAAATACTTATTCTTATACTCATTACAGTTTTCTGTCCTCATCAGAGAAGTGTCTTTTTTTCAGTGCATGGCCATTAATACACAGAGTCCCAACAGGTCAAAGTGCAGAAACTAAGCGATAGTGAATTGTTCAGCCTGAAACGGATCTATATCAAATCTCCTTTCAAGGCTCAGAGAATCATTATGGAAGAGATAGCAGAAAGAGCTAAGGGTTGTGGAGAGCTGCTGGAAACCCTATGAGCTCAGAGAGTTTATAGTTGCCTACACATGACCTACACAAATTCAAGCTAATCAAAACTCCCCATGGATGGAGGAGGGGCTCATGAAACTCCACCCCCAACTGAGGTGTTACAGTATTCTGATGGCTGATTCATGAGGGAGAGTCAGTTTTCTCCAGGGATGTGTTTGATCTCATGGGGTACAATGGTTCAGTGGTTGGCCCTACACACACACACACACACACACACACACATACACACACACAAACACTGGCAGCACAAACTAAACTTGGTATATTAAAATAAAAAAATGCATGAATTTCAGAGTAAGATGTGTTGGGGAGGCTTCTGGGTGGATTTGAAGATGAGGAAATAGGAGGATGGATATCACTAACATGCACTGTATCTATGCATGTGATTCTCAAAGAATAACTTCATAGGTATGTGTATACATATACATATACATACACATACTTATATATTATATATGTATACATATATATGTATACATATACACACACTCATATATATATATATATACATATATATATATATTAAAGCAATGAGAAATCTGAACAGAAATGTTCATAACAAAAGGTTACAGATACTGTGGTGCACTGTGGCTTTCTAACATAGTGGTCTTCTGAGTGAACAGTGAACAAATTTCCATTACCAGTTGATATGGACGCTCTTCAGAGCTACCTGGCTACCACAACCTTGCAAAGGTTATTTCTTGACCTCAGTGATTACCTGTTGAAGGAAGTAATTAATTTGCCAAATACCTCCTGACAATACTTTGTAAGAAAAATCTTTAGGTAAAAACTTTTATCATCATGATAATCTTTTTTTTAAATTTTTTTTATTAATTTTATTTATTTCTGTATGTGTACGAATGTATTGTCTGCATGCAAGTCTGTGCACCCGTGTCGCGCAATGCCGCGGAGGTCAGAAGTGGGCGTCGGATTCCCCTGGAGCTGGAGTTCTCCTGGAGTTGGAGTTTCAGACGGCTCTCAGCCGCCATGTGGGTGCTGGGGATCGAACCCGGGTCCTCTGCAAGAGCGGTCGGCGCTCTTAACCGCTAGGCCATCTCTCCAGCCCCCATCATGATAATCTTACATGTTTGATTGCTTTCCATCTTTTCTTAATCTTAATCTGATAAGAATATAATGCAAGTGAAATTATAAAAATTTAATGGTTTTCCTAAACAATAACAAAATAGCATATATTTAATCCTCATTTGTTTTCTTGATCCTTTGGTTTTTGAGTAATTTGTATACCCTGGTTGTTAAAATATCAGTCAGATTCCCCACTAATGAAGATTTCTCCCACTGTGAGGGTTTTTTTTTCTCTTTACTCCTTTGTTTCTTTTGCTGTACAGAAGCTTTTTAATTTAATGAGGTCCCATTTGTCAATTGTTGACCTTATTTTCTGTGCAACTGCTGTCTGATGTAGAAAGTAAGGGAGGTCTTGGAGAGCCACTAATGGGACTTCAGCCAGGGTCCAGTCTATAAAGAGGAAAGTCTGCTTATGCTTCAGAAAAGGAAGCCTGATTGATCTAGTAAGACCTGATTTTATCTTCGAGTGGATGGAACTGGTGAATGAAAAGCTGAATGGAACAAGGCACTTCCACCCTCTCCCCCCCGCAAAAAAAATCCCTGAGAGACCCCTGAAGACCAGATCCCCAATTGACCTTGAGAAAACAAAAACCTTGGTTAATCTGGGCTAACTGTGTGGCCTTAAGCATCCAAAAGGAAAGTACAACCAGATATAAATAATCAGTAAGACTAGAGAAACTGTACTGCATACATAGAACTTGAGATCTTAGTAAAGAGACAAAAAGAAAAAAGAGAGAGTACTGTTGTTTGGCCTGTCTTCAATTCTTACTGACAAGTGCATCAACTCTGAGGCTGCCACAGATTTTCGCATTCCTCAATAAGGACTGAGGACTCATGATTCTCCAAGAAACCTCCAAACCTTCATTGCCAGATGGGGACTACTGAGATACCCAGCTTGTGAACTAAACAGCTAAGGAAATGTCACCCTTGTCAGAATGTAGACTGCCATTGTTGGACTACCCGGGCTGTATCATGGAGGCCAGTGCAGGGGGATTGAGACAAGACTCGTGCTTACTGGACTTCATTTGGGGGACCATGGGAGGGAAAGACCCCCATGTGGAGCAAAAGTGCAGGGTTGATAGTTGTTTGGGATTGCCAAGGAGGAACTTTCGAGCACTTCTTTGAAGACATGACATCTTTTAGAAAAAATAAAATCCTACAATTCAAGTGATATGTATCTATAGATAAATATGTATATATATATATATACAGTATATATATATATACTGTATATATATATATACTGTAGCAGTACAAGTTGGAGAGAACAACGACAAAAGAACTGGGAAAAAACTCTGAAAAGACTCAGAAAAAGCTACAGGACATGTATGGTAGGGTGCAGGGACTTGGATGGGGTGGGGGGCATGGAAAGGGAAGCAATTCTAGATTCAACTGAGAAATCGTGCATGACCTATGGAAAAAGTTTAATAATTAAAAAATATATTAAAAAAGAAAGACTTTTCCTATGCCTATATCTTGTAGGTTACTGCCAATCTTTTCTTCTATCATTTTTAGAGTTTCAGGTTTCACATTGTGGTCTTTGATCCATTTGGAGTTCAGTTTTGTACAGGGTGAAAGGTAGGGGTTTGTTTTATTCTTCTTCGAGTGGTTATCCAGTTTTCCCAGCACCATTTGCTGAAGATACTGTCTTTCCTCCATTGACACTTCCAGACCCCTTTTTCAAATATGAGGTGGCTGAAATTGCATGTCCCCACGTTTGGATCTTCAATTCTGTTCCATTGATCTACAGGTCTGTTTTTGTGCCAGTACCATGCTGTTTTTATGACTATATCCCTATATTATAATTTAAATTCTGGTACAGAATCTGCTTTGGTCTTTTTTCTCAGGACTGCTTTGGCTATCTGGGGTCTTTTGTTTTTCCATATGAATTTGAGGATTCTTTTTTCTAAATCTGTGAAGATAGTCATCGGGACTGTGATTAGGATTGCATTGAATCTATATATTAATTTGGATAGGATGGCCATTTTACTGTATTAATTATTCCAATCTTTGATCATGGAGGTCTTTCCATCTTCTGATGTCTTCTTCAGTCTCCTTCAAGTATTCAAATTTTTCATTATAGAGATATTTAGTATCTTTGGTCAAGCTTGTTCTGAGATATTTTATCTTGTTTTTTGAGGCCATTGTGAATGGAAAAGTCTCCCTGTTTTCCTTCTCTAATTGCTTGTTGTTGGCATAAAGAAAAGCTACAGATTTTTCCAGATTAATTTTGTTACCTGCCACTTTACTGAAATTGTTAATCATTCCTTGGGGTTTCTGGTGGAAATTTTGGTTTCCCTTGGGCATACTATCAAAGAGCTGAACATAAACTTCAGAAACTAAGAAGTAAAGATGGCTAAGAAACATCTTTTAAAAAGTTCAGCATTGCTAGTAATTAAGGAAATGCAACTTAAACCATTTAAAGATTTCATCTTACCAAGGTAAGTCTGGCTATCATCAAGAAAACAAATGATACCAAATGGTGGAGAGGCTGTGGGGAATGGGTAACACTAATTCACTGCTGGTAGGAATGCAAACTTGTGCAACCTCTATGAAAAGCAGTGTGAAAGACTAAAAATGAACCTTCTATTTGACCCAGCCATACCACTCCTGGGTATATACCCCAAAGAGTCATCCTATTGCAGAGACACATGCACAACCATGTTTATTGCAGCTCTCACAATAAGGAAAAGCTGCAGGCAACCCAGGTTTCCCTCAACTGAGGAGTGGATAATGAAAATGTGTTACATCTACACAGTGGAATTCTATGCCTTGACAAAGATGACATCATGAAATTTTCAGGTAAATGGATGGAACTAGAAGCTGTCATGCTAAGTGAAGTAACACACACACACACACACACACACACACACACACACACACCACACACACTGACGTATGGTGTCCCTCATTTGTAGATCCTAGTATCAAACCCTTATATGTAAGTCAAGCTGGGTAATTTTTAGGTAAAAACACTACTGCAGCCTCTAACTTGAAGTTCATGTCTCTAAGAACTAAGATTTATGAGAAAAAATAATTCTTTAAAATACATTAAAAAAAGCCGGGCGTGGTGGCACATGCCTTTAATCCTAGCACTCGGGAGGCAGAGGCAGGCGGATCTTTGTGAGTTCAAGGCCAGCTTGGTCTACAGAGCGAGTTCCAGGACAGCTGGGGCTACAGGGAGACCCTGTCTCGAAAAGACAAAAAAAATACTTTAAAAAGAGGAAGAAGGAGGAGGAGGAGGAGGAGGAGGAGGAGGAGGAAGAAGAAGAAGAGGAGGACCCAATACTTCAGGTGACAAACTGCCTTAACTTTTTTTTTACTTTTCTCTGAAGGTAACATATGACCATTTTTGTTTATTGTTTTGATTATTGTTGTTAATTATAAGCCTCAACTTTCTTTTCATTCAGAATGTAAACAACCAAAATATATGTTCTATTTTGTTTTGAAATAAATTATAGTAATAATAATAGTAATAATAATAATCATGGAACATAGAAAAACAGGAGGCAGAGTATATCCTTCAACACTCACCAGTGAAGTCTAATCACACAGAAGGCCACAACTGGCCAAGTTTATAGAATAAGAGAGTAAAGAGTATGTGTCCCTGAATAGGAGTCCTATATTTAACCTCACTCACCCATGGTTCGGGGACGATTGCAGAAGAGAAGATACAAAGAACTTGTGGCAATAGTGGGATAGTTTACAACAGTCATGGCAACACAGTCAGAAAAGGGTCAAGAATGCAGCGAGGGAAAGGTTGCTAGGCTGACCTTAGTCTGAGAACTCTTGGAATTGATTATTACTGAGTAGGGCTTAGGAGCTAGTGGGGCATGGGAGAGTTGAGTGTGGTGCAGATATGAATGGGCGAGGGGATCTAAATTTGATTAAGAACTGTTGTATAAGGTGTACACAAGCTCAATAAAATTTAAATAAGCTTTTAATAATAAATAATAGGGCTCATTACATCTCTGAACTTCCTGGAATAGAATTTCAAAATGTAGTACTTGGGAGTCACCAACAAGAGTACTTCTTTGGTATTCCCATGTATTTGTTTAAAAATTGGGACTTTCTCGCAGGACTTGGTGGTGCATGACCTTAGTCACAGCACTCTGTAGGCAGAGGCAGACAGATCTCTGTGAGTTAAAGGCCAGCACATACTGTAGAGTGAGTTCTAGGCTATCTGGAGCTACAGGGAGACCCTGCCCCAAGAAAACAAATTAAGGCTTTCATTGTTTTTTTTGTTTTGTTTTGTTTTGTTTTTTTAATTTTTTAATTGATGTTTTGTGTATTTCATACATAATTTTCCAATTCAGTTCAGGCATATATCCCCTTCCCTTCCCCCCACCCCACCCCTACCCATCCCAGATCATGCATTCTGCCATAACTTTTCTGCGTCTTTCTCTGTTTTTTTTTTTTAAACAGTAGGTGATAGTCTGTGAGTACAAGCATCCTTCATGTAAAATCAATTTCTGAGCAGTTGTGCCCAAACCCACACAGCTCATGGGTCCCACCATCCAGCAGGGGGGGGG
>VZQC01004854.1:1572638-1654464 GCA_009823505.1 Rhizomys pruinosus
GATAACTTTGTTCCTTGCCCTCAGAGGTCAACTAAGTCCCAGGGGACTATGCATGGGGACATCTCTTGAAATGTCCTGCAAATGTGAGTAACCAGTCTTCCTGTGCAGGGGGGTCTTGGAGATCCACTAATGGGACTTCAGCCAGTGTCCAGTCTATAAAGAGGAAAGTCTGTTCATGTTTCAAAAAGGGAAGCCTGGTCTAGCAAGACCTGACTTTGTCCTCGAGTGGATGGAACTGGTAATTGAAAAGCCAAAAGGAGCCAGGGGCTCCCCCCCCCAAAAAAAAAACCTGATTGACCCTTGAGGACCAGATCCTCAATTGACCCTGAGGAAAAAAATCCTTGTTTTATCTGGGCTAACTCTGTGGCCTTAAACATTCAAAAAGAAAATATAACCAGAAATAAATAGTAACTCTTGAGAAAATGCACTTCAGCTATAAAACTTGAGACATGCACATCCATGTTTATTGCAGCTCTCTTCAAAATAGTGAAGCACTCAAAATAACCCAAATGCCCCTCAACAGATGAGTGGATGACAAAAATGTTGGAGTACTATTCAGTGGTAAAGAAAGATGGCATTATGAACTTTGCAGGTAAATGGATGGAGCTCGAAGCCATTATGCTGAGTGAAGTAACACAGTCCCAGAAAAACAAATGGGACTGTTTTCCCTCATTTGTGGATGCTCACACCAAATCCCCCAGATGGAAGGCAAGCTGAACAACATTGTTGTTATATTTCTGTTTATCTGAAAGCAACTATGTTGTTATAATGTAAATATTTCAAGGGCTCTAGAATCCACCTACCACTTATTTTTAGACTCTGTAATTACTGTATATGGGTGGAGAGTATGTATCCATATTTAAGAGTAATATAAAATTAATAGAGGAAAATGTGAATTCCTAAGCATAAAAAAAAGGACTGAGAGAAAGATGCAGGACAGTTATGGCAGAATGCATGATCTGGGGTGGGGCAGGGTAGGGTGGGGAGGAAGGGAAAGGGGAATATGCCTGAACTGAATTGAAAAATGATGCCCGAAATACAAAAAACATCAATAAAAGCACAAAATAAAATAAAATAAAATTGAAAATAAATAAATAAAATTTAAAAAATTGAGATCTTAGTAAAATGACAAAGAAAAAGAGCACAGTTGTTTTGCCTGTCTTACTGGCAAGTGCAGCTACTCTGTAAGCTGCCACTGCTTTTGCCATCCTTCAAAGACTTGAGAAGACAGAGCTTTTCCACTTTCCAATATGGACTGAAGACTTATGCCTCTCCAAGAATCCTCCAAACCTTCAGTGCCATATGGGGACTGCTGAGATATCCAACTTGGGGACTGAACTACTACTGGTGTTTCTGCTTCTTCAGAGTATAGACTGCCATTGTTGGACTACCCAGGCTGTATCATGGAGACCAGTACAGGAAGGTCAAGACAGGATGCAGTGCTTACTGGATTTCATTTGGTGACCATGGGAAGGGAAAACCCCAGTGCGGAACACAAGGGCAGAACTGATGGTGGTTTGGGCTTGCCAAGGAGGAGACTTCAAACATGACATCTTTCAGCCTAATATAAAAAATCATAAGCTGAAGATGCTAAAACCTATGATATATGTGGCATGTATATGTGCATATTTTGCAGTGATGCATATTGGAAGGAATAACAACAACAACAGAAAAGACTGCATCAAAGAACTGACTGAAACGGTGAACTTCTGCTCTCGAAACAGTAAACTTCTGCACTGAGAATTTTGAGAAAGACTGAGAAAAAGATGAAAAACATATTTGGCAGAATGTATGAGCTCTGGTGGGGTTGGGGGGCAGGGAGGGTGGCATGGGTCTAGATTTGATTTGTAATGTAATTTTGTTTTTTATGGTTTTATTAATTTTATTATTTTTAAAATTAATTATTTTTGTTACTAAACTTTTTTCGTAAGTCATACATAATTTCTCAATCAAATCCAGAGTCACTTCCCTTTCCATGTCCCCCACCCCACCCGAATCCCTGCACTCTGCCCTACATGTCCTGCATCTTTTTCTGAGTCTTTCCAGAGGTTAAAAAAAAAAGTCTGTAATGTAATTTTGTATGAAATGCACAGACCTTCAATAAAATATTGGCTTAAAAAAAAAGAAAGAAAATGATGCAAGAAGACAGCCATCAGGAATCTAGAAGACAACAGTCATCAGGACATGACTGTCTCCCAGTTCCAATCTGAGAATTGGGAACTATAAATTTCTTTTGTTTATAAATTGCCTCATCTGTGGTATTTGCTAAAGCTGCCTTAAGACACTTTCATTTCACATACATAGCCTCACTCTCCACCATCTACCCCCATAATTACAGTATATTTGCTAAAATTTATGAGCCAGTATTAACCAAAGTCTATAGTTCACATATGAAATCACTCTCAATGCTGAACTTTTGTGGATTCTGGCACTCAGAGCATTACATATATCTCATGTTACAGTTTTGTATATGACAGTTCCATAGGTCTGATATTCTTCTTTTCTCTCCTACTAATCCATATCTTCTCCCTAATTTCTGAAAGTCAAAATACTTTGAATTTTCACAGTTGTAATTTTCCAGACTCTTATGTATTTGGACTGATACAATATTATAATTTACATTTTGGTTTATTTAAACTAAAAATAAAACTTAAAATTGACCTACATGTTTTGTGGCTTGATACTTGTGTTGAGTAAATATATCATTGTATGGATGAACTAAAGCTTTATTTATTCAGTGACTTACCAAGTGAATCTTGGTTGCTTCCTCATTATAGCAAACATGAATAATTGTTATAGAGATCTGTGAAGGTTCCATGTGGATGTGTTCAACATTCTTGAGTTGTATTGATGGATGATAAAATTATGTTATACCTACTTCACAGCCTTTCAAAGTGGCTACATCATTCTGCATTTCCACCAGAAAAGAATCAATGCTTCTGTTGTTCACATTCTAAGTACCACTTGCTGCTGTTCATGATTTGAATTTTAGTTATGTTATTCTAACAGGAGTTCAGTGATTCTCATGGTGTGAATTTGAAATTTTCTGATGTGTTTGGTTTTGAGCATATTTTCATGTTCTATTTTACATCTGCATATTTTACTTCATAAGATATCTTGTCAATATGTTACTGATCTTTAAAATCGATTGCTCATTTTCTTATTGCTAATTTTATGGGCTGTCTGTATATTTTGGCTACCAATCTTTATAAAAAACAAGTATTTTATAAATAATGCTTCATACTCTGTGCTACCTATATTCAAATTCTTGTGTCAACATCTTTCATGGTGGAGAATTTGTTTTAAATTGTTTTTAAATTGAATTACACCCAACTTAGCTTTTCATTCAGAAAGTAGTGAAGGATGTCAAGTCCATCTTGTTGTGGATTCTAATTTTATTTCTGAAGTTTTCTGGCATTGTTGATTGAGGAGAATTTCCATTGTCCAGTGGATTTTTTGTTGTTGCTGTTGTTTTGTTAGGATCGATTAACTAAACTTCTGTGGGTCTGTGACTAGGATATCTATTCTGCTCCATTTATGTGTATGTCTGTGTGTGTGTGTATTTATGTTGAATTTTGTATTTATGTTTAATTTTGAAAGTGATATGAAGTTATTAATCAAAGGAGAATTAGATAGCTATCTCAGATGTAAGGAAAAAACTGTGAAAGGGGAATGTTTCCTTGGGTGGCCACTGGTTAAGAGTGCGTCAAACAAGCTAGGCACACCTGGAAATTCACTCTGGGGCTTAGTTATGAATGCCTCTATAACATCCTTGGTAGAACTTAGGTTTGCATCATGATAATTTTAATAATCTTATTCTAAATTTTTCTAGGTACTAGTTCATTAAGGTTTTGTTAAAAAATATGGTATGTATTAAAGAACTGTTTGAAAATACATGGAAAGTCACTATTGTAAAAATAGTACAAAACTGGGGCTGGAGGGATAGCCTAGCGGTTAAGAGCACCGACGCTCTTGCAGAGGACCCGGGTTCGATCCCCAGCACCCACATGGCGGCTAAGAACCGTCTGTAACTCCAATTCCAGGAGAACTCCAGTTCCAGGGGAATCTGAGACCCTCTTCTGACCTCCGCGGCATTGCACGACACGGGTGCACAGACCTGCATGCAGACAGTACATTCATACACATACAAAAATAAATAAATGAAAAATTAAAAAAAAATAGTACAAAACATATAGTAACAAATTATGTTTGTATACAGATGAGACAGACATAGGGTTTTCTCTAGGATCCATGACATCACAGACCTTGTGTATTTGCCTAAATTTACAGTGCTCTGGGACCATTGCAGAGCTGGGGGTGGAAAGATTGTTAAGAGCTATGGGTGGTCCATGGCTCCATGTAAACTGTCTTAAATGTTTTGGGGGACTTGCTTGTATGACCTTACAGCAATGGTGTCTACATGCTCAAGACCTCAATTGGAATGACGTTAGACAGGCTGACCAGGATACAGTAGATGAACTCACACTGAGAGATATCTGTGAAGATAAACTTGACCAAATAGGCCTTAACATATATGACAGAATGTCTGAAATTCTGTAGGGGAGGCTGCTGGAGGGTGCAAATAGGGGAGGTTTATAAATATATTTAAAATGCATTGGATAAAATACAAAAAATTCAATAAAATATATATGAAATAGTCTGAAACAGTCATTCATGAATATGTTATCTATGAAATAGTCTGAAACATTCATTCATGACTATGTTATCTATTGTCTTCTGTTTACAGGGACAGTATCTTGTACTTTTTATAATTTCATTTTGTGTATAATGGTATACCTACCAGACAACCCATGAGACATTTTTACTGATCCTCATTCTTAAATTCATATTTATAGGAATTTCATACCATTTATTTTAATATCCAGTGTTTTCATTCCTGACATGTATTGAAACTTAACTGTGGAGCTGAATGTACCAGTAAGCATTTCAAGCATTATTATCTCATTTGAAATATTTCTAGAATATTTTTTCATATTTTATTTTATTGTAAAAAATGACTAGTTTTATATGTAATTGTCCATACACATATTTGTGTACCTTTACGTAGGATCCAGGGATTTAACTCATGCTTCCAGGATTATGCAACAAGTGCTCTATGTTCCAAGCCATCTTCTGGCCCAATGGTATTTTAAGTATATTTATCTTAAAATCTACATCTTAGTTTCCTGCTTGTATTTTTCGCAGAGTGTTCTTGAATTTCAGGTGTCAAATTTTATTCTTCAGATTTTATGGCAAATGGAAGTGATTTAGACACAGGAAACATGTCTTTCAAATGAGAAGTATACAGGATTGGCTTTCTCATACAATAGATGGTCATTGAAGGATTGCTTGATAAAAATAATTAAACTATCAAAGCACCTGGGCAAGAAGGACTGATGTCACAGAACAAATTATGAATAAGAATAGACTAATGTCTGTTTTCTTTCAAGCATGTTAATATTTCATAATCATCACTAATTTTCATAAAATTTTTCCTGAAGAAAAAAAATGAAATGCTAATTCAAATAAATAATTTTTCACCATGATATTTGTGGTTAAGGTTTTTGATGAAAACATAGACATATTGGATATGTTACATGAAAATTCTCTCATTATCGAGTAAGTTCAAGTGAAATAAAACACAAATAATGAAACAAAACTCAGTGATGAAGAACTTTCTGTTAATGTTTGCCTTTTCTTTTTTTTTTTTTTTTTTTGGTATTTTCAAGGCAGGGTCTCCCGCTAGCCACGGCTGTCCTGGAATTCGCTCTGTAGACCTGCCTGGCCTTAAAATCACAAAGATCAGCCTGCCTCTGCCTCCCAAATGCTAGGATTAAAGGCTTTCACCACCATGCGGGGCATGTTTGCCTTTTCAAACATCTGACATTAGAACTTTTCAATAAGCTTAGATCATTATTCTACAAAAATTAAAGGCAAAAATAGACAATAACATGTAAGTTCATCTTATATAGAATGTTATTAAAGTTCATATAAATTCCTGAAATAACTTTAAATGTATATTTTCATTTACAGAGAAAAGAAAGTAGCTGAAGTTGAAAAATTTCAGATTTCTTCTGCAGTTTGATTCTAGATCATTATTAACTTATACTAGGAAACAGCATATAAACTTAATGTAAAAATATAGTATATGCATGCTTTTCATCCTATTCTAAATAGGTCTTTACTGTGAAAACCCATATATAAATGAATGAATAAAGTTATTAAAAATAAAAAATGCTGGGGCTGGAGAGATGGCCTAGCGGTTAAGAGCACCGACCGCTCTTGCAGAGGACCCGGGTTCGATCCCCAGCACCCACATGGCTGCTGAGAACCGTCTGAAACTCCAATTCCAGGAGAACTCCAGTTCCAGGGGAATCCGCGGCATTGCACGACACGGGTGCACAGACTTGCATGCAGACAGTACATTCCTACACATAAATAAATAAACAAATAAATAAATAAATAAATAAATAAATAAATAAATATAAAAAAATAAAAAAATAAAAAATGCTAACAGTCTATCCTTGTTCTGCTCATCAACTTTGTGGTATAGCAGCTTGTACTATATTTTTATTCAAGATTTTTTAGGAAAAAAAGATACAAACAATATAATAAATGTGCTAGAATACTGACAAAAATTATAGTAAACATTAACGGAAAAAGACAACATAGAGAAATTGGATAATGTTCTTGAGATCAAAAGGAGATATTTTCTTGCTGTGCTGTGTGCATAACATATTTATTCAGCCTTTCACACAAGCTACTTTAGAAGTTCAGAGGAGCGTGTACACTTGACTATTCTATCTGGAGATGAAAACTGTAATCTTCTATTATCTATGTTCAATACATAAGATGGTTATTTACATGCCAAATCCTGGTGATAGTGTTATTTGAATAAAATGTTATTTGAATAAAAGCAGCTTCTATAAGAGAAATTTCCTTGTAATGAAAATGGGAAGCATTCATCTAATATTAAAATGTAGACAATAGTCAAAATTATATACTTGGGTTGACTTGAAATTTTCTTTAGATTATATAATCTATTGTCAAAGGAATTATAAAGTGCATTTTCATAATATTAAAGTGTCATGTGACAATTTTCTTCATATGTGCAATTAGATTTGACTGAATTATAAGAAATAATTTATTTTTGAATGAGAATGTCACAATGAAAATAAATGAAATAATTTTTATCTCAGAGAATAGAAATGATTTATATTTGCTTTCTTTCGTTTTATCTTAAAGTATGTTTAAAGTTAAAGTTGCAATGTTTCAGGATTATAAGTGAAACAAGAGAAAATATTTGATGAAGTTTTACTTTTAGAACCTAAACACTATCATTTTTATTAAGAAAATATACTGATGAATGATGAAAGGTATAGAATTCAGGCAGAATGGAAGTGATTCATTACTCCCAGCTTTGTTGACTGTCCACCTGCCTACCATCTCCTCTGCTCTGCTTGGGTCTGAGGGTTCCTAAAGTTAACCATGGCACTTCACAAGCATAGAATATGGATGATGCCTTTGAAGTAATCTTATAGATTTTATACACTCTGCATTCATATTGAACTTTTCTAAGAAAGTAGAAAGACAATCTTAGAAGCCACTCTGTGTAAAGTGGTTTACTTTCAAGACGAACCAAAGGTTGACTATTTGCATAAAAATAGAAGTTTGGACCTTAGAATGTCAAAGGAGCATGTTTCTTACAATTCCTGCCTGTGTGACTCAGAAATGCTGACAGCATGCCCTGTATAGAAAGTGTGTAATACCATTATCCATTACAGATTACAGTAAATCATTAATAAAAAATATTTTTGTCTTGGAAGAAAGGCATGGGATAAGTGCATAGTTTCAACATCATCTCCAAATGGTATCACACTAGAGACCCACTTTCTTTCTTTTTTTTTTTTTTTAAAGAAATTTTTTTTTTTAATTTTTTATTTATTTTTGTATGTGTATAAATGTACTGTCTGCATGCAAGTTTGTGCACCCGTGTCGTGCAATGCCGCGGAGGTCAGAAGAGGGTGTCGGATTCCCCTGGAACTGGAGTTCTCCTGGAATTGGAGTTTCAGATGGTTCTCGGCCGCCATGTGGGTGCTGGGGATCGAACCCGGGTCCTCTGTAAGAGCGGTCGGCGCTCTTAACCGCTAGGCCATCTCTCCAGCCCGAGACCCACTTTCTAAGCTAAAAATTTCTTCAATGTTAATCGGCAATAGATGTTTGAATCCCATGAATGAAATGGTGGATAGCAGATAGTAGTAATCTGTGAAAAACTAGTGTAACAATACAAACTGCTTTAAGTGATTTGCTGAGTTCTGTAGAAATAAGAATTGCTTATTAAAGGAATAGAAATGTGGGAAGGGAAAAAGAAAGGACTTTCCTATAGGTTACATAAAGGAATTATAATTATAAACTATTGTTAAGGTATTGCTATAAAGAAATGAAATGTATTATGAGTAGGTAAAATGATGACTTGCTAGAGCAGCTTAAAATATGCTAAATACATAAAAAGGGACAATGGGCTCACTTTCAAGTGTTCTGTGGTGTTGCATGTAGACCAGCTTTCTGATGAGCTGATCTAGAGGCCCTCAACCTGCCCAGCGCCTAGCTTGTTGTGGGCGCTCAATAAATATTAAACAAAGTACAAGCTACTTTAAAAAAAAAATTTGAATTCACAGGAATCAATCATATCATTCTTATCACTTAACATTTATTGAGGGTCAACAACATGACTTCAACACAGCCAAATTCATCATTATATAAAATCACAGATCACATAAATTATTCAATACATTTAGTTAACTAAAACTTTAGCTTTACTACATTGTTTTAAACTGTTAAATTTTTTTATAATTCTGACACATCAAGAATTACAAACATATTTTTTCAAATTGAATAAGATACTCTCTGTGAAATCATTCTCAGATATCTTTAACATTCACTTAAAACTTTAGGATAAATCTACAATAATTACACATCACAGATTCTCAAATGATCAGTACAAGCACAGACTGGAAGGAGCTCTTCAGGGAGACGGACGGAGTAAATACACACAATGCACTTGCTTTTTACTTTTCATCTTGACAATTTTAAATGCTATTACAATTATGTGGGGGTAACATTGTTTAAACACAAAAATCATATCAAATGCAAAAAAAGACCCTTCAGGTGAACAAAGATTATCTAGAATATGGATTTGGGAAAACTTCTAAATGTAATACAAAATTGAATCTCTTATTAAAGGAAATGAACTTCAGTAAAATTTTGATCTATATTCTCCATTATTAACTTTCAGAAAATAAGGAGTAACTGTGATGGAATATATACTTTTTGGTTAATAACAATCAAATAGTTGTTTTTTGAATATTATTTTGACATGCTTCAAATTAACTGGATTTAAGTAATTTTATATGATGAAAGAAAAGAAAAGTGTACTTAGTGATTCTGTGTCAACATTTACAAATTACCTTTGAGGTTCTGAACTATCAATAAACATAAATTTTATAAAGTGTGTTTTGTCCCTACACTGGAATCTTATAATTTAAAATTAAGTCTACCTAGACTAACTTTTCTCAACAAGTAAGAACCTATATATTTTGGTGTAAGAATAACAATAATTAACAGCTTCGTGGAACAGAATTTGTTTTTCATTTGAAGGATGTATTAGCCTTATTTTATCCCCAATTATATCTGTACCTATATAAAATAAGCTAAGTCTAGAGACATGAATTGATCTATACAAATAATTATTTAGCTTTCTGTTCCATTTGCCTTAAATTTTCACAATATAATAATTGTATTTACTATAATTACTTTTTCAATAGATTTCTCCATATGGACTGTTCATAACAGTTTTGTTTAAGAAAAAGTGCTATCTACCAGTATCATAAGGGAACTCATATAGCTAATGAATAACAATCATCAATTTTCTATGATTTCTATTTTAAATTTATAAGGGAAATATGTAATCTAATTTCTGAAATACATGACTATCTCCACAATTAGAAGCTTCACTTTGATTTAAGAATATATATTTTCAGTTTCAGGGTGAGTTAGACACAAGTTGTCAAAATCTGGATCAACTGATATTCCTTTGTTGATGTTTTCTCTATATTTGTAGTCACCCCCCAGATATTTATTGAGCACTTAATGTATGTAACACTGTGATAGGCTCCTTAAACAGTTTCTAAACAAAAGGAATACCAAAGAGTAAATTATACAACTAAGTACCAGTAAAGAAATACCTAAAAATAAGGAATTTTCAGTAATGAGACATAACATTAATGAAACAATGCAGTCTTTTGAAAAGTAGAATATTAATATGTGAAGATGACCTCCAAGAAGGTTGCATGTGTGTGAAAATTTCATCTTTGTTACTTTGGTTCTTTTCATAAGGGCATGCACTGAGAAGTACTTGATACTACTATGTAAATGCTTTCTGAACAGGAGGGACAATTAATGTGTGCCATGAGCTGTGTGTGCCTGTGTTCATACACAAGTAGATTTTATGTACAAAGATATACAAAGTCTTCTCAATCCTAAACACTGCAATCTAGACAATTTAAGATGTGCATGATGAAATGGCACAAGACATCATTAACTTAAGCTAAAATAACATGCTTTTTTTTTTTTTGAGACAGGGTCTCCTTTTAGTCCCAGTGGCCTGGAGCTCACTCTGAAGATCAGGTTGGCCTTGAACTCACAGAGATCCGCCTGCGTCTGCCTTTCAAGTGCTAGGATTAAAGGAGTGCACCACCATGCCCAATAACATGCTTTTTATAGAACTTAAACCTACTCACACCTACTCTTAAATATGGTAAGGTCTATTTTTTATTAAATTCGCAGAAAACTAATTCCATTTTTACAATCTGTATTTCCCATAATGTAAAGTTTAGCTCTGCTATTTCCTCTATAGCATAACTGTAATGCAGCCTATATCCAGGAGCACACTTAGATTTAGACCACAGAGTACCTGAAAATCTGCTAGAAATTATAAAAATTATGAATTTTCCCTAATGTAACCTACCAGTTAATCCTTAAGTGAATTAAAATATAACGTTGATGATACTTGATGGCAATTCACTGCATTATAATCTGGTTTTAGATAATTCATAATTCTAAAAATAGCTAAAATTACACAAATATACACAAAGTCTTAATGCATCATCTTATGAATCAATATTAGAATTTGTCATGAAATATATATAATGCGCCCACTTATAATTTACTGACACACAATATCTCTGGTTTATTAAAGTCTAAAGACATCTATTATTCTTAACAACTGTTAGTCATAAAATACCATAAAAATAAACAATATATTCAAATACACAGGAGTTTCCTACTATTTTTAAAGTTTAAAATATGAGAGGCCACTGCAATAAAATATTTAAAACTGAAATGAATTACTTTTATTATAAAAAAGCTCTTTTGTCTTACATTAACTCAAGAGCCTAAACTTTCACAAGCTAAAAGCTAATTTTAATAAAAATTATAAAATCATCTGAAATAGCAAGTTCACATCTTGAAGAGCCGTGTCCAATCGAAACCACATTATTGAGCTTATGAAATTTAGGATCCCAAAAATAAACAGTGCTCCAATCAATTATCTGTTAGATTCTACTGTTAGAAGTGTCATTGTGCTTTCTGCTAATCAGACCTCTTAATATTAGGAAGCAACAAAGCAACCTGTGGGGCTGGGAATATTGCTTACTGGTGGAGCATTTCCCTGGCGTGTTTGAAGCTCTAAGGTGAATCCTCAGCATCAACAAAATAAATGACATATAAGAGAGAAAGAAGAAAAAAGACAAAAAAGAAAAGTTGCCCACCAAGAGAAAACTTAACACTGGGGGAAGCTGTGAAGCTCAGTGAGTCAAAGTGTGGTTTGATAATCCAAAGAAACTGATTTTATAAAAAATTTGCCTGAATAAATTTATATGTTTATGTGGGAATTTGTATTTCTTGCATCCTGTATTTGTACTATTTTTTATGTGGGCTACACAACATATTGTCAGATAAGCAAGTCTGAACTGGATATCTTTTAAAGAAGAAATTTAGACGCTAGAATCTGAAAAAACGAATAGGGCAAAATAGGGTCCAGCGTTTCTACTTTATACTTCAAAGACTAATACATTCACTTTTATGCAAAGAACGTTGAATAGAATATTATATTGAATGTTAAAATTTTGGATATTACCTAAAGCCAAAATAAATAGGAAAAAAACTATTGATATATCATATTATTGTAATTTTCAAATGCCTATCTCTAGCTAATCTTTATATTTAGTTGAGCTCTGGGACACAGCACAATCCTCTTTCTCTTTCTCTCTCTCTCTCTCTCTTCTCGGTCAGTGCTCAGAGGCATGTTTTTCTAAGCAAACACTGCAGTGATATTATGCTATTGCTACATTAAAAAATAAAATGCATAACTATTTAATGGTATGATTTATAACATTAAAATTTCAAGCCTTATGGGTGAATCAATAAGCCAAGTCATCACATAAACTCAAATAACTTTTGCTGTATTTTACCCCTGTGTCTTAAGTTCAATATATTATTTTTCCAAGTAATGTAAATTATTTTACATAATTAGGATTAGATCATATTTATTCCTTAGACTGTGATCACTGAGGTGCTGTTGAAAGCAAAAACTAAACAGAAAAATGTCTACGGGCATCCTAGCTCATTCTCTTACTCTCAGCAACTGTCAGCATCTCTGCTGAGGTAATTAAGCAGTCTGTAAAGGTTTCCTGTTTTGAATTTATGTCCAAAATTTGATCCACGAAAGAAAGACAAGCCCAGATTGTCGCCTCACATTTTCCCTGGCCTAGACAAACATGGCAGGACACTGCTACAGAACAGGAGATTAAAGGTTATTGTCTTCCGCCTGTCTGGAGCCTGTGTTTTCCTCCGTATGTTGTCTTTCTAAAGAAGATAATGTCACCTGCTTCATTTTTTTTTACCTTGCTCCAGTGTCTTGGCTTTTTCTTCTTTCTTTGCAAGTACAGCTGCAAAGGAAAGATAAGGTTTAAATAAGAGGACCAATCTCAAATACTGCTTCTGCTTAAAGAAAGCATTTTGAAATACATTTGATACCAAATATTGCTTCCAAACAAGATATTGCTAATGCCCTTTTAAACATTTCTCATCTCTCTATGATACAATTGAAACCTGTTTTAAATCTAATTTAAGGAATTAGAGGGGGGAAGAAAAGCAATAATCCCTTCCTTTCTTCCGTCTCCCTGCTGGATCTTCCATATTCTTTTCTACTTTATTATTTGTACTCTGCTTTGATATACAAGCTCTCTAAAGAACTGCACTTGAAAGGATCATGATTAATCGACTTATGTTCCAGGTTATTGCTGTAGTCACTTAGTGTCTTGAAAATGTCAACAAGATACTCCTTTAAATTGAAACTTTGCATGGCCTAATCAACTGAAAGGACAGTGCAGTCATGCTTGAGATGCATTTAAATATTAAATGAGCCCATCCTACATCACAAGTAGCCAAAAGACATAATGGAATCTTTTTAAGTGCCACATTCCCTGACATTCCCTGAATTATGCTTTCTTTAAGATTTATTGCTCTCAGTGAAGACTTGTTTACCTGGCTGAACATCAAAACAGTAGAAATTATTCACACAAGATCAGTGCCTCCCACTGAAGTAATTGATTCAAATAAGAATCCTCAGAGAATATGAGCAACCATTAGATGAAGAATTGATGGGGAACTGAATAATGCCTTCACAACCAGGTATCACCCCACAGAGAGTTGCAAAAGGGAAAATGCAATTTAAAATGAATAAATGTGTCTGCCATCAGCTTAACTCATTTTTGCAACTTAGAACTGATTATTCATCCTGGATCTCCAGAGAGCCCTTCCTTTCTGATGAGGGGCTCTTCAGTGTGTACAGTAGTCTGCAGTCTTCTAGTCAAAGCATCTGACTGGAATTCAGTTAAGCTAGTGACTGCAGCTTTCATGTTAATCAAGTGAAGGGTGTTGAGAGTATATTAACTATTAGGAAGAAATCTTAGGACTCATAGAAATGTCTATATGGCAAAAGGCCCTGGAGATGGAAGAAAGGAAAGGTGGGAGAGACAGGAGAGATGAGTTGAAAGTAAACAAAGAATGAAGAAATAACAGAAACAATAAAGAGATTTCACCTTTTAATATATCTGTTTCCAAAATGTCTCTAAAATTTGAATATCACCAATTAGAAAAAGTACAATATTTTAAGGAAAGTAACCCATTATGTCATAAACCCCCCCGCCTCAATGGAGCAAATTATATGGTTCTGAAATGAGGAAAATGCTTCATTCAAAAGAATAGCATTCCTTGTGATCCGAACAAATCCTACTTATAGAGAAATCTTGTAATTAGGAAGAATTTGCAGGGAAATGCCAATGAAGGTTATGTATTTATTTTGCTGTTTCTGTTAAATCATGATCAATGTTAGATTAGAACAGGAAGAGGATGGAAAGTGAACTTCAGGCTTGAATGACAAGAATACTAATTCATGCTTAGGAGGAGGAATTCTAGGAACTTAATTACAACCAGAAGCAAACTGTGTGCTCATAAATTCTCTTCAAGAAAACCACAATAGCAGTTCTAGAGGGGATCATGTGTCTCAGGAGAAGGAACAAAGGCTTATGAGTAGGCATCTCAGTTTTGTCATATAAATGCTGCCGAAATGAATGCACATTATCTAACCTTGAGCCACAATCTTTAAGTGAAAAATTCAGATGATGTTGCTAAAGTGGTATGGACACATAATTGAAAGACATTTACATTAATAAGTCATGTAAGTAGAAGTTGCTATTATTTTTACCTCTGATGCTCTTAACTGCTGAGCCATCTCTCAAGCCCCACCTAGAGTAAGTTCTACTCATTTTCCATGGTTATTTTAAGAATGAGACACAATTTTATTAAAAGTGAATAAAGCCTAAAAGCTAAAAGAGAGAATTTCCAAGAACTAAATCAAATAACCAGGAAATAGATGAGTTAGACAAAACTAATAACTAAGTAGGACAATATCAATTCCTATCTGAAGAAATATCCTGGAATTCTGTCAAGAGACAAAAGATAGAACTATACAAAAATATAAAAGTGTAAAGTATAGAGTAAATTTTAATATAAAGTTAACTTGATTTTTAAAATAAAAGAATAACAATAATGACAGAGCTGGGGAGATGGCTGAGCAGTTAAGAGCACTGGATGCTCTTGTAGAGGACCTGGATTCAGTTCCCAGCACCCACATGGTGCCCAACAACCATCTATAACTCAAGTTTCAGGGGCTCTGACACCCTCTTCTGGCCTGAGAGGGCATTGCATGCACAGGTACACTTAGAAACATGCAAGCAACACACCCATATACATAAAAAATAATACTAAATAAAATTATATTAAAACAAAACTTCAAAAAAGAATAACAAGAAAGAAGAAGCATCAATATTTGGGGAAAATGGTTAAAACATTTTCAGGAATGCAGATACAATCAGATCCTCAAGCACAGGCTTCCTAAGGAAAGAAGGGATAGCTAAATCCACATCCTTTCCTCATGCTGTCACCAAAAATAAATATACAAGGAAAACTTTCCTTTTAAAGGTCACAAGTTATCTGGGCCTGTTTTATGGACATCTCTAATCCTAACAATTGGGAAAACCGAGACTGAAGGATTGTGAGGTCGAAACTAGCTTTGACTACATATTGAAATCCTGTCTAATAAATAAAGGTACAAATTCTAATGCTGTCCCTTTTAAAATATTTAGTCTTTCTTGGCAGCATCCTACAAGACAAAGGCATAGGAAAAGACTTTCTAAATCAAACAGCAGCTGCACAGGAAATATGGAAAACAGCTGACAAGTGAAACCTCATCAAACTCGAAAGCTTTTATACAGCTAAAGAAACAGTCAAGGAAGTGAAGAGAAAACCCACAGAGTGGGAGGAAACCTTCACCACTGGTATATCTGACAGAGCATTAACATCCAGAATATATAAACTACTTAAAAAACAAAGAAGTAAGAAAACAAATGGCCTACTCAAAAGATGGAGTAAAGAGCTGAACAGAGACTTTACCAATAAGAAAGTAAAGATGTCTGAGAAACATCTTAAAAAGTGTTCAATATCTGGGGCTGGAGAGATGGCCTAGCGGTTAAGGGCGCTGACTGCTCTTGCAGAGGACCTGGGTTTGATCCCCAGCACCCACATGTCGGCCAAGAACTGTCTGAATACTCCAATTCCAGGAGAACTCCAGTTCCAGGGGAATGCAACACCCTCTTCTGACCTCCGCGGCATTGCACGACACGGGTGCACAAACTTGCATGCAGACATTCAGACACATACAGAAATAAATAAAATTAATAAAAAAAAATTTAAAAAAAATAAAAAAATTAAATAAATAAAAATGTGTTCAATTTCATTAATAATTAAGGAAATGCAAATTAAAACCACACTAAGGTATTATCTCACTCCAATAAGACTGGCCAAGATCAAGAACACAAAAGACACCAAATGCTGGAGAGGTTGTAGAAAAACGGGAACACTCATCCACTGCTGGTGGGAATGTAAACTCGTACAACCACTGTGGAAAGCAGTGTGGAGAAACCTTAAAAGACTCAAAATGAGCCTACCACCTGACCCAGCCATACCATTCCTAGCTATATACCCACAAGACTCATGCTATCGCAAAGATACATGCACATCTATGTTTATTGCAGCTCTCTTCACAATAGCAAAGACCTGGAACCAACCCAAATGCCCCTCAATAGATGACTGGATGACAAAAATGTGGTACATCTACACAATGGTGTTCTATGCAGCAGTAAAGAAAGATGACATATGAGCTTTGCTGGTAAATGGATGGAACTTGAAGCAATTATACTAAGTGAAGTAACACAGTCCCAGAAAAAAAAAGATGAATGGTTTCCTTCATTTGTGGATGCTAACACCAAATCCCCAGATGGTAGGCAAACTGAGCAACTTTATTATTATATTTCATTGTATCTGAAAGCAACTGTGCTATTACAATGTGAATCTATAAATGGGCTCTAGAATTGTCTTACCACTTATACTCACACATTGTAATTACTATATATAGATGGAGGAGATGTAGCCATATTCTAAAAAAGAATGTAAAGTTACACAACTTTATACCTGCATGCAAATTTACTGTTAAAATGTGAATTTCTAAATGTTCTTAGGAATCAACCTACAGTTTATTTTCAGAATTTTTAATTTTGACTTGTGTATGGAGTGTATATATGTATATTTTGGAATAATATAAATAAAAAAGTATTGATAATAAAAAAGAGAAAAAATAAATATATAAAAATAGAAAATGAGTATAAAATAAAGCAGAGTCCTAAGTAAAAGTGTGGAAAGAAAGTTAGCTTTGTTTTTACTATATATCAATCCTAAAGGATGATCATTGTGTAGGGGTTCCAAGTTTATTCCTCAAAATTTCACTCTTGCAAACTTCATGCCACTAAAGCCAGCACCATATGAATGAATTTGCCGAATCTGGCTGCAAGTTTGGGATGGAATCTCTCCTACTTTAGCCACATTTGCAATTTTTCTCTGCCCAGGACTTGTTGGAGGATTAGCTGGGTGTGGTCTTGCCCTAAAGGTACTGATTCTTTTGTTTACTTGTAAATCTCCAGGCCTCTCCTTAACCACTTTGGTCTCCTTATGAAAGGGAGGCCTCTCCTTCACATGCCTTAGCCCCACCTTTAATCTTCTTAGTTCAGTTATCAGATCCAAACTGTACATTCTGCATTTTTTCTGCCCATCTGCTCTTCTTCACTGTAGATCTGCACAAATATTCACATTAACAGCCACCCACCATTTCCACACTAGGCTGTCTTGAAATATCCTCCGCCAAAGACATCAGTCCACTGCTTTTCAACTTAGCATCAGGCAAGCATCTGGGCTGTGGGCAAAACTGCTGCCAGACTCTTTATCAAAATATCCCAGTTGCTGCCTAAGTCTTTATTTTCCTCTGGAACTACATTTTTTGCAGCCATGCTTTCTTCCAGGCTTCTACTAAAATGGCCCCTTAAGCTCTGCTTACAGTAGTCAACTTTTCTAGCCCAAAGTTCCAAAGTCTTCCACATTTCTCCAAACATCCACATGGTCAGGTTCTTCACAGCCAACAGCCCATTCTCTGGTACCAAATAACTGTATTAGTCATTTTTCTGTTGCTGTGATAAAACACCATGACCAAGGAACTTGTAAAAGGAAGAGTTTATTTGAGTTTAGGATTGATGGTTCCAGGGAATTAGAGTCCATTGTGGCGGGAGGCATGGCGGCTGGAGACTGGAACGGCAAACGGAGGGTCACATCTCGAAATAAGCACAGGAAGCAGAGAGAGCGACTGGAGTCCACGAGGCTTGTTAAACTCACTAAGCCTGCCCCCAATAACGTACTTCCTCTAGCATGGCCACACCTTCTAAGACCTCCGAAAACAGTGCCACCAACTGGAGACAAATGTCTGGATACTTACAGCCTATGGGGGACACTCATTCAAACCACCACAGCATGGATGGGAGAATGAGTCTAAATTTGATTGAGAAATGTTGTATGAAATGCACTCAATAAAAATTAACTTAAAAAATAAAAGATGATACATATTGATAATAAAAAATGCTTAGTCTTTCTAGTAACATATCGGATGTTGGATTTAATTAAAAATTTTCTACTACCAAATGGTAATATGTTTTCCCTATCCTTATTTTTCTTTTTCTGTTTCTCTTTATATTTATCTTATTGATATTTTCCAAATTTCCTACATCTTGAGTCAAAGTCTTCACACTCACATTATATAAAGAAACCAACTTTTCTAAAGCACAAATTTTGTCATTCAGTGTGACAGTTCATCTTGATTGTCAAGTTCATGTGGTTTAGATTCAACTAACAAAGCAAGTCTCTGGGCAGGGCTGTGGAATTTCTAGAAAGGATTAACTTTGAGAGGAACACATTCTCTCATACCTAGTGTACCTTCTGAAAGCTGACTGGCAAATTAAGTCTGAAGGAGAGACAGTGTTGCTTCCTTCCTGCGAATTAAGTCTTCAAGAAAGACATTTTTGTTTAAGTCCTTCTTTTCTTCTTGCTGTGAATCTGTCCATTGCTGTTGTTGAAAGGCGGTGCTTATGCCCCTTCACGGACATCAGCCTTCAGCTTCTTTCACCTACCAACATAGACTGCAGACCAACAACTCCCTAGAAATCTTCCCTACCTGCTGTGCCAAATTGGGATTGCTTAGCTTTGAGCTTCAAGTGCTGGGGAACTGTCAGGGTCACATCCTCTCCAACATGAAGAAAGACATTATTGGACAACATGGAAGTTACTCTAATAAATCCCCATTTATGAGAGAGAGAGAGAGAGAGAGAGAGAGAGAGAGAGATATGCTTGGTTTTGTTTCTCTAGAGAATCAGGCCCAATATGGATTGGGGTACTCAGAATAGTTCTTGGGGAATACATCAAGTAGTGTGGAAGACACTGATAACCCAAAATATGAATAGTTGATAGAACTTTGCCAGATGGAAACATTTCTCCTGACTCCTCCTTTGTGAGGAACAAAGAATTTTACATTGTGAAAAAATTTCATATATGTGAAAATTATTTAAATTCAGATTCAGTGCACATAAATAGACTTTTGTTGCAGCCAGAATAGGTTACATTAGGTTTAGCATGGAATTTAGGGATTCTTTTTTTATTTTATTTATTTTTTTATGTGTATGAATGTACTGCCTGCATGTAGGTTTGTGCACCTGTGTCGTGCAATGTCGCGGATGTCAGAAGAGGGTCTTGGACTCCCCTGGAACTGGAGTTCCCCTGGAATTGGAGTTACAGATGGTTCTCAGCCACCATGTGGGTACTGGGGCTCAAACCCAGGTCCTCTCCAAGAGCAGTTGGCGCTTTTAACCACTAGGCCATCTCTCCAGCCCCAGAATTTAGGAATTCTTGAGTTAAGTGAAGCCCTGGCAGGGCTGGAGTCTGAAACCAGATCTCCTTCTACAGATCCTGTCTCTGAAGCATCAGAATTAGGGGTCTCTGCTGGGCCTTTACTCTGTGGAATAACCAGCCTGGGACAGTTTCCATTTGATTTAATATCTACCTCTTCTCCTAGGTAGTGCATGCCTTAGGATTAGAGCTTGAGTACATTGTTACTAGACTGTCCTCCTTGCTTTCAGCAGGATTTATGCATGCTCTTAATGGCTAATGCCCCCACAAGGTTGTTAGTTCATTCTAGCCTTATCTCTTGGGGCTGTCTTTCCCCAGGTCCTTTGTGTGAAGCACATTCTTAGACTTTGGTGCCACATGTTCTTGTCATACAAAAGATGTTGAACAAAGACTAAAGTGTCCATCATTTGTCATAAGCTAGAGACAGAACCACCATTTGTCATAAGCTAGAGAAAGAACCACCATTTGTCATAAGCTAGAGACAGAACCACCATTTGTCATAAGCTAGAGACAGAACCACCATTTGTCATAAGCTAGAGACAGAACCACCATTTGCCATAAGCTGGACAGAAAACCACCATTTAGCATGATCTAGACAAAAGGCCACCATTTGCCTGAAGCTAGACATAGAGAGATCTTTTGTGATAAGCAGAGATTCTTCCACAAGAAGCTGTAGCCATAAAAACCTGAAGAGATGTTGTTATAAACAGAGACTTTTGCTGTAAGTAGATATTTTTGCCATAAGAACCTCTATGAGTTTTACCTAAGAGAGATTTTGGCCTAAGAAGAACTCTGCTGTGTGAGAACTTCTCTTAGAATAAACTACTTAAAACCTCATCCAGGACATTTATGATGTGCTTATAAAGAGGTTATTAAGGTAACTAGCCATGGTCTCCCAGAGCCAGGAAGCAGACTTTACTTAGCAGCCATCTCTAGCAGCAGGGGGTGGGGGAGTGGTCATGGAGGCCCCTGCAACTTTTATTGGGACAAAATTTTGTTAATAAATTTTCATATTTTCTGTGACTGCTTTTGCAATGAAACAACAAAATTTAATAAATTAAATAGAAAATATATACTACTTAACACAAAAACCTACTTTAAAAACACTAAGAAATGTAATGGTGCTGGCTGGTTGCTTCTGGCATCTACACATACAATAATAAAGGAAAAGAATGAGTATGGAAATAAAATTCCCAGGCTCAGTATGCAATAAATAATCTAAAGGCTTTTATATATGTCCTGAGAGAATAACTTCTCCAGCTGTTATACGGCTGAAGTTACCCCAAACCAAACCAAAGCCCTCATCATAAGACTGACTAAACTCCCAGCCACAAAGAGTGTTGATAAAGACTGGCATCCTGTAATAGGGTGGAGATCGTGGCAGGACTCTGCTGAGCCTGAGAAAACTGAACTGGAATTCTGATGCATCATTTGGCCTGAACCAAAAGTTTCCCCATGTTCGGGGACAGATGCATCCCTCACCCTCTACTCCTACAGTATTATCCTCTCCATCCTTGCCTGAGAAGATGAATTTCCATTGTCTATCAAACAATCACTGAGCTTCCCTGAATAAGATGCTAATCAAAACATTGCTGATGTCCCCAGTCAACATTATCACCACCTATATTTTCTTCTAGCATTCTAACCAGACACAAGTCTCAGCAGGCCCAGGCAATAAGGCATTATCCATGGAAAGATGCAGTACATTTTTTGTTGGTCTTTTTGAGACAGGCTCTCCATATATGCTCAGCTAGCCTAGAACTCACTACGTAGACCAAGCTGGCCTGCCTCTCACAGAGATCTGCTTGCCTCTGCCTCCTAAGTGCTGGAATTAAAGGTGTGTATCATCATGCCTGTCTTGGTGCAATATTCTCTTAAAGAACTTTTGAATTTTCTAATTCACAGAATCAGGAGTATGAGGATTGTGTGTGGTACTGTTTTTTTTGTTTGTTTGTTTTTTTAAGATATGAGATAACAGTGGAAGGAACATAAGACTAGATCATGCTGAATTTACCCATTTGGATTCTTTGAACAGAGATTCTAAGTTGAATAGTACAACTTGCACAGTCAGTAAAATGAATGATACCATTCAATGTTTCAGGGAAATTGTAATGCTAGAATGGATTTGACATGTAAAACCTAAAATTCCACAAAGCTAGGGTCAAAGAAGACTTGCACTTCACTATTGCTATAAGAAACAGCTTTGTAAGAGTAGCACTAGCATCCTTAAGGAAATCATTGTTCCTTACTGTTCTCTCTCTCAGTCTCTCTCTCTGGTATTTGTGAGTGTGTGTGTGTGTGTGTGTGTGTGTGTGTGTATCTGTCTGTCTGTCTGTCTGTGTGCTATGTGTGTATGTGTATAAAGTGTGTTTTATGTATGTGTATCTGTACATGTGGGTATGTGCACATGGGCATGTGGAGGCCAAAGGGAAACATCAGTCACTACCTCTGTTTTTGAGGCAGGGTCTCTCGATCAACTTGGAGCTCACTGATTGGTCTGGCTTGTTAGGTGGCCACTGAGCTCCAGTGATCTGACTGTCTCTTCATCCCCAGCATGGGGATTACAGACATATGTTACCATACCTGGTCTTGAATGAATACTGGGGATCTGAACTCAAGGATTCATGCCTGTGTGGCAAGCATTTTGTGAACCGAGTCTTCTCTCCAGCCCTGTGGTTGCTCTTTTTAATTCATATCTTACAATGGGAGCCACAGCTCTTTAAGTGAGTAACTTAAATGTAATAGTATAATTGGATCCCAGAGTAGCAATGACCAGGTGGTAGTTCTGAATTGCAAAAGGTAAGGAGTGTCTAATTATCATATGGAAAACACAGGCAGAATGATGGTCAGAGCAGCCTTACCTATGATATTGGCTAATTAATCATGGTGTTCCTACATATGAAATAAACAGAAAACCTACTAAATTCATGTTTCATCTATATAAGCAGAAAAGACTCCAGAACAAATAAAAAAGGGATATGTTGAATGAGAGAATTTTGGCACCTGAACCAATTTTAGACTTGAGCCAGTTTACAGGTCCAAAAACTGTTGGACCCAGAGGAGACCAAGCCACCTTGAGCAAAGACCTTGCTACAATACTATTTTACTATTAATTCTTCCTTAAAGGTACTAACAGCCTTTTGCTGTCATAACTGAAATTGGGGAAAAGGAAGTCATCATATCTTTAGGAGCCTACTAGGTGCCTGTTAGGACAGGTATGAACTGACATTAAGTCCAGGAGAACATGAGCAGAATTGAAGTTGATCCTATGGAGGTCAAATCCAATGGGGTTTTAGCCAATGTCTAACTAAAAGTTGGTTTAATGGGTCCTCAGATTCAACTTGTGATTACCCCAATCTCAGAATATATGAAGTTGTTAGAATAACAACAGTGGTCCCATGACCACTGGAGAGATGGTATTATGTTTGGTGAGGCCAAGTGAAAACCACTAAGTTTGAATCTACAGAGAAAATACTGAACCATAAACAATATAATATCCTTAGGAAGCTTACCACAACTAATGTCACCAAAAAGGACCTGAAAAGTGCAGGTGATTGATTCCCACCTCATCTCCCTTTAAATCTTTTGTTTACCCTCCGAAGGAGAGGGATGAATTGTGGAGGACAGTTGATTTTCTCAAACAGAATCAAGCAGTGTCTTGAATTGCAGCTGCTGTATTAGATGTGGTTTCTTTGCTTGGACACTTAATATATCTCCTGGTCTGGCAAGCAACTGTTGATCTCGCCAATCATTTTTCCCATACATGTCCATAAGGCCTGCCATAAGTAATTTGGTTTCAGTTTGAAAGTCTGGGTAACCTCAAGGGTAGAGTATTTTGCCAACCCTGTGTCATAACTTAGTTCATAAAGATGTTAATCACCAATATCTTTGACAAGGTATTTCAATGATCTGTTACATTGATGACATTAAGTTGATTAGTCCAAGTAAATGGGAGGTTGCAACCACTGTGTATTTGTTGGTAAAGCATATGTTTATTATTAGAGCATGGGAAATAAATCCAACCAAAATATGAAGGCCTTCTACATCACTAAAGTATCTGCAAGTTCAGGGGTGTTGAGTGTGAAGCTATTCCTTCTAAGTTGTTGCAACTGGCCACTCCTACCACCAAGAAAGAAGTGCAATATTTAGTGAGTAAGTAACACTACACTACAGGAGTTAGGATGCAGCATATTTCTCATGTGAAAGTGCTACTCTGGTTCCTTAAAAAGGAACTGTAAAAACTGCTATTTTTGAGTGAGGCCTAAAATAAGAGAAGGCTCTGAAGCAGGGGCACCCCAGAAGATCCAGAAAACCGGATGGTACTTGAGGTGTCAATGGCAGATACAGGTGCTGTTTGGAGCCTCTAGAAAGCCTCCAAAGGAGAATCACAGTGGGGGACCTGTGGGAATTTGGAGGAAGTCCATGCTATCATCTGCAGACATCTATTATCCCTTTAAAAACTGTGTTTGGCCTGTTTTTTAATCCTTAGTGGAAAGGCAGCACTTGGGAATGGGCCAAGAAACTAAAGATACTCATTATTAGCTGGATTTTACCTGACCCACCAGGTTATTGGTGGAATATGCACAGCAGCAATCCATTATCAAATGGAAGTAGTATATATTTGTCACTGAGAAATCTTTCAGGCAATAGTTATTTTCATGATCAACTGGTCAAACGCCTATAGTACCTACTGTTGCTACAAAGCCTTCTGTCTCCAGGCATGCAGTAGCTGTGGTCTCATGTGCATTCCCTATGATCAATTGACTGAAGAAAAAACGATCAGGGCCTGATTTACTTGGTCCTGAATAATCTGAATTCACTGCCCAGGAATGGACAGCTGAAGAATTATAGCTCCTTTTAGGGTCCGTCTTGAAAGACAATATTGAAGAGAAATCTACGCCGCATTCTTATCTTCAGGCAGAATGCATTGATAAACATTTTTTTGAGGAAAAGTACAAGATTTTTTATTAGAGAGTGATTTATGGATTATAGCCAATGGTTTGTCTGTGTAGATGTGACTTGATAGGATGTGAAATAATTGTATGCCATGCAAATTCTCACAAAAATTTGACCTCAACAAGGGAGGACTTCAGTAATAAAGTACATATGATGACCTGCTCTATGGACACCAGTCAACCTCATTCCCTGACTATCCTTGTGAATGCTCCATGGGCCACAAGCAAAGTTGGCACAGTTAGAAAGATAGAAATTGTGATCGACAACTTTGACTTCCAATCACCAAAATGAAATGGCTATGGCAACTGCTAAAGGCCAAATCTGTCAGCAGCAGAGTCTGTAACTGAGCTGCTAATATGGCACTCTTACCCAGTGTAATCAGTTAGTGAACTTGGACAGGTTGAATATATAGGTCACTTTCATCCTGGAATGGGGCAATGATATGCCCTTATTGGAATAGATCCTTAACTTGGGTATGGTTTGTTTTTCCTATATGCAATGCTTCTGCCAGGTGACTATCAATGGAGTGGTGCCATCGTGATATTCATATGGCACTGATTCTGACCAAAGGACTTGTTACAAAAGCCAAATAGTTATGGCATTGGGATCATATTCATAGAATTAACTAGTTTTACAATGCTTCCCACAATTTCCAAATCACCTGGCTTGATAGAACAGTGTACTTACTACCTTTTAAAGATCTGTTTTTTGTTTTTTTTTTAATGTGTCTGAGTGTACTGTCTGCATGTAGGTTTGTGCACCCCTTGTTGTGCAATGCATGCAAAGGTCAGAAGAGGGTGTCAGATTCCCATGGAACTGGAGTTAAAGGCGGTTCTCAGCTGGCATGTGGGTGCTGGGGATCAAACCCGGGTCCTCTGCAAGAGCAGTCAGTGCTCTTAACTGCTAGGTTATAATCCCAGCTAGATGTAAATAGCCTTGAAGACTGTGGAAAACTTCTTCAAAAGTATGTGTATGCTATGAATTAGTGTCCAATATATAATAGTGTTTAAAATTAAACAGTATTATATATTGTATATTGTAAAATTATTTATAATTATATAGTATTATATATACTATATGTGTCCAATATATAATAGTGTTTAAGATTAAACAGTATTATATATTGTATATTGTAAAATTATTTATAATCATATAGTATTATATATACTATATGATTATAAATAATTTATAGTATTTTTATAGTATTTTATAGTATTATATATAATACTCTGTAATTTATAGTATTATATACAATACTGTTTTGGATTATATATTGGACACTAAATAGCCAGGATTCACAGACTCAGAAATCAAAGGGTGGAAATGGAATTTGTATCACTTACCTCTATCTTTAGTGAACCACTAATAACATTTTTGTTTCTGTCCTAATGTCCTTATTCTGTGCTTGCCTAGAAGTCTTTATCCATAATAATGGAGTAGTTCTACCAGCAGGGACACAAATATTCCATTAGATTAGAATCTAAGACATCCCTTGGTCACTTTAGGCTCTTAATGGTTTTGAGTCATCAGGCTAAGAAAGACATTACAGTGTTAGCAGAGATGATTAATCTAGACTATCAGAACCTGGATGAGTGTTCCCAATCGAAGAAAAAAGAATCTGCTGGGAGAGAAGAAGATGCTTTAGAGCATCTCTGTCTGTCACTATGTTCTGTGAGTAAGGTCAATTGGAAGCAACAACAACCCAACCCTGGAAGGAGGGGAAATGACCCAGAACCCTCAGGAATTAAGAGATGGCTCAGCTTTTCAGAGAAATAAGCAAGAATTTCCCAGAAACTTGCTCAGCGTGAAGGAAATAAATGAGATCTCCAAAAAGGTATCTAGAAATACAAGCAACTTTCCAGGAATCTTCCAGGTCTTCAGTGTCAGATTACATCTGCTGAGGCATCTATCTTCTTGGGCTAGCATCTGTCTACTGGGCTCCCAGCCTCCCTATAGCATGCCATGGGTTATTACCAAACTATTCAACTCCTACCATGCAAGCCAGTCTAGTAAATGCACTATATATTTCTCCCCCTCCAGAGAACTCTGCCTAATGCACTCAGAAAAGGTCACTGAAAATGCTGAATATCTATACAGAAAAGATGGAATTTTGTATTAAATGTTATTCTTTTCATTTCTTGTTCTAATTTAAAATTCAAGCCTTATTCCATGGTGAATAAACTTTGGGAATAAACAGTTCATCTAAGTAAATGGATTTCCTCTCTGCCTAGAATCAAAAGAGGATCCTAAAACAATTTTCCTTCATATACTACAGCCATAGTGTATATGAAAACTATTTTGATGCTGAGAGGAGAAATTTTCTTTGCTCTACATTTGAAGGCACTTATAAGGAAGAAGATTTTAATTTTAAACTACTTCAGTCAATGTAAAGGAAACAGCAGCTGCTTGTAGTCTTTTTAAAATTTTATTTATTTATTTATTTATTTATTACCTTATTTATTATGTACTGTTGAGGAAGGAGTATGCACCTGCCATATAATGCCTGTGGAGGTCATAGGACATCTTGCTGCAGTATGTTCCCTCTTCCCACCATGTAAATGACAGGGATTAAACTCCAGTCATTAGGCTTGGCAGGAAGCACCTTTATGCACTGAACCATCTCCTTGGCTTTCTGCTTGCACTTTTACAATGGAATAAGGAAATTAGCTAGGCTTAAGCTAAACCAGGAGGAGGAAAAGATGATTTTTTGTAGTGTCTGAATTTCATTATTCTTCTACTTAACTTTCCTTAAGGCAAATCTTCCACATAGTTTGCATCTCTCCTTACTTGTCCATTATCATTTGTGAGGATTAACATATGCTCATCAGACCTGGGGAAATAAAGCTTTCCTAAAAGTTGGGAGGTATTCCTGGTTAGGAAGCACATTCAGATACACAATTTCAAAAGTCGCTCATGTCACACTACACATAACTTTTAGGATACCTATAGTCTGCAAGTAGCAAGTTGTTATTTTCATGAGTATAAGTATGTAATGTAAATTACAAAGTTTACTCAGAAATAAAGGTAGTATGTGGAAATTAGAATGACTGCAACAATACAAGAAATAACAATGGAAAGTGGAAGAAAGATAATTGCTCATTAATGGATGAATATCTGAAATCCTGGGACTCACCAAAGCTCGACCAAGAAGAGATCAGCAATTTAAACAGACCCATAATATATGAAGAAATTGAGGACGTAGTAAGAAACCTCCCAACTAAAAAAAGCCCAGGCCCAGACGGTTTCACAGCAGAATTTTATAAAACATTTCAAAAAGACCTACAACCATTATTACTGAAACTGTTTAGAAGGATACAATCAGAGGGAATTCTCCCAAACGCCTTCTATGAAGCCAGCATCACTCTATTACCAAAACCAGGCAAAGATACAACTAAAAAGGAGAATTATAGGCCCATCTCCCTAATGAACACAGATGCCAAAATTCTAAACAGGATACTGGCAAATCGCATACAGACTCACATCAAGAAGATCATCCATCATGACCAAGTTGGATTCATACCAGAGATGCAGGGATGGTTCAACATACAAAAATCAATAAACATCATCAAAATGGAATGAAGAGAAACCACACACCATCATCTCAAATTGATGCTCGAAAAAGCCTTTGAACAAAATCCAGCATCCCTTCATTGCTAAAGTCCTAGAAGGAATTGGATTGGAGGGATCATTCCTCAATGTAATCAAAGCCATATACAGGAAACCTACAGCCAATATCATCCTAAATGGGGAAATGACAGAAACATTCCCTTTAAAGGTAGGAACTCAGCAAGGCTGCTCCCTGTCACCACTCCTCTTCAATATAGTGCTTGAAACACTTGCTAGAGCAATAAGCAAGAAAAGGAAATTAAAGGAGTACTAATTGGAAAAGGAAGTCAAGCTATCCCTATTTGCTGATGATATGTCTACTTGAGGGATGCTAAAAACTCCACCAGAAAACTCCTAGAAAGGATTAACAGCTTCAGCAAAGTGGCAGGATACAAAATTAACCTTAAAAAAATCAATGGCCTTTCTTTACACCAAGAACAAGCAACTGGAGAAAGAATTCAATGTTATTATTTGTTTTTTAACTTGGGGCAAAGACTTTTAATGGGCATTTCCATGCCCTCAAACAAGTTCATGCATTCTGTCATACCTGCCTTGTATCTTTTTCTGAGTCTTTTTTTTGGGGGGGGGGCGGTATTTTTGAGACAGGGTTTCCCTTTGGTCCCAGCTGGACTGAAGGGCTATCTGTAAACCAGGCTGGCCTTGAACTCACAGAGATCCACCTACCTCTGCCTCCTGAGTGCTGGAATTAAAGGCATGCACCATCATGCCCAGCTTCTGTGTCTTTTTTAAGATTTTCAAAGCAGTGGATTTTTGTTTGGAGAACTTTACTGTTTCAGTCAGTTCTTTGTCCCAGTTCTTTTGTTGTTGTTGTTCCCTCCAATTTGTATTGCTTCAACATATATGCATATTGTTAGTTCGGACAGGGGGGGAAAGCCAAGATGGCATAGACCTGAAAGACCCTCTTTTCTTTTTGGGTCAGGCCTGATTCCCATGAGACCTCTGGACTTGAGACCCACCTCCAGATCAGATTTGGCTTAATTGGCCAAATTCCAAAACATCACCCCCCCATAAAAGGCTCTCCCCGCCTCCCAGATGCCTGCTTTCTCATGGTCCTGGAGGGCCATGGCTTCACCTGAGAGAGAGTGCATTTCCTGGAATAAAAGCCTGCCTTGGTTTACTTTTAATTCAGACTGATTTGGCCTTTATCTCTGCATTGGATACTTCTTATATTGGTGGCCCTATGGAGAATGGGGTTATTTTTCCTCGGCCAGGGTGTCCAGGGCCCAGGGACATCAGGGGCTTCTGATGTGGGCTAAGTTGGTTTCCTGTTGCCTCATTTCTACTGCCAAAGCTCCTGTCTTCTGTAAGCCATTGCAAGCCAGGGAAAGCTCTCTTTCCTCAGCCCTGGGGCCCAGGGCCCACAGACAGTTGGGGATCTTAGCCCAGTGTACCCAGGGTGGTTTTGGGGAGGAGTGCAGAGCCAGGTTCTGTTCTGAGGGATCTCGCCGGATTGAAGACATTCATCCTGATTCTACCCCACCCATGCCTACATTCATCCTGAGTCTACCCCACCCATGCCTACTCCAGTGCCAGGTCTCCGTAGAGGAAGCTTTCCTGCCCGCCCCTGCCCCCAGGTTTCCAGGCTTGAAGACCGGCAACTCGGGGTCAAAACCTACCCACCAGACATTTTTTTTTTCTTTTTTCTAAACTGGCTACATGCAGGCTTTCCAGGATCTTCTCTCTCTCTCTCTCTCTCTCTCTCTCTCTCTCTCTCTCTCTCTCATAAGCCTCTTCCCTCATCTCTGATCTCTCCTCCACCAGTCGCATGCCTGATTCCAATTGACACAGTCTCCATTTTTATCGGAGCACATGGCATGAGTGCATTTACCAGGAAGATTAACAAATTAATCCCCAAATATCCACTATTGGAGTTTTACAATTTTATCACTTTGTTTTCATCTGTTTCCTATTAAAATCCTTTCCATTTTAGCTTTTGTATGGATAGCCATACAAAATCTTTTCACAGGAATGCTGCTTAAGCTACTGGCCTTTAACAAAAACTGTTTTGGTTTTGTTTTATTTCTGTTTCATTAAATTAACAAGTAAACCCAACATCTATTAGACACAGGTGAGCCATGCATGAGCCAGATCTCCTGTCCCTGCACCTGTCCAACTTACACTGATTCATCCTTTGGCAGGCTATTGCTGCTGTGACCCAGTCTCCTGTGGTAAAGCTGCCACTCCCCTTGCAGTTTCACTGTGATAACTGACCAGTATATTTATGGGATAAAGTCATGCATGTGTCTGTCCAAGCTGTCTGTATGTTGTTTCATGTGTGTTAACTGTTTCATGTATAACTCTGTCATGTGCCTGTCAAAAAATGGCCACTTCTAGGTTATATTGTGCACAAAACCTATTATATTCAAAGGCCAAAATGAACATGGGTTCCTTAAGTTATCTCTTAGACTAAATTCCATCTCCAAGTTATGTAGGGTGTTTCTTCCAAGTTGACTGTTTTAAGGTATTTTTACTGTATGTGCTGCTTCCCTGGCTGATACCTCCAACACCATATGTTGTATTTCTGCCCACTTCTCTCACTTTAGGTTCCTGAACACCATTCTCCTGTACCCAACTTCATGCTTCTGATATTGTCAATTGCTGAATTATCTTTGTTTTGCACTGCCTCAGTAGGACCAAATGTTCTCTCTCTCTCTCTCTCTCTCTCTCTCTCTCTCTCTCTCTCTCTCCATCATTTAGCTTCTTCAGTGATGAAACTGTATAAAATTCTGTTTTATAAAATGTTTGGTAACAGCATGATAGAGAAACTGCATTGGCCAGGTTGGCCATCTCAGCCTGGAGAATGCAAAGAAACTGGTTGGGGCTGCATGCTGTAAATGACCTTTACAATGTCTGAATGAAAGCATTTCCACGTATGCGCTTCTGCTCAGTACAACCTTTATAAATCTGCACAGTACAATCTTTATAAACTGCCATCACCAAAATTAATTAATTATTAGATCCTTATTCCACAACTGGAGATTCTCAGTACTGTGTGACCTGTGGACAGTAAGATTAGGTTTTACTTCTGGGGATCACATGGGATAGTCCAAATAAAACAAATTTTGTTGAGCTTGACTTAAGTCTATTTCCTGTCTGTTGAAGACATGTGAAAATATATCCCTGCCCCCCTTTTTTTGCTTTCTGCAATTCAGAATTTATTAAGAACAACCATATTTAAAGCTCACCTTGACCCTGTCTCCCCAACAGTAGCCAAGGTCTTGGCTTCTCACTTTATCTCTCAGTCTGTTTCAGATATCAGAAAAAATAAAAATAAAATAAAAAAGGAAATACAGTCCCCCAGACTCCTCTGCAGGATTTGATGAAAATTGGTTTTAAGGTATTTAAGGGCAGAGAGGAGACAGCCTGTGCTACAACAAAAGCCTACCCTCCCTGCCTAAGCCCTGGTACCTGCTCTGAGGCAAATGGCATTCTCCTAGTGGGACATGATGGGTTCCACCTCCTTACAGACAGAAAATTGGGAGTGGCCACAGGGGCCTTAGCCCAACCCATTGAGCCCTCATACTGGGCAGTGGTGTTTCTCTCCAAACAGCTTGACCCCACTGTCTGTGGGTGGCAGCCGTGTTAGAGGGCACCGGCAGCAGCGGTTGAACTCACCCAAGAAGCTTGCAAACTTACCCTTCTCCGGCCCACTACCACATAGTCTCTGCATAGGCTTTCAGACTTCCTTTGTCATTCCTCTGGTCCCCTCCTTATAAAAGGCTCTCTCTGCCTCCCAGATGTCTGCTTTCTCATGGTCCTGGAGGCCATGGATTCGTGGGGTGGGGGGGCACTTCCTGGAATAAAAGCCTGCCTTGTGCCTTGGTTTACTTTTTTTTTATTATTACTTATTAATTTTATTTATTTCTGTATGTGTATGAATGTACTGTCTGCATGCAAGTCTGTGCACCCGTGTCGTGAAATGCCGCGGAGGTCAGAAGAGGGTGTCGGATTCCCCTGGAACTGGAGTTCTCCTGGAATTGGAGTTTCAGAGTGTTCTCAGCCGCCATGTGGGTGCTGGGGATCGAACCCGGGTCCTCTGCAAGAGCAGTCGGTGCTCTTAACCGCTAGGCCATCTCTCCAGCCCTGCCTCCTTTATTATTATTACTTATTAATTTTATTTATTTCTGTATGTGTATGAATGTACTGTCTGCATGCAAGTCTGTGCACCCGTGTCGTGCAACGCCGCTGTCAGAAGAGGGTCTCGGATTCCCCTGGAACTGGAGTTCTCCTGGAATTGGAGCTTCAGACGGTTCTCAGCCGCCATGTGGGTGCTGGGGATCGAACCCGGGTCCTCTGTAAGAGCGGTCGGCGCTCTTAACTGCTAGGCCATCTCTCCAGCCCCGTCAGATACTTCTTACATATATTTATGTCACACCTATACTAAAATTACGTTATCTGAAAATAAACTGTATGTTATGTCCATATCATGTTTCAGGATTCGCATTTTTCCTTTTTAAATTTATATTACTCTAAAATGTGTCTACATACCCTCCACCCATATATCAAGATTATAAAGTCTGAAAATAAATGGTAGGTTAATTCTAGCACTTGTTAAAGGACTCGCATTATAAGAGCACAGTTGCTTTCAGAAAAAGAAGAATATAACATTGACATTGCTCAGCTTGCCTTACAAGTAGGTGCTTGCTGATAGCATCCACAAATGATGGATACAATTTGTTGTTTGTTTTTCTGGGACCTCGTTATTTCACTTAGCATTATATCTTCTAATTACATCTATTTACCTGCAAATTTCATAATCCCATCTTTCTTTACTGCCACATGGAACTCCTTTGTGTAGATGTACCACATTTTTCTCTATCCATTCATTGGTTGAGGGGCATTTGGGTGGGTTCCAACTCTTTGCTATTGTGAAGAGAGTTGCAATAAACCTGGCTGTGCATGTATCTCTGTTGTAGGATGAGTCTTGTGGGTATATACCCAGGAGTGGTATGACTGGGTCAGGTGGTGGGTTTAATTTGAGTCTTTTAAGTATTCTCCACACTGCTTTCCATAAGGGTTGCATGAATTTGCATTCCCACCAGCAGTGAATGAATGTTCCCCTTTCCCCACAACCTCTTCTGCATTTGGTATCATTTGTTTTCTTGATCTTAGCCAGTCTTATTGGAATGAGATGATATCTTAAAGTGGTTTAATTTGAATTTCCTTAATAATTATCGATGTTGAACACTTTTTAAGATGTTTCTCAGCCATTTCTATTTCCTTGTTTGTGAAGTCTCTGTTCAGCTCTTTACTCCATCTTTTGAGTGAGTCATTTGTTTTCTTAGTTCTTTGTTTTTTGAGTAGTTTATATATTCTGGAAGTTAATGCTCTGTCAGATGAATCAGCAGTGAAGGTTTCCTCCCACTGCATTAGTTTTCTCTTCACTTCATGGATTCTTTCGCTATTCAGAAGCTTATGAGTTTAATGAGGTTCCACTTGTCAATTGTCAACTTTATTTCCTTCACAGCTGCTGTCTGGTTTAGAAAGTCTTCTCCTGGGCTGGAGAGATGGCCTAGCAGTTAAGAGCACTGACTGCTCTTGCAGTACCCATGTGGGTACTGGGTTCGATCCCCAGTACCCACATGGCAGCTGAGAACCATCCATAACTCCAATTGCAGGAGAACTCCAGTTCCAGGGGAACCCGACTCCCTCTTCTGACCTCAGCGGCATTGCACAACATGGGTGCACAAACCTACATGCAGACAGTACATTCATACACATAAAATAAATAAATAAAATAAAAAAAATATTAAAACAAGAAAGTCTTCTCCTAAGACTATACTTTCAGGGGTAATTTCTATAGTATGCTACTAGAGAAGTTTCTCTGACTGTGTAGAGTACCAGAAGTCACGAGGAGGAGACGTACCATTCTCTCCTGAGCGTGAAGCTGGCTCTTGGTGTTGCTTTACTGCAACTGCCACTTGCCTTTGATGATCATTTTTCTCTCCTTCAGGAGAGTAAAGGTTGAGAATGCAGTCTGAGTGGAGAAAAAAAAAAGCCTTCTCCTATGCCTATGTCTTGTATGTTGCTGCCAACATTTCCTTCTATCATCTTCAGAGTTTTGGGTTTCCTGTTGAGGTCTTTCATCCTTTTGGAGGTGATTTTTTTTTTTTTTACAGGGTGAGAGGTATGGGTTTAGTTTTATTCTTCTACAATTGGTAATCCACTTTTGCCAACACCATTAATTGAATATGCTCCCTTTTATCCATTAAGTCTTCTTGGACCCTTTATCAAATATGAGGTAGCTGAAATCGTGTGTGCTCAAATTTGGATCTTCAATTTTGTTCTATTGGTCTACAGTTTTTATGCTAGTACCAGGTTTTTATGACTATAGCCCTGTAATAATTTGAAGTCTGGTATAGCGATCGCCCCTGTATTGCTCTTTTTGCTCAGGGTTGCTTTGACTAAATATTTATTTTTAAGGCCATCCTACTAACAAATTTTCTGAATCTTCTCTCTTGCATATTTAAAATTATGTGCAACATGGCATTTATTGTAACATAAAGCTGCTGGGGATATCTGAAGGTGAATCTAGAAAAGGAGATATATGGCATATAGATGTCTACTGATATTTGTGGATTTTATATCCTGTTACTTGGCTGAATGTGTTTATCAGCTTTAGGAGTTTTTTGGTGGAGTCTTTCTGGTCCTTTTTATAGAGAACTGCATCACCTCCCTATGAGGATACTTTGACTTCTTCCTTTCTCTTTTCAATACCCTTCATCTCCTTCACCTATCTTGTTTCTCTGCTAAAGCTTCAAGCACTACATTGGGCTGGAGAGATAGCCTAGCGGTTAAGAGCACCGACGCTCTTGCAGAGGACCCGGGTTCGATCCCCAGCACCCACATAGCGGCTAAGAACCGTCTGTAACTCCAATTCCAGGAGAACTCCAGTTCCAGGGGAATCCGAGACCCTCTTCTGACCTCCGCGGCATTGCACGACACGGGTGCACAGACCTGCATGCAGACAGTACATTCATACACATACAAAAATAAATAAAATTAAAAAAAAGAAATATAAACTGGGATAAACGTATGGTGTTCTATCCCAGCAACAGGAAAGAAAACNAAATTAAAAAAAAAAAAGAAAAAGAAAAATAGTGATAAGAATTGGCATCCTGGGGGCTGGAGAGATAGCCTAGCGGTTAAGAGCACCGACGCTCTTGCAGAGGACCTGGGTTCGATCCCCAGCACCCACATGGCGGCTAAGAACCATCTGTCTCCAATTCCAGGAGAACTCCAGTTCCAGGGGAATCCGAGACCCTCTTCTGAACTCCGCGGCATTGCACGACACGGGTGCACAGACCTGCATGCAGACAATACATTCATACACATACAAAAATAAATAATAAAAAAAAATTAAAAAAAAAAGAATTGGCATCCTTCTCTTGTTTTTAATTTTAATGAGACTACTTTGAGTTTTTCTCCGCTTAGTATGATGTAGGCTGTGGACTTATGTTTATTGTCTTTATTATGCTGAGATATGCCCCTTAGGATCTCCATAACTTTTGTCATGAAGAGATGTTGGATTTTATCAAAGGACTTTTCTATTCTAATGAGATGATCATATGGCTTCTGTCCTGAGTCTGTTTATGTACCAGATCATGGGGAATTCTATGTGCCTTTTAATAACATTGGTTGGATGTTATGAGCAACTGGAGAAGAGAATTTTACATTTGAATATTTTTAGACAGGGTCTCCTTTTAGCTCCAGTTGTCTTGGAACTCCCTATGTAGACCAGACTGACCTTGATCTCACAGAAATTTTCCTGCCTGGGCCTCCAGGATGCTGGGATTAAAGGTGTGTGCTCCTAGGCCCTGTGAAAATCGAATTTCATTTGAGAACAATTATTGATTATCATGGCTTTGGTGATTTACTATGGTTGTTGATGGGTTCTAGTAAAAATATAGACTTGAGGGTAGTTGAGAAGTCATGAAAGTTGGTCAGGTAGAGATAATGAAGGCTTGAACTGAGATGACAGTTACAGTTACAAATAAAATAAATATGCGATAAATGTTTAAGGAATGAAGAAATTAATGTATTAAAGACACTTTCAGGAAGCAGGTAGTGGAAATAAAGAGAAAACCCCAAATCCTCCAGATTTATATTAAGGTAGAGAGTAGATCAGGGGGAAAAATGTTGGGAAGAGTGATTAAAATTTTTAAGTTGAGGCAGGTGGAATCCAAAGTTTTGTGTTGTTTGTTTGTTTGTAACTGAGTAGGTAAACATACAAGCCAGAAATGCATAGTAAAGTTCTGAAATGGTGACGCACATGAGTCAAGGATAAAGTAAGAAACTCAATGGAATGGAATCGTGGGGACAACAAAAATTAAGTGTCCACAAAGTAGAAACATGTAGACATTAGAAATACATGTCAGAGACCATGAAGAGAAATGGAAAGCTTGGATTCCTTTGAAACTCATCACTAGACACTGGTACATGGGAGATGAAATGAAAATGCTCCTGAGAACTTTAGCTATGAAGAGGCTGAAAGGATTTCGTCTTTTCAGCCAGGAGAGTGAGCACCGTCAGAGTTAGCCATCATGCTAGCACAGCTGTAAGAACCGCCTAGAGGCCCGAGGTCCTCTCACAGGTCCTTATCGGATCCCTAAATCTGTTACTAAGGTGTAATTCTAAAGTCACTGTGTAGGAAATCTCTTGATTTTCTTCTGGTAAGGACACAATTTAAACTAATGTCACTTTATCTCAATTTATCTCTGTTAGGTTTCAACCTTGAATTACAGATATGCAGAAACTTCCACTGATTATGAAAATAAGGGATGCTTTCTCAGTCCTTTAATACTCAAGAGTAGTATTAACGCTCATATATTTTCTTTGATTTTATGCATAGAATGTCATCAATAAGTTTATGTTGAATTAAATTGAACATAAATAGAAAACTGCATAATATAAAACAAAATAAATGGTATCAAATTGATGATTAAATATTGTGCATCTCCAGAGAAAATATTAAGGGAGAATAATTTGTAGGAGGGAGAAATTGGAATATTATAGTTAAATTATAGAATTGGAGGTAATTTTTTTAACTTTGAAAATTTTATAATAATCACAAAAATTAAACATTTTTACTTAGTATAGTATATGGTTCCTAGTTAAAGGTTCAATTTAGAAGCAGAAGTGACCATTATAATTTTCTTTTTAAATACATCTTTAATTTTTGAGAATTTCCTATGAATATTTTATTTGCATAATCTCTATCCTTTCTAGTCCATATGATTTTCTTATTCTATGTTCTTGGAGAAAATTAGAAATTGGTACAATGTAAATTATGATGAGTGTTATGGGTACTAAATGCAGTAAATGTGTCAATGTATAAAAACATGAGAGAAAGAAGTGAAAATACTGGTTATTACACAAAAGAGATCAGCTTTAATTCATTTTGGTAAATTTATCAATTTTGTAAATCCCTACCTGATCTTGAACTCATTGGTGATAACTTTGGAAGCAACACCTTTTTCTATTCATTCTATCCTTACTTGGCAATCCAGAATGAAGGACCATACTTAAAACAGGGATTGAAAATAAGATATGCGATTATGTAGAGGCAGCATTGTTGGTTCTGATGCTTTACGCTCATAAACAGATTATTTTCTCTCTCATTTCACTCCAAAAACCTACCAAGCAGCTTAATTCCAACCTAATGTCATAAATTCAGGAAGTATTCATAGTTGCAGACCCTGCTGAGTTCCATAACTGATTGTTCACTTCCGATTCCATCTCTCTGTTTCCTCTGACTGGAAATGATTCAATTGCAAACTATGAGTGCTTATAGTTATACCCTAAATACTCAACCTAAAATATCTCAGACTATGCATGAACCAGATACCAGTGGTTCAATATTTGATTTTCAATCATCACCACACTGTTTTCCACAAACATGAATTACCCAAAGCTGATTATCTGTAATCAAATTCTAGAAGAAAATTATCTTCTGCTTTCTGGATATCCCTTGGTATTCCTCGTCACTATAAAGGCTTTGAACACAACTTAGCTCCATTTTTCTTCTTCCTTTCTCCATTTACCAATGACTCCACCTTATCTAACTGTAAGAGGCCCAGGAGTCCAGGCCTCGATTAATGGCTTTTTCTTAATGTCTATTGAGACCTTTTCATAATACCATGGCATTCCTCATTCCAAAGCTCCTATTCTTATTTTGATCACACTTACTACCAATAAGCCATATCAATTTCAGAATCTAATACTATAAAAAGCTATATTTAATTAATTTAAATAAATGCTTGACTATAACAGTAAAATGATGTTAATTTAACATAGTGTGATCTCCCACATAAAAGTTGTTTGAAGAGGTATAGGAATATACACCAATACATAGACTTATATATCAACTAATATAGCTGTATGCAGTATAGTATTATTGTACATGACTATGTGTGCTCATATACAAAATTTAAGGAAGGGCGTAAACATAGGTATCATATAAATATTATGTTTTTTATAATTTTAATATATGTTTGATTTTTGTAGTAAAAATAATAAAATAGATTTTCTTTTTTTTTTTATCTTTTCAAGATAGGGTCTCCCTGTAGCCCCAGCTGTCTTGGAACTCGCTCTGTAGACCAGGCTGGCCTTGAACTCACAGAAGTCCACCTGCCTCTGCCTCTCAAGTGCTAGGACTAAATGCATGCGCCATCACGCCTGGCTAAAATAGATTTTCTAATAACATGTTTTCTCATTTTGGTGGAATCTGTACGCAAGTAGGTATGTAGGTAATTTTGTAGGTTGAAGACAGGCTTGTTCAATTTTCTTATTAAAATATTTTCAAAGACATTGGTTGCATCACTAATTTCAGTCCAAATTCCCAATTTGTTGCTTAAAGCAAAACATCTAGTGTCATCATCTCCTAGAATACATTTCTTTATTTGATATCACAAAAAGTGAACATTTTTCTTATTCTTACTAACCAAAGTTTAATTTATTCAACCCCTAATCTTTTTAAGTACTTTGATGAATCCAAGTGCCCTATGGATTTCTGGAATGACTGAAATTCTGTTAACTTTAAGTGGTTACATTTCTACAGCGTTTAAAAACTAAATTACAAATTGACTATAATTGCAAATCTTCCTCTATGGCCTTAAATGACTAAAACAAACTACACTGGAGTACTAAGAAAAATCCTTATTAAGAGACAACTCAAATATTACCCAGAGTGTATTTCTGTACAGTGAAATAGCCAAATCAGTAAACAGCTCCTCTCACCATACTCTTCAAGAGTAAGTTAGAAACCTGAGCCTCAGGATTAGTCCCGTCAGCCCTTCTTTTCAGCCTTATTTACCTTTTTTGGTTGATGCAGCAGCAACCTCCTCTTTGGCTTGTTCAGCTTCTGCAAATACAGATATTAAAGGAAATAGGTGACAGATATTTGAAGCTCCAAATCAATACTATAGAGTACTTCACATCAGGCAAGAGCACAGCTAACAAAAATATAAAATGTATTTGGTGCTCAAGAGAGAGGAAAGCAAGCTGCAAAGAAAACTGGACTGCAGAGTAGGTGCTTGGATGTTTTTTTGATTTTCAACAAAATAGCGCATAAGCTCCCTTTCAAGATACAAATCTGTGATAACAAAATTCTAATTTTGACCATAAAAACTGGTTTTCTCCACAAAATGCAATGAGATCCTAAAGTGCTGCTCTACAGACATTTTTCAAGTGATTTATGAATTTTAGGAAAGGACATTTAAAGGCTTTGTTCAGCCTTAAATTATGGAGAAGATAAATCATATTAGACCCCAGTCACTTGACCTTCTGCTGTTAACGTAGCAATAATAATATTAAAATTCAACTCGAAAGCTGGGCATGGTGGCACACACCCTCAATCCCAGCACTCAGGAGGCAAAGGCAGTTGGATCTCTGTGAGTTCAAGGCCAGCCTGGTCCAGGCAGCTGCAACTAAAGGATGAAATGGCTAGGAAAGCACTGGGGCCTCTGATTATCTAGTATGGAGGATACAAAAGCTGTGCTAAAGTCACAATCTGAAATGCTGTTTCAAGGACAAAACCTTATATTTCAAATCAAAGGGAGTTAAAAGTAAAACTTTATACAGTTCACAGGAAAATAACAGTGAAGTGGTGAACTTTTCCAATTCTTTATTTTTTCATTTTATATTTTTCTGTCTAAAATTTTTCCTTGTGATCATTTTTAAATGTTTTATTCTTGTTGGCATTTGCATATTATTACCACTTATTGTGGTATCTAATTAAAAGGTTCCTAACTTTAGTATAATGTCAGATTTTCTCAAATATGATAGACTTTCAGTTTCTCTTTTTTTTTGTATCCTATTAGAGAGCTTGTTTATATGTATAGTAATAAAAAAAGCAATATGTCACCATTTAAAATACAATATCAGGGGCGCTAGAGAGATGTCTTAGTGGTTAAGAGCACTGGTAGCTCTTTCACATAGTATTCAGGATCTCTTCCCAGCACCCACATGGCAAGCTAAGAACCATCTGAAACTCCAGTTCCAGGGTATCCAATTTTTTTGTTGTTTGTTTGTTTTTTCTGACTTCCAGAGGCACTGAACACCGTGGGTGCACTTACATGCATGCAGGCAATACACTCATACACATAAAATAAAAATAATAAATAAAATATTTAAAAGCACAATATTGGAAGACTGTTTCATCACCAGGATTCAGGCCATAGTAGGTGAACCTTATGCTACACTTCTGCCATTACTAATTTGTCTAGTTTTGAACAAAGTTGAGCTTCCTCTGTTGATCATTTTTTTGGACTGTGAATCACTATACTTTCCAATTTGGGATTGACAGCCAGGGTGCCCAAGTTGGCCTTTTTGAATATTCATTATGGATGGTATTAAAATCTTAAACACTACATAATCTAAAAATCCATGGTTGGTCCTCTCCTTGCTTAGAGAAAGCTAATCATGTTACCAACCTTGGTGTTAATGTATTCAACATGCAGGGAAGGATGATGTAGTCTTTTGAGGCATTTTTGTCCTGCACCAGGGCATATAAAGGAATCTATGCTGACTTACAGAAATTCTACAACTAAGCTTGATATTTCTGCCTGGCCCGGAACACTCTTCCTCCATTAAATTCATCTCCTGACAGTGCTTTGGTTATAGAGGGATTAAGAACTCTCCCACAGCACTGCATCGTTGAAATTTAGCAGGCTCTTTCCCCCAAGGTCATGGTACCCATGAGAACCTCCACCTGAATCTGTGAAGAGTTCCCGGGTGTTCCCTGTCTCCAATGTTTCTCCTACAGTGATTTTGGTTATTCTTCAGGAGTTGGGATATAAGTGTCCCCTTCTCACTAGCAATCTATCTTCTAGAAATTTTCCTTAATGCGGTGTAAATGGAAAATGATTTTCCATGAAGTGTTTTTTCTTTCTTTCTTTCTTTCTTTCTTTCTTTCTTTCTTTCTTTCTTTCTTTCTTTCTTTCTTTCTTTCTTTCTTTCTTTTTTGGTCTTCTCAAGACAGGGTCTCCTGGTAGCTCCAGCTGGCCTGGAACTCACTCTGTGGACCAAGCTGGCCTTGAACTCACAAAGATCCTCCTGCCTCTGCCTCTCAAGTACTAGGATTAAAAGCGCATGCCACCATACCTGGTGATGAATTGTTTTTTCTAACTCTGTCACTTTCCCTTTCAAATTCAATAACATCAAATTGTGTCACACAAATATTTAATTTCTGAGAATTCATCTGTGTATCTGACTATTATAATGTTCTCATAATTAAAAATAATAGAAAATCATATTCCAGATATTCAGAGTATGCATACAAAACTGCACAATATTGTATGAGCAAGCTTAAGGCTTTTCAAATTATTGCTAACAAAATGTAAATTTCACCTTAGATGTTAATCTTATAAATAATCCAGTAAATATAGCAACTCTGTAAAACTTGTTATGCTGTATGGTTTTAATACCACAAGGTCATTTCTTAGATAAATATCTAATCATGCTGTTATTACATAATTTAAAGAAATTGAACAGTTCATGAATTATTTCTAATTAATCCTTATTTTGAAGGATAGTGTTTGTATTAAGATCAAAGGTCTCAATCACATAAAACTTTGAATACCAACTTTTGAAAATTTATATTGTATTTAAATAATTTGAAAACCTAATTTGCTAATTTCCTGCAAAAGATACTTTTACTCAAAATGTGATTGGACAGTATTTCACAGGCGGATGTGCATTCAGATTTTTTTCTTTCAGATGAATATTTTTATCTATATGTCACATTTTCTTAGTAAGAAATGTTAATTTGAAGAGTAATTTCAATCTAAAATTCTCCATCAGTGATGTAAAATTATCAGTTTCGTTTTAGGCATTTTCTTGATTATGCAATTCCATGGTTTAGCATACTAAACAATCCTTAATATAGAATTTCAATTAGCTTCATATTCAACTTTAAACCCAAAGTTCTTCATGGAAGTAGAAATGGAATTTTAGATTTAAGTTAAACTACTTTTTTACTTTGTTAAGATTTAGTTTACTTTTCTTGATCTGTCTCTTTCTCTGTATCTGTCTCAGCCTCTGCGCCTCTCTCTCTCTCTCTCTCTCTCTCTCTCTCTCTCTCTCTCTCTCTCTCATTTTGTGTATGTGTGTGTGCATGTGTGAGTTCGTGCGTATGTGTGTGCACATGTGTGTTCCGATTCTAATGCCCACGGAGGCCAGAAGAAGGCATTGGATGCCCTAGAGCTGGAGTTAGAAGCAATTGTGAGCTGCCCAACATGAGTGTTGTCAATGAAACACAAATCCTCTAAAAGAACAAAGAGCAGTTTTGTGTCATCAGGCCATCCCTAGACTACTTTTTTAAAGCTCTCATTACTGGGGCTAGTGGTTAAGGGCACTTTGAATTAGACGCTCACAACTGTTAACTCTAGTTCCAGGGGATTTGGAGCCCTCTTCTGGCCTCTGTGGGTACAGCATGCGTTCATAGAGCATTGACAAGCAGGTAAAACCTGATACACTTAAAAGAAAAATAAATGCATCTTTAAAAATAAAGTTCCCAGTGTGTCTGTGACCAATTATGTTCTTTTAAAGACATTACCATACAAGCTCCCTAATACATTTTCCGATTGTTGTCTGGTAAATCTACCAATGAGAGATGGCTCATCGATTAAGAACACTGGCTGCTCTTGGAGAGGACTAAGGTTTGGACCACAACGTCCACATGCAGGTATGTATAACCATGTAATTATTTTATAAAATTAAGAAATAATAACAAAGGAATAAGCATTTATCTCTAAGCATGTTATCAAAGCTACCATTGTTGAAAGTTCATGGTATGTGATCATTATTAGTATTTAATGACCTGAATATACAAACAGTACAATCATGGCCCTCCAGATTTAATAAAATTTTAAGGAGACTATAGTCTCTTGAGAAAGCAACTTTCATGGTAGACAAATTATGTTGTTCAGTGGTTTGATCAAATGATGCATCATTAAGATTATTAAATAGACAATGATTTACAAATAAAAGCCATCACTAATTCCGTGAAAGGTAAAAATGCAAGTCACTTAAATAGAGGTTATGAGCTATATAAATGACAATTCACAAATACAAAGTATACAGACAAATTTTCACATGAATGTACACACAGTAAAAACAGGTGAGTATAAATCTGTGTTATTTGTTCACAGCAATCACATAGGAAACACTGTAAAACCTGCCTAAAAATTAGCCATAGCAACAAGTGCAAATTAAAAAGATGCTAAAATACACTCTTCTTTAAAAAAGTTTTGTTAAACTTACTTATTTTTCCTTGTTTTTCACTTGGAGCTATAATGACAAGGAAGAATAGGTTCTATTAATTAGAGGTTATGAATAGCCTACCTTTATCTAAAATAACTTGTCTATTTAGTTGTTTGGTAGAGTGCACATATAATATTGGAAACTGAAGATAAATAGATTTGAGAAGGATAAAATATTTCATTTTATTTTCTTTAATGTAGTCTAAAATGTGTTCCAAAAACCTTTGGGGTGTGTGTGAGTGTGTGTGTGTGTGTGTGTGTGTGTGTGTGTTGTGAGCTGAGGGGGAAGCTGTGTTATGCATATTCTTTCAACTTCCACACTCACTCATACCTCATTGACTCTGCTTACCAAATTATCTAAGGATTTGGTTGGTACAAACAAATGTATTATCCTCCAAGTCTATAAAATTGCATGAAAAAGATTAATTTATTAACTTGACAAATGTTCTTACTCAAGTTAATAAGTTAATCTTTTTCGTACAATTTCTTTTTTTTTATTAATTTTATTTATTTCTGTATGTGTATGAATGTACTGTCTGCATGCAGGTTTGTGCACTCGTGTCGTGCAATGCCGCGGAGGTCAGAAGCGGGTCTCGGATTCCCCTGGAACTGGAGTTCTCCTGGAATTGGAGTTTCAGACGGTTCTCAGCCGCCATGTGGGTGCTGGGGATCGAACCCGGGTCCTCTGTAAGAGCGGTTGGCGCTCTTAACCGCTAGGCCATCTCTCCAGCCGCTAAGTTTCTGTACTGCAATCATACCCTGAGATGTGTACCACATACTGACTACAAGCAATTTAGATTGTTATATTTAGTTATTTTCAGTATTTGACAATAAAACTTATCTATTAAAATGCTTAAAATTGGTTCTACCAGTACCTGTTTTGTTCACTTCACCATGTTTTCCATAAGGTAAACTCATTTTAGCCCTCTGCATATATGTTTAAATATGAATACACCCTTGAATAAATATGCTAATATTAAGTCTACAAAACATTCCTTCCTGAAGTTTCGATAACATGACTGTTAATATTAAATTGTGTAATATGTTATTATTTCATCTTGTTAAGTATGTATTTGAAAATCATTCTTTTTATTTTAAATATTAAAACCAATGATTTTTCTATTTTTGTTCCTGTTCTTAACTAAAAAAAATGTTATCAAGAATTCATTGTATGCCTACAATTATAGCATGCATTTTGAGAATAAATGGCTAAAAATAATCATTATCCTCTAATTTCGGATGACTTAAAGTTGAAAAAAGGAAAGGCAGTTATAGCAGCATATTGTAAAGGTAAGGAAATGATCCTTCGGAGTAGTAGGAGAGACCACTAAGCTGACTATGATTATCCCAAGAGGTTTACAAAGTTAAGTGAAGAATGAGAAATCCAGGTTTAAAAATGCACCTAGCTACAGCTGTTTCAGGAGTCACAACAAATTAAATTTAGCTATATTTACTTAGCTATGGACAGAAGAGTGAACAAGTGATTTTTTTTTCTTTTAAATACAGAGAAATTGGTGATAAACCACCAACATACAGCATATGAGGCTTTGTCTGCCTGTATACACACCTTTCACATACACACTACAAACACATACACCCAAATACCTTACAAACCACACACACACACACACACACACACACACACACAAACTTGTACACAATGCATTAGCTAAGTTCATTAACTATTGTTCACCAAACAAAATAAAGAGTTAAATTTTAAAGCAAGGTCAACAGATAAAACATTTTAGAAATTTCACTTGAAATGTCTTACTGAGCAGCTTAACTTCTAGGAAAAATTAAAAAAAAAAACCAATTGTGTCTATACTAAATACACTTAATTTTTTTGAGACAGGGTCTTCCTGTAAACCTAGGTGGCCTGGAACTTGCTATGTAGACCAGGTGCTCCTCAAATTCACAAGGCCATGTCTGACTGCCTCCAGAGTACTGAGATTAGAGTTCTGTGCCGCCATGGCTACCTCAGTTTTAGTTTTGTTTGTTTGTTTTCCTGCTTTTAGTTTCTAATTTTAATTTCCCATCTTAGATATTGAGATCAACCCAGAGCACCCAAAAATGCCATTTAGAAACATTATGAATAGGGAGATAAGATTTTCTGGAGTTGAATGCTCAGATTTCTAAGCAATAGAATGTGCACTTAGAGAAAGGTTTATTCTTGCTTTATTTTAAGTATTATTGAATTTTGAATTGTAAGGGTTAAAGGTGATTATATTATTTTGACAAGATATAGAATCAGTGAGGAAACCAGCAATTTCTGGGCATATTTGTAAGGGATTTCCCAGTTAAGATTGACTTGGGAATACACCTACTAATCCTGAGTGGTTGGATTCTATGGGCTGAAGTTCTGAACTGAATAAAAAGGAGAAAGGAAGCTAAGAGCCAGCATTCATCCCTTCTTGTTGGCTGTGGCTATAGTGTGCCAAGCTGCCGCAAGCTCCTTTTGTTATGACTTCCCTACAATGTACACTGTGACAACATAAACCCTCTCCCTTAATTAGCTTTTACCAGGCTGTTTTGTTATAGCAACAGGAAAAGTAGCAACACACTCAAACACTTCAGAAAAAAATTCTTGGGATCTTGCCAGGATGCAGATTCTGATTTAGTAGATCTGGGTTGGAACCACTGGTATTTCCAATCGCAGTGACATGAGGCTGCTAGTTTAAAAACATACACAACAGCTAAGGAACAACATTTGGTTTCTATTCTCTGTAAATATATTGGTGTTCAGTCTATGCCAAGAACTTGAAAAAGGAGAGTTAGGATAGGCGAAGAGTTCAGCAACAACAGTTTCACTCACCTGAATGATCCTTCTTCAGTGACTTTGCTGTATCCAACAAAAAAAGAAGAAAAAAATTACCATTCTATAACATTCAATTAAAACTCAGTATTAGTTGCCAACTAAATTGTGCCATGAAATTAAGAAAATAGGAATAATTCAAAAGTAATTACCTGGTTCTGTGTGCTTCTCTCTCTTTTCTTGTTCTGAAACATATTATCATCATTATTATTATAACTTTGTATGCCAAACTGAGTTGTTTTAATGTAAACAAATATGTACAAGGTATTATGATTTCACACTCAGAATAGCTCTTTCCTCCCTGTCTCTTGGGAGTGCCCTTACAGAGCAGCACTGAAATATTCTGATAATTAAAACAATTCAGGTTTTCCTGGGTAATAAATAAGAAAAATTAAATGGACTTCATAAGAATGAAAAACTTTAAACTTGCTGCCATTTTACATCAAACTTAAATAAATTTGAGATAAAAGTAAACATGTACTATAATTATTTTGGCTGATTTAAAGAATAAGTTTCCAAGCTGGGCGTGGTGGCGCACGCCTTTAATCCTAGCACTTGGGAGGCAGAGGCAGGAGGATCTTTGTGATTTCAAGGCCAGCCTGGTCTACAGAGTGAGTTCCTCGACAGTTGGGGCTACAGGGAGACCCTGTCTTGAAAAGACCAAAAAAAAAAAAAAAAAAGTAAAAAAAAAAAAGAAGAAGTTTCCAAAAGATGATGATGGGCCCATTTATTTAGTCTTCTTTCTCCAGGCTCTCCTTATAGATAGAGATGTATTTAGTAAAGATAAAGGCATTGATGGGCAGATTTAAGCACTAAGATGTAGTAAGAAGGAATGTAGGAGCAAACACCCTTGCCTAGTTGCAGGACAAATGGTCCAGGGAATCCTCTTTAGATGGTGCTTCTTTTAGAAGACCAGTTTTGACAACATTGTTTGAGAAAAGACCATTACTTCAGGCTGGAGATGAAGCTGACAGTTACAGTATAATGAGGAGTATGTTTATAGGAAGTACAAAACACCAATTTTATGTGAAACTCTCTTGCCTAAGTTCCTATTCTTACTTATTTTTTACTTGCTGAGCTTGTCAACTTAATGAAGAGAAGAGTCTTAAGCAATGCTAATCCATAAACACACTGAAAAAAAGTAATGCAGAGATTTTGTTAAGTTTCATGGATTGAATGTATCTTTCAGACAGGAAAATGTTTATGTTGAAATAATTCCATAAAACAAATTTTAGAATTAGAGTGCTATAGGATCTTCTATGACCAATTTATCAATCTTTCCACATACATTTTTATTTATTATGCTTGTTGTGACATAGATATTTTGGGCAGCTGATTTTCCTTTACTTGTTCGGCAGTAAAATAAACAAAGCAAGTGGCTTGACCAAGGATTGCAGGTGAACATGAAAATCTTATGTAGCTTTGCTAAAATTAAATATCAGGAAAACATTCCTACATGTTGTCCGACAAATGAGAATTAATTGGTTAGATTGTTAGTTAAGGGGTGAACAAAATTTTAATTATGAAACATTTCTAAGTCATTTATAAAGTGTTGATAAAAATTACTGGAAGAAAATTTCAAATTTATAAAAATTGATAATTAGTTATGTATAAGATCTGAAGCTAAAATAAAAGCTTCCCTATCTTATTAGAAAGCCATTATTTAGCCGGGCATGGTGGCACATGCCTTTAATCTTAGCATTTGGGAGGCAGAGGCAGGCAGATCTCTGTGAATTCAAGGCTATACTGGTCTACAGAGTGAGTTCCAAGACAGCTAGAGCTACAGGGATACCCTGTCTCAAAAAGCACCCCACCCCAAAAAAGAAGAAGAAATCCATTATTTAAAGCAAGTAGATCTCTGCTCTAATTTGGAATGATATGTAAGAAAAGAAATTGATTTTATGGAATACTCAGGATATGATTATTCAATTATCTTAATAAACACATATTAATTTATCATAATTAATTATATAGAACTTCCAAATCCTACTCATTTGAGTTAATATTCTTTTTAAAATGAGAAGCATGTAGACTTCAAGATTTTATAAATTATAAATGTACTCTATTTCTGTTTTCCTCATCATGATTTTTTTTGCCTATGAAAAGAACATTCTTTTAAGTTATAATAAATTGATAATTTAAGCAAAACACAACATAATAAAGTTAAGCAAATTTGAATACTCATTTTCAAATCAATCAAATTAAAAGATATACCAAGAGTATCAGTAATTGCAATAAATGACAAGTCTAGCTGATAAAGCATATAAGTTAATTTGAATGAACAGAGAATGAACAGTTATTTTTGAAGAACATGATTTCTTGTCATTACTGCCCAACTCACAATCCAAAGACCTGAGGAGAGAAGCAATTGGGTTGTAAAGGAACACCTGAGAAGGCATGTTTATTTATTAAACACTTCAATGCCCTGAAGATTGCAAAGGAGATGCAATGAATCTGCAGGAACTTTTAATCACATGAACTGCAATAAAGTGAGGACCTTTAACATATATATATATATATATATATATATATATATATATATATATATGTATGTATTTAATAGCATTGTTCAGATCTCCAGTTTCCCCCATGTTCCTGCTGGTGAAATGGTTTATGGAGTAGTTTCTGTATTCTCATGCCAGTACTCATCAACAGCCATGCACACTCATCAATCCAGGCCTGAGTGAACACATCCTTCCCTACAGATAAATTGCTCCCTCAGGCTGGGTCATAGCATAATTCCATAACTCCTTCCTCAAGATGTTTAGACAAGTTTTATGACATTGAATGTGTCAATAATCTAACTTTGGACAGGAACAAAATATGCATCACTTTAATTGATATGTATTTTAAAGCAGAATTTTTATATCAGTGGAAACATATCTATAGTCCTAGAATTATATTAATTTTAATGGCTAATGTTAAAATTTCTTCTAGTTTATATTTGTTAGGTATATGTTACTTTCACAAAGGAAAACATATATTTATAAAACATACAACCTTGAGGCATCTAGCTTTATTGAATTGTGGGCAAACAACTTTAATAGTATGTTGAACAATTACGGGTGATGTTTAAGAAGCAGATGCGCAGAAATTCTATTACACAGAGCTCATTGTACCTGTGGGAAGAAATCCATACTGTAGATGGAATGTGAACATGCCAAAATATTTGTAGATTACAGGAAAAATGATAACAGAAAAGAGATGGCAGATCTAACCTAGAAAACAACATCCAATGACTACTTTTGAAGGAATGACCAGATTACAAAGACCAAATTTACACTAACAGTAAACCCTTTAGATTAGGAAAATGCAATTACATTTTTAAAAATACAGATAACTTTCTTTTTTATTTTTTTACTTTTTATTTATTTTTTATGTGTGTGAATGTACTGTCTGCATGTAGGTTTGTGCACCCCTGTCGTGCAATGCTGTGGAGGTCAGAAGAGGGTGTCAGATTCCCCTGGAACTGGAGTTAAAGACGGTTCTCAGCTGCCATGTGGGTGCTGGGAATTGAACCCGGGTCCTCTGCAAGAGCAGTCAGCACTCTTAACCACTGGGCCATCTCTCTAGCCCCCAGATAGCTTTCTTAGATACTTGCATGAGCAAGAAAGGGATCAAAGATTGCTTGCTCTGCCTTCTTTGCTACTTGAACTGCTAGTTTCTGTATTTTCAAGTCTATCAAAATAATTAAATAAATAAATAAAATATGTCCCTCCCCAAACAAAGAAACCAAAACAAAAATGGAGTTTACATGCATCAAACAGAAATTTAAAGAATAAATGTGCCAGCAGCTCAATTACGGTAGTAGAGGAAAAAAAAAAAAAAAGTAGGCTTTGCATGCATTTTCTTACTTTTTCCCTTGGGCTGTTCTGCTGAAAGAAAAATAAACAGAGAACTATTGCTCTTAAAAGCTTTTAAGATAAATTGACCATAAACATCATGATTACACTGCGGTTTCTCCAATCTCTTTCTCCCTCTCTGTCTCTGTCTCTCCATCTCTCTCATATTTTCACATACAGATTTTCCTTCTCAGTGAATCTTTTAGGAAAATCACAATTTTAAGTACTCATCAAGTACAGGAACAAAAGGAAAATATTTTTGTACCTTCTGCAGGCTTTTTTGTTTTCTTGGAATCTGAAAATACAAAGATAAAGTATTGATAAATTAGCTATAACAAATTAACATGTGAGTAGCTAACAATAAAATTTTCATAGCCAGGGAAATAAGTTAAATGGGTAATTTGCATGAATTATTTCTAAAATTGGAAGCTTAAGGATAAATATTTTGTTTTCCAAAGAGATGAATATTATAATGAGGCAAGAGGTTCTTTTTAAAATAGAAAGCATAGATACAAGAGCTAGCCTTCAGGGGAAGTGGCTTCCAGGACAGTTCTAGCTCTATTGCTCAAAATCCATTCTCTGATGTATGTCCTGTCTTCAGCAATAGTGTCTTAACTTCAAGTTCTGGGAAGCAATCAAGAGCTGTGGTAATAGCCTCTGTAATTTTAGGAGTCTCTTGGACTACCCTGGCCAGCAACTCAAAGGAGGGTTTCTCTTGTCTGGCTCTTTTTTTCCTGTTATATAGCCGTTGACTATGCACATGGACTCACGCAGATATATTGTATGTGTAATTTGTCATTATGTTCTTAGACTAATATGAATTCTTTTTAATACTAGCTAATCACTATTTATTTTCTCTCTCTCTCTCTCTTTCCCTGCCTAACCCTCCCTCCATGCCTTTACCATTTAAAGTGTCCTCACTTCCCCATTTCTCTCTTGATAATAGCAGTCTCCTATGGTCAGTCCCACTTCTCTTGAGCTTCTTTCCCTTATTTCCTTGTACAACCTTCCCTCCCCCACTCCCACTTAAAAATCCCCATTTTGTCCATATCTCTCTTAGTAACATCTATCTCCTACTGTTCTTCTCTCTCGGGTTCCTTCTAAGGGAGAACATCAATCGACGATCCAACACCAGCTTTGAGAACAAATAACCACATAAATGACCAGCCCAGCATGCACCATTGGTACAGTAGTGGCACTTTATCTTGGGAGTTATCAATGGCTACCTAATTGTATTTAAAGCCCACTCAATGGGAGAATGCTCACATGTGGTACTGTAAACAAAGGCAAATACACAAGGATGGGGAGGTCATAGACCTTATAGAAATCCCCAAGGCTATCAAATCCCCACAGTAATGTAATTTCTTACTAAATAAAAAATATGTCAAGTATCCTAGCACCACTCATCAAAGAATTTTTTTTGCACCAGACATTTTTACAGAGTTCCACAACTGGTCACACAGAGACATTGTCTGTGAATTGCCAATCTTAAACAGTACATCTACAATGCATCCTCTACACCTAAGTTCATGACACAGAACAAGGGGTAAAGAAGACACTAATGAATCTGTCAACTCTCATTAATGAAGCTGCCTCATGTAACAGACGGCCAGGAACACAAAAGATCACAAACGGCCAAAGTGTGGAGATTAGGAGTTGGCAGAGAGTGGGTATCACTCAGAGCTCAGGGACCATTACAGAGGAGGGGTTGGAAAGATTATAAGAGCCAGGGAGGAGATACATGACCATGTGGAGCCATGCAAACTCAAGCAGACAAAAACCCAGCATGGAACTGGGGAAATGAACAGCAGACCCCAACCTTAGCTGAAGCAATACTTGCAGCTGATTATTTCTGGATGAGGAAAAGCTGATCTTTTTAAATAAAGGGACTCTGGATAGGCTGACCAGACTTCAGTGGATAAATTTGCACTGAGGATGTCTGGGGACACTAACTTGGCACAATAGATCTTAACACAAATGACAGCGTGTATGAATTCCAGTGAGGAGAGGCTGTGGGAAGGTGTCAGTGAGGAAGAGGGTGTAAAGGTGATTAAGTCTGAGATGTTCTGTATGAAGTACACGAAAATTCAATAAAATGAAAATAAAAAATATAAAGCAGAGAAAATCTCATGAATATATCTACATCTAATTTTCATTGATAATTCATTGTACCTAGACAAATTAGTCACTTTTCGACAGAAAATCAAACTGAATATATATATGGTCTGTTTCCAAAGATGGTTTGGAGTCCAGGAAATTAAATTTTACATGCTTCATTAGTTCTGTTTAAGGCAGAGCAGGTAAAATTACTTGCACTCTGTTTAAATAATCAATACACTCAAAGTACGTCTTCAATTATCACTACTATTCTTGACAGCTATGGTTTGGCATTGCTTGTAGGTTACTTAACAAAAAGTGGCATGTTCTGCAATAATGTATATTCTTCAGGCAACAGTATCTACTTTAATTTTAATAGAGGAACATTCAGCCTAAATATGAGAAATACATTATTTCATATTGTTTAACTCATCAGATTTATGTTCTTATCATTTGAAAATAAAAGAGAGTTTTAATCACACTAATTTTTAGGAGGGAACACCTTAATTTACATATTTTTGCTTAAAATATTTTATTTCTATTTTCTTTGTACTTTCTCTTACCTCAACTTTAATTTTAAAATTCTTTCTTGCTGAAACAAGAACTATGATAACAAAATATGAATTTAAATTTTTAAATGGTAGATACATGGTAGAGTGTTCTGTCTGCCACTCATCTGACTTACACCCTAGACTTGTAGACAGTCACACCTTCAGGGGTCTGTGTGGTAGTGTCATGACTTCACTTCTATGGTGAAGCAAGATAGCCCAGGGCAATGTCTATTCCCAAAAGGCACTTACTTAGATGTTCAGCACAGTTTTATGAAAAACGATAATCAATACAGATAACAATGTGTTATACTTCTACAATCCATTTCTATGCAATTATGAAAAGGAAGCAAATAATTAAAAGGTAGCTTAGGGGGCTGGAGAGATAGCCTAGCAGTTAAGAGCGCTGACTGCTCTTGCAGAGAACCCAGGTTCAATCCCCAGCACCCACATGGCGGCTGAGAACCATCTTTAACTTCAGTTCCAGGGGAATCCGATGCCCTCTTCTGACCTCCGCAGCATTGCATGACATGGGTGCACAAACCTACATGCAGACAGTACATTCATACACATACGAAAATAAATTAAATTTTTTTTTAAAAAGTAGCTTAGGAAAGAATCCAACCATCATTAAAATGGCACAAGCATGCTTTTCAATTTAAAAAAATTTAACTAATTGATTATAATTAATTCTACTTCTATAAATACAAAGAGAAAATGTAAACTCACAAATGAAAACATGGAAGGCTTTATCAGACAGTGTGTTTATACATCAAATAATGGAGATGTTAAACAGTACTCACTGAACAGTGGGGAAGATGAATGAAAATTTGTGCTAAGTCAACAGGATGAAAAAAGAAGTACACTGTCATTATAATGATGCTTCTGCCAGTGATGCCACAATATGGAAAACTATCTAAATATGTTGATGTTGTTATGAGGTCAATAAAGAAGTTTCAATTCAGCATTTGTAGTTATGGAGTGATTGTTATTTTTTAAACTTCCTTCCTTCAGTAGTGTTAGATTTCAATCATCCAAAGCAGATAGAAAAATATTAAAATGAAGTAGATACTTATTGAAAAAAATAAAATATTACATAAAACAGATATGTAGAAAATAACAAGTCATGACCATAAGGAAACAGTCTCACTGGTTCCTGGAACCTTCCTCGTATGAACTGACAGCAATGGTGACAGCATGCACAAGACCTATCACACTCAACCAACATAGAACAGGAAATGGGTAGGAGGCCACAAATTTGGTGAAGAACAATTGACAAATGATGACTGCTGGGTGAGAGAGAGTAGATCTTCTCTAAGGGAGAGATGCTAGACAGGCTGAACAGGCTGCAGTGGATGAGCTCACATCAAGGGACACTGAGTCAAAAACTTGACTCAATAAGCATTAACATATGCAATGCTTAGGTAGGCTATGGGGAGTGCAGATAGGGAAAGGGGTGAAATATATGATTAAGATGTACAAAATCCAACAATTTCAATAAAAATATATTTAAAAATAAAATGCTAACTACGGAAGTCTTTAGAATTTTCAATATATCTGCTTTAAGGAATAGGAATGTATAGTGAACTTTGCTTAAAATGTTATTATAAAACATATTATTTGGTTAGGAGACAATAGCTCAAAAAATCTGCATAAAGGGGCTGGAGAGATGGCCTAGTGGTTAGGAGCACCGACCGCTCTTACAGAGCACCTGGGTTCGATCCCCAGCACCCACATGGCGGCAGAGAACAGTCTGAAACTCCAATTCCAGGAGAACTCCAGTTCCAGGGGAATCTGACATCCTCTTCTGACCTCCGCTGCTTTGCATGACACGGGTGCACAGACTTGCATGCAGACAGTACATTCATACACATACAGAAATAAATAAAATTAAAAAAATTTAAATCTGCATAAAAAAGAATGTAGAAACCTGAAAAATATAATAGTTGAAATTGAAATGTCACATACTAATCCTGAAGGGTGATTAGTACTAATCATTAATATTCATTCTATTAAACTTCATTACAGCCTCTCATCACTCTTTGTTAAAACAGCTTAAGGGCTGGAGAGATGGCCTAGAGGTTAAGAGCACCAACTGCTCTTGCAGAGGACCCGGGTTCGATCCCCAGCACCCACATGGTGGCTGAGAACCGTCTGTAACTCCAATTCCAGGAGAACTCCAGTTCCAGGGGAATCCGAGACCCTCTTCTGACCTCCGCGGCATCGCACGATACGGATGCACAAACCTACATGCAAACAGTACATTCGTACACATACAAAAATAAATAAAATTAAAAAAACAACTTAAAACACTGTAAAGGTTTACATGGCAAATATTTCTCCCTGTAATGTGGGTGGCACCCTTCTCAAGAATACTGAGGCCCCAGGACCTATGATTCAAAAGCAGATGAGTTCAGTCTGTTCACCTCATAATTCATTCATTCTTAGCAATGTATCTGGTACAGTATATCACATTTATCTTTATGACAGAGGTACCAACTTTGTATATTTAAGGGGAAAATTAACCCTGGTCATCTACTAATGCTGGCTCATCTTCTTAACTGCTATCTTTTAGAAAGGTTCCTAGTCAGATCACATTTCTTGAGTAATAGAACTAGAGAAAATTCTAACATACATTCAGCTCTACTTGCACTATTTGAGTTAAGCAGTGTGTTACAACTGGCTCATTCTTAGTGGAGTTCTGAACTTCAGAGGATGAACAGGAATTCTTTAAATTGTAGCCCCATGAACTCAATTCACCAATTAAGCTGAGTTTAAATAAATGAGATTCATTTGGGTTTGCTATTCTAACACAAGCAGGAGCTGGAAGTCACACATACATACACACACACACTCACTCAGACACACACACATACATACTTCAGCTGAAACATGACTTATCAAATACACAAAACTTATAGGAAATCAACATATCATCATTTTCTTCATCATCATCATTTTATCTGTGTCATAATCATCATCATCGTCATCATCATCCTTTCTTGACTGACATGTGAGAAAAATGGATCCTTATACATTTTTCTGTGGCTGCTGTATTTAAGGCACCAAGATATTCTTTATTTATTTGTAGAACATTTATTTGTTGAGGAATGTATAAACTTAAGAACTTCACTAAGCATTATAAATATTAAAAATGAATTAGACATGATCCTTTTACTCAAAGTGTGAAATCAATTAGGGTAAAAGAAAAATAGATATGAAAGACATGAAGCATAAAGTGGAAAGAAATGTGTGATGGTGGAGCAAAGCCATTACACTCCAGTGTAGGAAAAGGGAAAGGTAAACTCTTAGGACGACAAGATCTGAGGCAAGTCTGCGTATTTTACATGCAATATCAAGAGCAGTTTTGTATAGATAAAGTACAGAAAGGAAGAACATGGTTGAATACAGAGTAACACCTCACCATGATGAAGAGAGTGTGTACCACACTAGTTTGAATGCTTTGTAGTCCTTTAAGAACAGCATCATGAGAGATAGTGAGGAGCTGGTATAGGACCACAACTCCAAATACTCTTTCATCTCTGCCATGGGACTGCAAAGTCTCTCATCACCTCTTAAATCTACACATAGGCCCTTGGAACACAGTATTAGACCACAAAATCATGTGGTAGTTCTGTAGAATTAGTTTCTCAGGAGGTGACTCCAACATATTATCTAATATTATCTGTCTGTTTTGGAGAGGGACAAGGACAATAAAGTCCTGGGACTTTCAGCTGCTCTTATAATTTATATCCATGAAAGTGACTCATCCTTTTGAGACTAAGATCTCAAAAGAATTCTTGTGTCCTTACTTCTGGAATTATTCAAAGCTTGGCCTTGAGTTAGCCTTGGTGCATGGCAGATGTGAGGTCAGGAAAGAAAATCTGAAACTAAATTTGCAAACCTCATTTGCAAGTTAAGACCATGAGAGTACATTCTGTAGTCAGTGAGGTGAAGTCATTCAGTATTTTAAAAAGCTAATGATCTAAAATTTTTCTACCAATACAGTTTAACATTTTAGAAAAAATAAATATGAGCAGGATAATTCCTTCTGTTAGAGTCACAATTATTTTCATCTCAAGATTTCTGTAAATGCTTACCAATCATTAAGGACAGTTTTAATTTGTTTTAACTGATGTTAATAACTTAAAAATAAAGCTTAGAAAATTTCAAAAATATTAATGAAATATTAAAAATAATAAATATTTTACAAAGAACAAAAATGTATTTTATGAAAAATCTAACTCCTGAGACAAAAATAATAAGATAAATGATTATATATTTTTGCTTCTCTGAATCTCCTTAACATCTGCCCTAAGTAGATGTTAGTTTTGAGTATTTGCTTAACAGTTGGTTTTGGGTGTTTGCCTAACTATTTAGTCTGCTACAATGCCAGACATATTTTGGCTTCTTGAACATTACAGTAAATACTGATGTGAAAATGAGAAGAAAGAAGACAAAAGTGGCTTTTTATTGTACACACACACACACACACACACACACACACACAAGAATAATAGAGAATATTTCATGGTCTCTGTGAAGAAAATGATCACTTTTTTAAAAAGTCTGATTTTAGAAGAACTAAACCTTGTTGACAAAAGATGTTAGTAAGAGGAGTCTGAAATCACAAATGGTAGCCTGAGGTATATATGAGAATAGATGCTAAATAAGATTATCACTTTAATAACTGTTCTAAGTATTTTCATTTGTTGTGTAAAAAACACTGAAACTTAAACAACTTGGGGAGGAAAAGGTTTATTTGGCTTATAGCACAGTCCATCATCAAGGGAACTCAAGGCAGGAATTCAGGACAGGAATCTGTAGATAGGGGCTGAAGCTCAGACCATGTGAGAAGGCATGCACCACTCTCTATACTCAGCCTGCTCTCTTATACAGCATAAGACCTCCTGACACAGTGGGCTGAGCCTTCCCACATCATTCAACATTTAAGAAAATTCCCAGTAGACATGGCTACTGACCTACCCAATGGAGAAAATTCCACAGTTGAGAATGGAGTCCCTCCATCCAGGTGTGTCAAGTTGAAAACTAAAGCTATCCAGCAGAATCAGTTTAGAAAGAATTAAATAAAAGACAATTCAGTCAGACAGAAATGTATGAATTATGAACACTAAATGTTGGAACCACAGTCTTTAGAAGTTGAATCTGGGTGTCCACAAAAGAGTATTTCATTTGTTTTTTTCTTACAGTTGGCAACAAACATCAGATTATTTGAATTTCCATGGGAGAATTTCAAGTTACTCTGAGTATAATATATTGTTTTCAGATAATTTCTCAAAAGAGAGAGAGAGAGAGAGAGAGAGAGAGAGAGAGAGAGAGAGATGAGGTGTGTCAGGCAGGCAAAAACAGAACTAGAAAATGTCCTAGAGGCATTACAATGGGGAGAGGTAAATAGCTTAAAGACATGAAATTATAATATAGCTACCTCTTTATACACCCCATGTCTCTTAGTATTTTAGTCTGAATGCTAATGAATTAAAAAAAAATAATTTTAAAAGTAGATACTGCTTTATTCCAGTGAACTCATAAATAAAACGTAATAACTAAGTTCAAGTGTCTATCTTAAAAATAATTATCAATATTACTCCTTTACCTAAATGAAATTGTAAATTGATTTTATTCTTCAGAGAATATGTTAGAAAAAATGAACATTTCTAAATATCTACTCTGTCTAAAACTGTGGCAGAAATGTACTAACTCTTTGTTGTCATGACATCTTTTAGTTTCCTTTTTAGCAGAAACAGAATGTGAGCTCAAGCTATTATGACTGTTTAAAACTCTGATTAAACTAAACCCAAAATATAACCTTTGATTTTTGGGGACTGGAGAGATGGCTCAGCGGTTAAGAGCACCGACTGCTCTTGCAGAGGACCCAGGTTCAACTCCCAGCACCCACATGGTGGCTAAGAACCATCTTTAACTCTAGTTCCAGGGGAATCCGACACCCTCTTCTGACCTTTGTGGCAATGGAAGACACCGGTGCACAAACCTACATGCAGACTCTACACTCATACACATAAAAGGATTATATATATATATATGCTTTCTTATATCATTCTCTGATCCCGTGAACATTCACTAGAATATAGATGTCATTGCAACATTAAAAGTGTTTTCTTATGACTGCATGGTATTTTAACAAGGAAATAAGCCTACATTAATTAGTGGTGGGGCAAATGTTCTGGGAGTAAGAGCTAAACTCTTCACAGAACAGGATGACAGAGTTACTGCAGTCTTCTGTCTCCTGGCTCCACTAAGTTTAGACAGGTTTTATCTTGCCTAAGGAGGGCAGATTTCTTTCTTTGTAGATTTTCCTTTAGAAATCTTGCTGTTGTAGATACCTTTTCTGACCCTTTGGATATAACCTCCTACAACCCAGAACTATCTTTCAAAAGACTCTCTCTGGGAGCCATCCCTATGGAACATAGTCAAAAATAGCACCCGATCTCCTACACTCTTGGGAAGATAGGAGCCCGACTTTGATAACTGCCATTATAAGATATGTATGGCCTAATTACACTATTCTTTTGCTGATTCACCCCAGAACTTAGTTTCCTCCCCACAGATTTGATCTTGTTTGTAATAATGTTGAATAAAATCTTTCTTAGCTTTACTACCTCATTCAATGTACTTTTTCTTCACAAAATCTATTTTATTCTCTGCCATGCTGACCAAACACAATGTCATAATGTTCAAGAGACTGACTGTAGCTTATTTCCAGCCTAGACAAGGCAAATGGCATCAGTTGTTTGTACGTGTTCAACATATGAGAGGTTAATACAGAATGGGGGTCTGCATATTATAACTCTATGAGTCTTGATAAAGTTTCCAACAGAGTAGAAGGACTAAGATTTAGACAGGCTATATTTTCCACTTATTCCTTGTCTTGAGAAAGATTACACTAAAATTATTTTTTAAATAGCTCATCCCTTTCTGTGGGCTGACTGAGAATGCACATTCATGCAAAATGCATATACATATTAGATCCAGTAATCCAATGGGACTGTAGGCCTGAGAGCAGTCAAATCCAGTGAAATTGTTCTAGCAAGAAGCACAATGGGATTTTGCATAAAACATACCTTCTTTCTTTTCATCCTTTTTAGCTGCTGCTGAAATAATAGAAAGAAAACTATGTTAAAACATTAAATGACCATTCCCTGGAATACACCTCATAATATGAAAATGTATTCCATATATTCATAAATTCAGTGGTTACCTGTGAACTGCTTAATCAATCCAAACTGTATAATTGTAACTATAAATATTGCTGCATAAAACTTAGAAATGAACATATACAAAAGAAGAAAAATATACCAAAGTACATAGCTATGAAGTAAATGTCATGAATGTTTGTTTAGAATATATTTATTTGGGTTATTTTTATCTCAGTTTTACAAAAGATGAGGAAAGTACAGTTACCTGTAGGAGGTTGTCAAGCATAAGTATACCTTGAATCCATCAAAAATACAAATGATTCTCTGCAAAATACCTATACTTTGTTTTGAAGAACTATATACTACTGTGGAGTATATCTCCTTTTCAACAAGAGTATATCAAAAATACCATTTGCAAAAGAAGAAATAAATTGTCCTTTTTTTCTTGTAAACTTAAATATGGATTTAATATAGCAAAAGGCACCAAATACTTTAATACCCTTCAAATTCTGACTTCTTCTGCAGTGATTTCTTCTAATTCTGGATCATAATTTCAGTTTTGTATTCGGATCATGGGTGTCACCTTAAATTTTCAAGTGATATCCTCAGTGAACTGCCAAGATTCCTCAGGACAGGCGAAAGTTCTTTTCAAAAATATTTCAAGTACCAAACCCAAGCGAAAGAAGTCATAAGTCATGTCATTGAATTTGAATGGCAGATACACCATACAATACTTGCACCTGACTGGGGTAGATGGTTGAGGGTAGTTAGGACAAACATTCAGGATCATATTGGACATACTTTCTGAACTACTGCAATTGACAAAAAAAAACATTCAGGTACATCCGCTCATCACATTTTCAAAGCATCCTCATAAGAAAGGCAGCCTTGAGCAAGATATCAAATCTCTTAGACATTAAAATGATTCATAAGTCCTCCCACAGAAGTCAGGAATGAAAGACAGAAATGAAAGCTGGAGAGAAATTTCAGCCAGGCAACTGCCTGTTATGCAACCATATGGACCTGGGGTTAGTTCCCAGGACACATTAAAAAAAAAAAAAAAAAGCAATGTTCAGTACTTCTAATCTCATTGTTGGATCTTTGGGGATTGATGGTCAGACAACCCAGCTGATGCTGAGGTTCAGGCCACTGAGACACATTGTTTCAAAACCTGTGGTTGTCAAGACTACACACACAAACACACACACATACACACAGGTATACCTGTGTACCTACTATACACATAGCAACACCCAAAGACATCCACATACATACACACACATACTCAAAATACAGAAAGAAAATATCATACACTTCAAATGCAAATGATTCTTCTATTTTATAAATATTAATGCCATGCTGCTATCTTTATAGTAAAAAATATAATTGGAAAAATTAAATGTTTATGACATTCTTAAAGTAGCTTTTACTTATATAGATTTTACATCATATATAACATATAAAGTATACAAGTGATATGGCTTTTATATTGAATTTTATTTATTACAATGAGATATTAGGATATCAATTAATATAACAAATAAAATGAATTAAAAGTATAGATAGTGTCTGACAGATTTCACATCATCCAGTATAATGTTAGCAAATCCAAGGAATTTGACTTATTTTTCATTAGTTTTTTAAATTTGATTTTCTTTTAATTTTTTATAATTTTCAAAATCATCTAATATGAAAACATTTTGGTAGTACAATTCACTACAGTTTCACTAAAGTGTATATAGTAAAGAAAGGAATTAAAATGGTGCTCTTTTAAGTACTAGAAAGGGGTTTGATCTATTTTTTTCTTTCTGTAATTATCTTAAAACTTTTCCCAGGATTTGAATAAATGATACTTTAGAGAAAGACAAAGTAAAGTAACACAAGATTATTAAAAAGAAATTGCTGCAGGAAATCCCAATGTCCTTGGCAAAGTCCTGTCTAGCAGTCAGCCACTAGAATCTGAAACTTTATCATGAATAGTCAAAGTAATAAAGCAGGATGTGGTGGCTCATGCTTGTAATCCAAGAATGTTAGAGGCTGAGGAAGGAAGATTGATATGTATTTAATTCCAGCTTATGCAACAGAATGAGTGTCAGGGCATCCTGGGCAAAAAGTGAGATGTTGTTTAAAAAAATCTTTTAAGTAGGTAAGCTGTTTCTAACCAGCAATTACTAGTGCCATGGCCAATACCAGTAGCCTGCTGCAGAGGCATGAGCATGCTGAAAACCAGAATGTCTTACAAATTCTACAAGAAGGCCTCTAAAACATAAACTCCTTCAAAAATTGACCAATTCCTCTGCACACATCTGCACACCTCTGAGCACCTCTGCTGTGGGACTCCCAAGGAGACTGCAGAGGCTCAACTTCCTGCTCAGGCCTGTAAGGTTGCAGGCAACTCCGGTGTACCTCTGTGTGACTCCTTGGTGACTGCAGCTGGGGTAGGGACTGTGCACAACAGGCCAAAGCACCCCTCAATCCCCAGAGTGGCCATCATTGTGGGAACAGCTATAGAGACTGGGGTCACAAGGTAAAAGAAGAGACAGCAAACCTGTCTCTCTTCAGTTAACCTAGAGGAACATGCCTTCAACCCATAGAAGAAACATTCCAATTTCACAGCAGATTACAATCAGCAAATCAAATCCACAGGCCAAAAGCACAACAAAAAATCAACACCATGTGAAAAGCAAAGAATAAACCCCCACCAAATTCTATCAGTCCTAAGGAAGACTCCAAGGAGCTCTCCTTGGAGGTAACCCAGGACACAGATTTTCTTTTTTTTTTTTAATTTTTTTTTTTTATTTATTTCTGTATGTGTATGAATGTACTGTCTGCATGCAGGTCTGTGCACCCGTGTCGTGCAATGCCGCGGAGGTCAGAAGAGGGTGACGGATTCCCCTGGAACTGGAGTTCTCCTGGAATTGGAGTTTCAGACGGCTCTCGGCCGCCATGTGGGTGCTGGGGATCGAACCCGGGTCCTCTGTAAGAGCGGTCGGTGCTCTTAACCGCTAGGCCATCTCTCCAGCCCGTGGACACAGATTTTCAAAGAACAATCATAGACATACTCAAAGAAATCAAGGAATGTAAAGAACAATTAAAGAACTGAAGGGAGAGAATGACAAACTCTTGAAGGAACTAAAGGGAGACATAAGTTATAATTCAGCTTTGCATCAAACTTTGGTCACTTTAAAATCATCTGTCTCCCCTGGCATTTTTGTGAATTGTGTATACTTTTTTGTCTCCTCAAGGATCACTTGAAAACATTAATCATTTCTTTCTGTACATAGTTTAATTATATACATGCTTTATTTAATATTTATGGAGGCACTACAAATGGCAAAAGATAATTATTGATAATAAATTATTCCTGTTCTGTTGTTTTCATGTGTCATTGTCATTTAAGTGAACACACACATGCAGCGCCTGGTGCTTGGTCTCTTCATGATGTTTAATCAACACTATCAAGTACCTCCAAATAAGCACAGCTCCACCAGGCTTTGGTGACTCTAGGCTCCTATTCATTCAACAATAAATCCTTTGTGTAAAAAATTCAGAATTTCTCTTGTCTAATGTAGTTCTAGTGTAAAAGACAATGAATCCATAGTGCTGAGCTGAAAATTGAACTAAATTTCCATATATATCTTCAATTTTCCCTGTCAACTTATTTAATATTAGGCTGAAGTAAATTTAATTCCTGTGGCTAAACCAGTAAGGTAGAACTGCCTTGACCCTCGGGGGCCTTACACCCACCCTGGAACCTCCAAGCTTGGGTTCCAGAGAGTACCTGCATGGACTCAGTGCTGTGCTGGTCAGGCAGAACTGCCTTGACACTCAGGGGCCCCACACCTGCCCTTGGAATCTCCCAGCTTGGGTTCCAGAGAGCAACGAGGTGTGGGTGCACCTAGACAGGGTCTCAGGGGTGCAGCAGGTCAACAGGGTGCCAGCATGTGGGCCAAAGGAGCTCAGTGGTAGTGGTGTGGTGCTGACTATCCAAGGTGTAGTGTTAGTGAATCTAGTCTGCCCAGCCAAGGTTGATGCACCAGAATCCAAAAACACAAACAAACAAAAAAGCAAATCCACATGCCAAGGACACAACAAAAAATCAACATGGAAAAAGCTCGTAATAAATCCACACTGAATTCTATCAGTCAGACAGAAGATTCCTACAAGGAGATCTCCCTGGAAGGAAACCAAGACACAGACCTTAGAAGAACAATTGTGGATATATTCAAAGAAATCAAAGAATACAAAGAACAAATCAGAGAACTAAGGGAAGAAAATGAAAAACTCGAGAAGGACTTAGAAGGAAAGAATGATAAACACTGGAAAGGATGAGAGGGAGAGAATGACAAACTCTGAAAAGAACTAGAGGAAGAGAAACACAAAATCTGAAAAGAACTAGAAGGAGAGAAACACAGACTCTGAAAAGAGCTGGAGCCAGAGAAACACAATGTCCCAAAAAGAACTAGAGGGAGAGAAAGACAAACTCTGGAAGGAAGTGGAAACACTGAAAAGATCCCAGGCTGAAATGAATAAAAAAGGATACCAGCAAAGCAAGGAGTGGAGCTACAAGTAGAGAATGACAAGCTCCAAAAGGAAATGGAAATACTAAAGAAATCACAGGAAGAAATTAAAAAGGAAATGGAACATTCATCCAATCAACAGTAAAGGATGGAGAAAGCCTCATAAGCAGAATGGATGAAGCAGAAAATAGAACATCAAACCTGCAGAACAACACAGAACATCTAAAATGCTCAAGTGAAGACTATGAAAAATTAAAAAAAAAAAAAAACACAAGATTGGAATAACCAGGAGATGTGGATACTATGAAAAGACCAAATCTCCACATTATAGGGATAGAGGAAGGAGAAGAATCACAAGACAATGATATTGATCACATCTTCAACAGGATAATAGAAGAAAAATTTCCCAAACTGAAAAAAGACAAACCTATACAAATACAAGAAGCACATAGAACACCAAATAGACAAAATCAGAAAAGAAACTCCTTATGCCACATCATAGTTAAAACACTAGATGCTCAAAACAAAGACAAAATACTGAAGGCCTCAAGAGGATAAAACAACAAATTATATACAAGGGGAAACCCATCAGAATCACAGCTGACTTCTCAGTGCAAACTATGAAACTAAGAAGAATGTGGACCAAAGTATTCTCAGTGCTAAATGACTTTAGATGACAACCCAGCAAAAATGTCAATCACATTTGCAAGAGAAAGAACAATCTTTCATGACATAAACAAGATGAAAGAATACATGTCAAAAAAACCCCAACACTTCAGAAAATACTCGCAGCAACCCAAAGAACAGAGGAAAGGAGCAACTATCCCTAACCAACTAAAGAGAGAAACTAATAAAACCATAACAGTCTAAATACAAACCTAGACCAAGAATGCAAACCATGAATAATTTGAAAGGAAGAAACACACATCTCTCAAAAATGACCTTAAATATCAATGATCTAAAGTCCCCAATCAAAAGACATAGACTGGGGGAATGGATTAGGAAACAGAATCCATCTATATTCTGCCTACAAGAAACCCATCTCACCCTCAAGGTTAGACCACAACTCAAAATGAAAGGGTGGAATAAAATATTCCAAGCAAATGGTACCAAAAAACAAGCAGGAGTTGCTATTCTAATATCAGACAAAATAGACTTCAGAATAAATCAGAAGAGACAAAGAGGGCCATTACATCCTTAACAAATAGCAAAAGCAACCCTGAGTGAAAAATGCAATACAGGAGAGATTGCTTTACCAGACTTTAAGCTATATTACAGGACTATAGTCATAAAGACAGCCCAGTACTGGCACAAAAACAGACCAGTTGACCGATGGAACAAAATTGAAGTTCCAAACTTGAGCTCATACAATTTCAGCCACCTCATATTTGACAAACCGGCAAAACACCTCAGGGGAGGAAGAATAACATCTTCAGCAAATGGTGCTGGCAAAACTGGATCACCATTTGTAGAAGAAAAAAAATTAAATCCCTACCTCTTACCCTGTAAAAAATCAACTCCAAGTGGATCAAAGATCTCAATGTGAAACCTGAAACCCTGAAGGAGATAGAAGAAAAAGTTGGCAACAACCTACAAGACATAGGTGTAGTAGAAGACTTTTTAAATCAGACAGCAGCTGCCCAGGAAATAAGGTAAAGAGTTGACAAATGGGACCTCATCAAACTCAAAAGCTTCTATACAGCAAAAGAAACAATCAAGGAAGTGAAGAGAAAACCCACAAAATGAGAGGAAATCTTCACCAGTGATACATCTGAAAGAGCACTAACATCCAGAATATATAAACTACTCAAAAAAAAAATAAGAAAACAAATGACCCACTCAAAAGATGAAGAGCTGAACAGAGACTTCTTCAATGAGGAAATAAAGATGGCTGAGAAACATCTTAAAGTGTTCAACATCATTAGTTATTAAGGAAATGCAAATTAAAACCACTCTCAGATATCATCTCACTCCAATAAGACTTGGCTAAGTTCAAGAAAACAAAAGACACCAAATGATGGAGAAGTTGTGGGGAAAGGGGAACACTCACCCACTGCTGGTGGGAATGTAAACTTGTACAACCACTGTGGAAAGCAGTATGGAGAACCCTTAAAATACTCAAAATGATCCTACCACCTGACCCATCCATACCACTATTGGGTATATACCCACAAGACTCATCCTACTGCAAAGATACATGCACATGTTTATTGCAGCTCTTTTCACAGTAGCTAAGAGTTGGAACCAACCCAGATGCTCCTCAACTGATGACTGAATAACAAAAATGTGGTACTGTACACAATGGAGTTCTATGCTGCCTTAAAGAAAGATGACATCATGAGATTTGCAGGTAAATGGATGGAACTCGAAGCCATTATGCTAAGTGAAGTAACACAGTCCCTCAAAAAACCAAATGGGGAATGGTATCCCTCATTTCTGGATGCTAGTACCAAATTCCCCAATTGAAAGAAAATCTGAGCAATGTTATTGTTATATTTCTTTCTATCTGAAAGCAACTGTGATGTTATAATGTGAATATCTTAAAATAATTAAAATGGACATAAATATTAAACAAAGAAAAAATAATAATCCCTGCCTCTATTTGTGATTCTAGATTTACCTACCTGTCCTCAGAAGTTTTGGGAAAACCAGAAAGGACTAAATTGATAAAAATTTTAGTTTTTGAGAAAAAAGAAAGAAAACACCTGTACATACAATGATTCTTTTAACCAGCAGCTATTTTCTTGAGGCTTTATTCTGATGGGCAATTTCATGCAGATTCACTTTGTTTTTCTACTTCAAATAATATTTATTATATTATCTACTGAACTTTCATAAAGAAGAAAGCATTTTGGGCTGGAGAGATGGCCTATCAGTTAAGAGCACCGACTGCTCTTGCAGAGGATCTGGGTTCAATTCCCAGCACCCACATGGTGGCTGAAAACCACCTTTAACTCCAGTTCCAGGGGAATCTGACACCCTCTTCTGACCTCCACAGCATTGCACAACATGGGTGCACAAACCTACATGCAGACAGCATATTCATACACATACAAAAATAAATAAAATTATTTTTTTTAAAAAAAGAAGAAAGCATTTATTGAACTGGGAATCAACATGAAAACTTAAACCTGGTTGCATTGTTTTTATGCATTCTATCATACATAAGTCATAAGTAACATTTTGGTCTGATGCAATGAGTAATGTTTTTGTTATATTTCTATCTGAAAGCAACTGTGATGTTATAATGTGAATATCTTAATGAATCCTAGAATTAACTTACCACCTACTTTCAGGCATGGTAGTTAATGTAGATGGGTGGAAGGTATATATTCATAACCCCGAGTAATATAAAATTGATAGAAAAAAATCTGAACACCTGAACATAAAAATACAGGCAGTAGTATATCATGTCAGATCATATACTAATGAGACTGCAACAAACCCTTCTGCCCAGAAACAGTTTCCTTGTCTAAACATATCCCTTTTCTTGCTTAATACCACATAATCTAGTGTAGAAGAGAAAATAGAGATTCTCTCCGATGAATATTTTACCTATTTTCAAAATGTCTTCTCTAAGGTCTTCATAGGGGACGATAGCAGAATACACTTGTGTCTTTCTCTTATGTTTTAGGCACATTATTTCTACAAGATTGGCAATATTCCACCTTTGACAAACTAAAAATATCATTAGGTGAAGAGTGTAATTTTCTTGCATGGTTTATAAAATTAACATAATTACTTTCCCAGTCATGTCTGGAACCCATCTTTTGCGGTATTGGCATTTAGGAAACAATGTTTATTTAATAGCATTTCAGTTTATTTTTCTAATATGACACAAATTATAAGACATAAAAACATAAGTTTTGTTTTTAATGTAAATCTTTAATTTTTGTGTCTTGATGGTTCATTTTTAGAAACAAGAATAAAAGTTCAAAAAAATGAAACTTGGAGCCATGATATTAATTGTTGGATCCTTCATCATTTCCTTCATCATTTGCTATTGTTCTCAACAGGACATGTTCTGATGGCTGATAAACCTGCAACAATGTATTCTGTGCTAGCCCAGCAGATGGTGCTATTCTGCAATAAACAGCTTTTCCTTTTGTCAATAATATGCTGTAGACTTAAGACAGAAAAGAACCAATATATTCATATGTTTTATTGCTTACCTTGTGCTGCAACTTTGGGGGTTCCTTGTTTGGTTTCAGGAGCTTTGCCTGGGTCTTAATGAAGGAAGAGGAGAATAAATTACTGTAAATAACTGTTTCAGGAAAATGTATAACAAAAATGAGAGGAAATTACACTGAAAAACCATAAGCTTTGGTTTTGACACTCGGAATTCTCGTTAAGAACATAAGTCCGCTGGGAATTGCAAAGAATGATGGTTCTCAGCTGCCATGTGGGTGCTGATGATTGAACCCGGGTCCTCTGCAAGAGCAGTCGGTGCTCTTAAGCACTAGGCCATCTCTCCAGCCCCCAGGGCTTCTTGAGACACTTAATTTTCCAGTAAATTAAGCCGTAAGGTAAAGATTCAAAATCTGTTAGCTTCATTGTTATCTTAAGACCTGGATTTGAAGAATCTCCAAATTCTTCGTGAATCATACTAACCCTTCATATAAGTCGCTGGCTGATATATAATAGTAACGCTCAGGACCCCCAGTCCCAAGCTGGGCCCTGCATCACTAGTGGGTCAGTACTGCTGCTGTGCTCTTCACGCTCCACGTAGCCCTGGGCAACAATATGTGTTGTGGAAGAATGAGAAAGTTTCATTTTGAGGCTTCCTTAAGAGTTTTTCATTGTTGCATTTCTTATCTTTGTTCAGAACTTTCCCTTAAACAAACATACAAAAAGCTCACTTATATAATAAAAATATAAGTGCATTTAGCTATTGAAAATAGAAAAATATAAAGTGAAGATTTCAGAAAATAATTGTTTGTTTTATATCACACAATATGATTGATGATTCTTTTCTTTTAATTTTTAAAATTATTTTACAATATGGGAGGAAAGATTTCATAATTCGTGTCAGATAATTACCTTCAATCATTTACCATGCATTTATTTAGGATCCTTTATGCATATTTACTAAGTCAGTTTTAAAGCTGGTGTGGCTGAAGACTATATAGGTTTTCAATCTTTTACTTGATATCAGTTATTTATGATTACGACATTAGTTAGAGTTATAAGAACAAATTCCCAAGTGTAACTCAAGGCTCAAGGAACAGCATAAAAGTTGGAGAATGTAAAAGCCAGTGAATTTGGAGAGCTATGAAGTGCTGCCTTTGTGACACAGCCAGTGTGCAGCACATGCGACGTCACAGCAGCTGTCATTAGTGTCGCAAGACTTACACAAGATCAAGCCAGTTGGAATCCCAGCATGGAGGGGCTGAGATTCCTGAGGCACCATCTCTAGCTGAGGTGTTAATAACAGCTGATGAATGAATGCTGGGGCATCATTTTTCTTTGAGTTTGGAAGGTACATACCCATACACATATGGGCACCACTAATTGGACTCAATGGATGATCAATTTAAAAACAAGCAAACAAACAAACAAACAAACAAACAAAAAACAGGACATGAAGTTGTTGGAGATTCCAAGTCAGAGCTAGAAGATTTGGGGGTGGGGGTTGATATGACAAAATACCTTGTACATGTATAAAGTTTTCCAAGAATAAATCAAAATATTATTTAAAATGATGATTGCATCAAAATAATTTGGAAAAAGGAACAAGCTGCACTGGGTATCTGCTCAGTTGGTAACGTGCATGCCTTGAATGTATGAGAACCTGAGTTCTATCATTAGAACTCCTGCAAACAAGCTGGGTGCCTGGGAGAGCACTGTAATTGTAGTACTGAAGACAGAATGTTTTACGGGGACTCACCAACCAGCCAGTCTAGCTTACTTTGAAAGTTTTAGGCCAATGAGAAACCTTGTTTTAAAATTGGACAACTTCAAGGTGTCCTCTGGCCTCTATATCCATTCACATGGGAACACACAAATGTATTTGTATACCTGCAACTATTCTGCCTCTCTGTCTCTGTGTCTCATACACATCCACCAACACACCCACAACCACCCATGCCAACACACATAACTACACAATATTTTAGACAAAAGTTCAATTTCTTTTCTTTCTTTCTTTTTTCTTTTTCTTTCTTTCTCTTTCTTTCCTTCATTCGTTCATTCCTTTCTGGTTTTTTTTCAATGTTGAAACAGAGAATCCTTTTATTTCTTTTCAGAAAAGGTCAAATATGCACTGCTTTTGCTTTGTGACTATGACTGCAGCTTCACCAAAGTTTGACTTGCTCAGCAGTATTAGGGTGACCTGTGCAATCAACAGTGATTGAAGAACCCCCCAGGGCACTATCCACCTACAGGGGCTTCCAGCAGAGGACAGACCCTAGTCCCAGGCCTCTGTGTAAGTATCTATCAGAAAATGGATCGATCGTTAGGGTGGCCAGAAAAACTATGACAACAAAGATAAAGCATAATGGATTTGAGGTATCTGTGTTTGCCAAGAACAATTTCTCTGATGCTGCTAGTAGAATAAATGTATTCATTCAACCTGCTTTGGGAATTTTCATAGGAATTACTTTATAAACATTTAAATAATAAATAAAGTACTCATATCATGCCCCTTTCCTTTGGAACTAACACATACAAACATAAGTCAAATGGCCAAACCTCTATCAAGAAATCAAAATGATACATAGTCCTTTGTATAAGGATTAAAGGTGTGTGCTAGCACACCTGGCTAAAAGCGCTTTTTCTTTCTTCTCTATCTTTTTATTTGTTTGGGTTTTTAAAATTTTTAAATTTTATTTATTTTGTGTGTGTATGAATGTACTGTCTGCATGTAGGTTTGTGCACCCATGTCATGCAATGCTGCAGAGGTCAGAAGAGGGTGTCAGATTCCCTTGGAACTGGAGTTTCAGATGGTTCTCAGCCACCATGTGGTGGCTAGGCATTGAACCCGGGTCCTCTGCAAGAGCAGTCGGCACTCTTAGCTGCTAGGCCATCTCTCCAGCACCTGTTTGGGGTTTTTATATGTATGAGCATTTTGCATGCATGCATGTAAATGTAACATACGTGTACAATCCACTCAGAAGACAGAAGAAGGCATCAGATTCTCTGAAACTGGAGTTACAGGTGTTTGTTAGCGGCCATGTGAGTGCTGGGAATGGAACTTGGATTTTCGCACGTGTGACCAATGTCTTTAACCACTGAGCCATTTCTCCAGCCCACAATAGTTCATTTTTTAATACCTGCCTTGCCCTTTATTGTAAAAAAAAAAAACAAAAACTTAAAATAGTTCTAAAATTTATCAACAGGATTTCATGCTGTAAAATCATTGCCTGTTATGTGTAAATCCCCGAGTTCAACCTCCAGCAACAGAAGAAAATGGGGAGAAAATATAAGATCTCAATTGTAACATAAAGAATTTATGGTCCAAATTAGAACATCAATATGATACCATTTTTTAGTAGGAAATTAGTAAAGTCAATATTTCACCAATTGTGAAATGTGTATTTATCCAAATAAATTGTGAATTAGACAAACATTTCAATTTCTTGATTCTAAAGATATGAAAAGTTTGATCTAGCATAATTGGAAAAATATTAAAATACTATACATATTTTGTTAAAGATTCATTTTTAGGCTATAGATTTAAGTACTAGTTTAGAATTATGAGCATGTCAACCAGGAAGCACGGTTATATTCTGACTTCAGTTAGCTTAAGGTGTAAGTCTTCTCAAGTATTAAGTGTCACATAACTTCAGCACCAATATTGGTTTTGGTTGTTGGGCAACAGGTTAGTGTAGTATTAATGAATCATACTTGCATCTTCAAATTGCTTTAAGATTTCCTCCATCTCTGACAAAAATCTCTTCATTTATTTAGGTTCTCTGTTTAGAGGATGATGGAAGAGATCAATTACTTTTTCACAAGTGGCAATGAACAATCCCTGAATAACATATTAGATTCTTCACTTCAACAAATGACAAGAAAATAACTAATAAAAAATCCATTAATTAAAGGAAAGAATCCGACAAGTAAAACAGATTGAGCAATAGCAAGTGCTAAGCCCAGAAATGAGTACTGATATGTCAGCCTTAATTCTGGGCATTTCTCAATATGCAGTGCACTGGGCACGACAGTGAAAATTTCAGTTTTACAGAACATAGCTAGTTCCTCACACAGCTATCACTTCTTAGTAGCCTTTAGGTCACTAATTTTTCCCTATTCATCTTCAGGATGCAAGCACCTAGGAAAGAACAGGAAAAATCATCTCTGTTATACACATAAGACACTAAAAGAAAAGTTCAACTGAACAGATTGATATGATGCACAAAGCTAAGTCTTTTGCTGCTTTATTACAGGTTATTTTATATTATGTATGAAATCCTTTGAATTTTTGAACTTGATTTTCAATAGAAAATACTTGGTCCAGATTGCATTTGAGGATGTTTTACTATTTGGAAATTTGAGTATTTCACATTAGCATGAAGTAAGAAGTTTTTCAAGAAGTAAATTATGAGTCAAATTTCTTTTTTCTTTTTTTTTCTTTTTTTTAAATATTTTTTTAATTTTATTTATTTCTGTATGTGTATCAATGTACTGTCTGCATGCAGGTTTGTGCACCCTTGTCGTGCAATGCCGTGGAGGTCAGAAGAGGATGTTGGATTCCCCTGGAACTGGAGTTCTTCTGGAATTGGAGTTTCAGACGGTTCTCGGCCGCCATGTGGGTTCTGGGGATCGAACCCGGGTCCTCTGTAAGAGCGGTCGGTGCTCTTAACCACTAGGCCATCTCTCCAGCCCCAAATTTCTTTTTTCAAGAAAAGAAACATTTATAAGGGAGTCATTTCCTAGTTCTGTGTTGTGCAAGACATTTAGATTGTATTTAGTTATGAAAACTAAATACAGAAATGTTGAATAATTTTTATATAAATGAGGTCAGAAATCCATAGACACTGATTCAGTAGTTAAATTTTGGACCCAGTTCTAAAATACCTGTAATTCCCCAAGAGTACATATTCTTTTGCGAAGAATATAGTAAAAGTCAATGGCAATTTATTCTAAGGTCTATGAGCTGCTCAAAGGAGCCCTACATTATTGTTCTCTAGTCTTATAAAAAACTCGATTCTCCTCTTATAAAACTGAGCTTTATATTTAGATGTAGATACTCCCCAAATGGAGAAAGAGTAACATTTAAACAAAGAGTTTACGTGCTTAGGTTAAGCCTCTTGTCCTTACTGCTCCAGGAAAGCTTATTTCCGGCATATTACTTCATTTTAGTATGATAGTTACCCTATTGGGATAAAATTAATCACGAAGCAGCCTTTGACCATTTTGCTTGACCAAGGGGACTGGAGTCTGAAGGAAGGGCCTATGTACTGCCAGATATGCAAATTGTAAAAAAGTGCACAATGCGGAAATATGAATAATTTATCAAAATAGTCTGCTGTTGCTAGAGGTCAAAAAATCTAAATGAGCTGGCGGCTTGATTTACAGCAGGATTGAGCTGGAATTGTTTTCCCCAGAGAATCTTCACCTCATCAAAGAATCTATTTTATTTTATAATCTAAGTAGCTTTAAATAGGTTAAGACTAGTCACTTCAGAAAAAAATAATTTAACATCAGTTAAAATAATTCATTTCTTAATCTTTAATCTTTTTATTCAATGTGTATTTGTATTTAATTTTTGCCCATTTCTTACATCATAAACACATTTAGACCCCTCCCCTACCTGCACCACCCCCATAGTCTGTCCACAGGATTTTGTGAATTCTGTCATAGTTAAAGCCTATTGAGTCAAGTTTGTGTACCCAGATGTTCCTCTGTGTGACTTCATCCACTGGAGCCTGTTCAACTTATCTAGAGTAGTAGTTGTTCATACCTTTATAATTGTGGTCATGTATCAGCCCTGGCTCTTACAGTCTGCCTGTCCCCTCTTCTGCAATGGTTTCTGAGCATTGGGTGGGTGAGGTTTAATATATGAGTCCTATCCAGGTACATATAATCTAAACTCTCTTATTTTCTGTATTTTGTCCAGCTGTGGCCTCCTGGTAGTTAAATAAACTTTGGTTGACAGCTGCCCTAACTCACAACATACACATGAGAAAAAAACGTGGTTTTCTTATTAAACAATGTGATAGAAGCAGTTAGGACAACAGTAACTATTGTTCTAATATTAGTAAACAGCATGCCTGAACATTACCATTCTGGTTTTGCCTACACAGAAAATGAAAATCATTCTCTATTTCATTACTCCATTTGGAAAAGTTATAAACAAATTTTTCAAATTTTAAAGTAAATACAAATTTTAAGTATACTTCTAGTTTATGGTCTTATATAGTAAGGAAGGCTAAAAGAAAACCTGAGCAAGCATAGTTTATGTATCATCAAGTCTCTAACAATTCTTGGCACTGAGCAAACATTAGCAAATGTTTTTGTATGAATAAATGAAAAAGATAGAAAGGCAAGGTTTTGAAGATCAGTATTAGATATCTGATATATCAATGAGAAGCAATTATTCTCACAAATTACCCAGACTGACTTTCTTTTTTCCTCTACAGTTCTAAATATCTGAAGATTCAAAGAGAGTCTAAGCTTCATGTAAAATTGTTAAGATTTATAAAATGCAGATTGGCTGTGGTGCTAAGTTAAATTCTGTTCCATGGAACAGGGAGTCATAAATAAAGTGACCTGCGAAAGAATACAGAGATGATTATTTAAGCAAATACTTCAATACTATACTCAGTACTCAGGATGAACAGAAAATGTATGATTAAACAAAGCACAATTTTACTTTACCTAAAAAAATATATGCCTACTGTTGTCTTTTACTCTTTCTGGTCTTATTGCACAGAACTCACTACCATTGTATTATCTAAAGCAGATAATTAGTTCTTCCATTGCTCAACTAGAAGGACTCAATGAAAAATGCTAACTAAAGTATGTGGTACTGTGAGCTTCAGACATTGGCATGCTTTATTTATTTATTTATTTATTTATTTATCTTTTTGAGATGGGGTCTCCCTATAGCTCCAGCTGGCCTGGAACTCACTCTGTAGACCAGATTGGCCTTGAACTCACAGAGATCTGCCTTCCTCTGCCTCCTTAGTGCTAGGATTAAAGGCAGGCACCACCATGCCTGGCATAACATTGGCTATTTCGAGATCGCACTTACAAGTATACAGTTGGTCTCTGGAATACCAGAGAGTGTTACCAAAGGCCACTGAACCAATAAAGCAAATGTTGGTCTCCTTGAGTCAAGCAAAACGCCTCCACCAACATCAGCTACACCTCACTTGCTTGGAGATACTGTGCAGCAGTGGCAGCCATATGTCTGTATATCCCAACTTTATTTGATTATTAGCTCTCTCCTTGGAGGAATAACTCGTGGATGTTGCCACAAGCTTATACCTTCTAGTGATTAGATTTATATGCCACAGTAAGGCCTTGTCATCTCTCTCAGGGAAAAAAAAAAGTAATCCAGGGATTAACACACCATCCAAACATCTGTGTCTATACCAAAGTAACCTACCATAGTAACTAGCAATGTTTAAATACATATATATCTAATCGCTTGTGCTTCATTAGTAGGATTGAAAGCCTATCCCTGGGCAATCGGTCAGCCCATGAAAGGAAACAGCCAGAACTGATTAGAGTCCAAAACGACATCTCCAGACAAAGTAGACTGTTGTGCTTCTTGTCCACCTGTGCCCCATCTCTAAGCCTAAGGAACAATCTGTGGAAGAGGGGGAGTGGTATATTGTAGGAGCTGCGATTGGGGTGAACGGTAAAACTACGACAATATAGTCTGGACACTTATTTGATCAACTTGATTGAACATTCAAGCCCCTCCAGCTGGATGGTGGGAGCCTTGGGCTGTGTGGGCTGGGGCACAACTGCTTGCAAATTGGTTTTATATGAAAGATGCTTGTGCTAAAAAATAAAAAAAAAAAAAAAAGGAGCTAGATACTGACATTTGAACTAACTGGGAATATAAAATGCTAGTTGTTTTATTTATAGTTTGTATTGGGTTGGTCTCTATATTTTTCTGAAATATACAACATCACAGTGTAACACTTTCTTTTACTTGTAGGACAATTTAAAGGAATTAAGCTTAAATTTTTACTTCCCAAATAAGTAGAAGTCTTAGTCCAGTCATATAGCATTAAAGAGCAAAGTGTTTATTGGGTAAAATTTATTTAGCAGGTACTCAACTCTGCCCAAGCTTTATCCACCAAGTATAGGATATTTTAAGGCTTAGTGAATTGTTTAGATTAGTTAAATTTAGGTGTAGGTTTTGGTGGAAATGGTAATACAATTGAACTAATTGGGAATATAAAATGTTAATTGTTTTATTTATAATTTGTATTGGGTTAAGGTATACAAATGGCCTATATATTTTTTCTGAATTACACAACATCACATTATAACACTTTCTTTTACTTGTAGGACAATTTAAAGGAACTAAGCTTAAATTTCCTTCCCAAATAAGTAGCATACAGTCAATGAGAAACAGTTTGGGTAAATTTAATGAAAGCTTATGCCTTGGCTCCTGTTTATGGGTATGTGTAATACAACTTAGGCATCTATAGGTCAAAACATAAAAATTTAAAAAAAAAAAAAAGAGGGAGGTGGGAGGTGGGGTAGTATCCTTTCTGGGATACAAATGGAAAACTCTGTGTTCCAATCCTATTGATAAATTTTCAATTTTTCTGATCTTGAAACTAACAATGGGAGGAGAATTTTATGTTCCCACAGGTAAAAATCACCAATCTAAATGCCTGAAAACATACAACTTATGGCTATGCAGGATGGACTGGGAAATGCCAGCAGAGAGGTTGACCCATCTGAACATTAAAGAAAGAGGAACCTCAGACTGCCTGAGTCACAGACACTGAGCATCTCTCTGAATAATATTGGGGTTAACTGTTTATAATGGGCCCTAATGAAGTTTACCTTCCAGATACTGAGAAACCTTCCTACCTCTCCCCTTTATAGGAAAAAGAAAAACATGATGGTAATGAAACCACTCCCTAACTGTAAACTAGAGCCAATTGTTACAGTGGTAATTTCCTATAAAACAGGCACAACGTATTAATTGATTGATAGGCATAGGAACTGTGAAAGGATATTTCTCTATCTAGAGCCAAATTCAATAGTAAAGTGTTTATAAGTTGTGTAATTAAGCAAAATATATTACTACAGGAAAGCTCTGACATCAGCAATGAATTATTCTGCCTAGGAGATGTTGGCTAGGGGATTCAAACCCCCCCCCCCAAATTATAAAGGCCTTTTGCCTATAAGTGGGATATATGCAAGGAGAAAGGCAGTAAGTCCCTGTTGTCGAAGACCTGGTGTGAGCATGAAAAATGTTATGAGACGTCACTTGCTAGCGTACAACTGGCCTCTGAAATGCTAGAGAGCGTTACCAAAGGCCACTAAAGCAATACAGCAAAATATTGGTCTCCCTGAGACAAGCAAGACTCCTCCGTCAATATCAGCTACACCTCAACAGCCTGGAGATACTGTGCAACAGTGGCAGCCAAGTGTCTATATATATCCCAAATCTATTTGGCTATTAGCTCTCTCCTTGGAGGAATAACTCACAGCGGATGCCACAAGCTTATGTCCTCTAGTGGTTAGGAGATGTTATAAGCCACAATAAGAACTTGTCACCCTTTATAGAGAAACCACAGTTTGCGGATTAGCATACCATCCAAGCATCTGTGTCTATGCTCACAGCTTAGCTTGACATAATAATTGGTACTGCTTAAATGCCTGTACATCCAATAGCTTGTGCTTTGTTAATATGACTAAAAAGGGTATCACTGGGAAAGCTGTCAATCCATGAAGGGAAACAACCTGAACAGACTGGAGTCCAAAATGACAACTCCAAAGAAATTAGACTGTTTTCTTCTCACCCACTTGTGCCCCTTTCCCAAAGCCCAGGGAACAAACTGCGGAAGAGGAGGCGTGGTAGATTGTAAGGGCTGCGGAGAGATAGGGGTGAATCATGAGACTACAGGAATATAGTCTGGACTCCTGATTGATCAACATGCCTGTGCATACAAGCTTCTCCAACTGGACTATGCGAACCTTGGGTTGTTCAAAATTTGGACATAGATACTTGCAAAATGCACCAATTACCTAATTGTATGACATACTGAGTAACATCAATGTTATCTGCAAACAACTGTGTCATTATATTGTAGAATCCCTTAAAAATAAAAAAATAAATAAATTAAAAAAAAGAAATGGGCTATGAAAATAAGATTTGATATAAAGGCACAAAGGTCCAAGGGAAAGAAAGCTGTTAAGTAAATGAATGATAATGTATTCTCTCTGAATTATGTATCAACTACTTGGAGCAGAAAAGTCATGTTTATTGTTAATAAGAAGTAAAATTTGTTGAATTAAATGAGTAAGGGGCCACTGACCTGAAGCTGTCTTCATAGCATGGCCTCCTATGCAATGAGCTAGAATCTACTCTCTATGTAAACCATCTGAAATGCAACTTAGGAGCATATATTTTCTAACAGAGAGCTATGTTGTAGGTAATAGGAAAAAGCTGATCTTCAGCCAAAAAAACTGGCCAAAAATCCTCCCCAAAACCCTGATTTAACCATGTCCAAATAAGTCAAATGCCCAAATTTAACCAATTAAGAACTTTTTTTTAATGGAACTTCTACATCTAATCAGTGCCTGCTTTGCTGAATGGCATTTTCTTAAATTATTTTTAAAAGTTTTTTATGCAAGATTAGTATTTATTTCTTTTTTATTTTTTATTGAAGTTTTATACATTTCATACATCACTTCTCAGTTCAATCCAGACTCGTTTCCCCGTCCAAGCCCCTGGCCCCTCCCAAGTACATGCAGTCTGCCATACATATCCTTTTTCCCCTTCTGAGTCTTTTCAAAGTTTTTCAAAGCAAAAGATTATTTTTTGGAGGTAAGAACTCTACTGCTTCAGTCAGTTCCCTGTCGCAGTTCTTTTGTTGTTGTTCCCTCCAATCTGTATTGTTTCAACATATGCATTTATATATGTCACACATACACTAAAATCATGTCATCTGAAAATAAACTGTATGTTATATCCAAATCATATTTCAGGATTCACATTTTTCCCTTTTAATTTTATATTGCTCTAAAATATGCAAACATAGCCTCCGCCCTTGTACCAAAATTAGAAAATCTGAAAATAAATAGTAGGTTAATTCTAGAGCCCATTAAGGGATTCACATTCTAAGAGCACAGTTGCTTTTAGATTAGATAAAGAGAAATATAAAATTAATATTACTTAGTTTGCCTTACTTGATGCTAGCATCCATAAATAAGGGATATCATTCATCCATTGCTTTTCTGGGACTGTGTTACCTCACTTAGCATAATATCTTCTAGTTCCATCCATTTATATGCAAAGTTCATGATGTCATCTTTCTTTACCACTGCATAGAACTCCGTTGTGTAGATGTATCACATTTTCTCTATCCACTTCTTGTTTGAGGGGCAATTGGGTTGGTTCCAACTTTTTGCTATTGTGAAGAGAGCTGCAATAAACATCCTGCCTGGCCTATGCAAAGATCTGGATGCATTTCTAAGACAGTGTCTATTTTCCAGCATGACCTCCCCCACAACCTCTCCAGCATTTGGAATCATTTGTTTTCTTGATCCTAGCCAGGCTTATTGGAGTGAGATGATATCCTGTAGGAAGATCCAGTTTGAATTGGGTGCTAGTTCTCAGCTAGTACCCCTCAGGGCAACACACGGACGGGAGTCAGGAGATTTCGCTGATCCTGCCCCAAGAGGAAGCAACACTGTGTCCAGGCCTAGTGTGCTTTGGGTGGAGTCAAGCGTGTGCATGACACAGAATTGGAAGCTGGTGATTGATTCTCTGGAGGCTGACATTTCCATTTGTTGCTTATATACAAAGCAGGCTGTTACGAAGACAATAATGTCAAAATTCTCCATTACCATCATTACAGGATTCCCAGCCATCATTTTTTGCATGCATACAGGCTGAAGCAGGCCTGCATTTTGTTCCTGTGACCAGTGGGTTGAAGAGGGGTCCTTGGACCAACAATGTGGATAGCTGGTGTGGTGAAATGACATAGGCTGAAGATAGCCCATCAGCCATCAGCCTGAAATTCAAGTCCAGGGGCCAGCAGTCTCTGAGCAGGTGGAAAATCACAGCCAAGAGTGGAAAACATTCCATTGTCCCAGGTTAAGAAGCTGAGTTGGAGGTACCTCTCAGGTTGTATTACAAAAGTAACCCACTGATCTCTGCATCGAGAGGTCAGTTCCCTACAGTGGCCGCATGCAGGTACTGTGCTCCCCCTTCCTTAGCAGAGGAGATTGTACCCGCTCTTGGCAAAGAAGCTTCCTACAATCTCCTAAAGTGGTTTTAATTTGCATTTCCTTAATTATTAAGGATGTTGAACACCTTAAGATGTTTCTTCAGCCATCTCTTCTTCCTCATGTGTGAAGTCTCTGTTCACTTCTTTACTCCA